>VZTY01030652.1:113652-288333 GCA_013400935.1 Turnix velox | reverse complement strand
AAGGCATGCCTCTGCCTCTAACAAGCCAAGCTCTCTGAGGAGAGCGTACGGCAGCCGGTGAGTGAATCC
Organism: Turnix velox; assembly: GCA_013400935.1. Classification (NCBI taxonomy): domain Eukaryota; kingdom Metazoa; phylum Chordata; class Aves; order Charadriiformes; family Turnicidae; genus Turnix; species Turnix velox. Next base: position 288,264 of record VZTY01030652.1, on the reverse strand, counting down.
AGCCCCCCCGCTCCCTCTTTTTTTAACAGCGTGCAGCCAGTCTCTTGTGTGAGCTCTGGCAAAGATCAGTTCAGTCTCACTGACTATGGGTAAGTCTTTGTAGGTCACTTTTTAATGATGTATTTCTTTAATGGAAACAATTCTTCCTTTCTCCTTCAGGGCTGGGATGTTAATTTGAGTTTGGGTCCGTTTTGTAAAATAACCGTTTTAAATGGAGGGCATTTGGCATCCTCTCTTTTTCTTTCTTCCTCCCAGTGTATGTGTTTTCCTCTGGATGGGCAAACTGGAAGAAAATTGTAGGACCCTGTGAAGGCTGGAAAGATGAGGAGTAGAATCATTTTTTTGTACAGAAGCATGATCAGGGCAGATTATTTAATCCTTTAAAACAGATAATCTGCTCCTACTTCAACTCTTATCACTTTGTTTCAGCATGCCTGCTGCTGAGTAACTGTCACTTGCTGTAGAATGGCCTCTCCCCTCAGGTTTGTAGCAAGTGGAACAGAGTCTAAAACCCATTCTGCTTGAATGTGCTTTAGAAGGTTGCCTGCTGTATAATTTTTCATCCACTTCAGTGAGTTTACATTGATAGAGTTGCTGCTAAATTAAAGCTTCATAATAACTTAGTGATGTTTATGTCTTTTTCTCTCAGAGAGAGATTGGAGAAACTGTGTACAAAAGAAAGCACAGATACAGGCACTCACTAAGATGAGGGCATCCTTTTAAGTCAAAGTGGTACCCGACTTCTATCTCTTCTCCTACTTAACTGGACAAAGGAGAAATCCAGTCTCTGCTCCCCTCCCCTACCTCTTCTAACTATCAGTGGAGACCATCAGGAGCCTTAATAGGCAGCTGGCTGAGTGCAGCCCAGAGCGGTGTCTGGTGGAATCAGCACACGCTGCAAACTTCTACGGTGACTAATAGTTCTCATATTGTCTTTCTCAACTCTGCCTTCAGTCTCCTACCCTGCACTGATCTCATGCCTTGTGCAGCCAGCACTGTTTGGTTGTGAAACTGCTGTTGCTGCTGGCTCAAGGAGATTGAATACACTGATATATTTGCAAGGATAAATAAAGCAGGATTAGAAACTACTGCCCCTCCCTTTACTTTTGTTTGTCCCAAATGTCTCTCATTGTAGCTTTAATTTGTATTTGAGCAGTCTGTGTTGTGAATGTCAGTTTGGTGTGGCACTTAATATTCCAGTATATTGTTTCACATCTGTATTTCTGCTATTGAATATTTATTTGTGGCAATGAAGATGGAGGGGAGACATCTATATGTCTCTATAAATATATTTTACTTCAGTAAATCTGCTGAGATTAAATCAGATTAAATGAGATAAAGTATCCATGTGATGTACCCTTTAAATAATACACCCACATGGATGTGCACAAAAGACTTCTGTCTGGGAGAGCAGAGTTGTTGGAAAGCTTTATTGAGATGAATGGTATAAATAAAATGTGTGTTAGGAGGTTTCTGGGAAAGGAGAGTTTGCAATGGAGGTGCAATTTAATTAGGAGTCAAGGTGCTTTTAGCCTGCTACCTGAAGAGACTTGTTATATAAATTGGCATTTGTTGTAATGACTGAAGTGTGTCTGAAACTGTCTTCTCATTAGCTGATCTCATCCTTTCAGCCTTGTTTGTTGCAGTAAGAGAAGTCCAGCCTGATACAGAAGGCAGTTCAGCAGATTGCTGAGAGGCAACTTTTATTGGTCTTTTGTAGTAGCCTGTTTCCCAAACTGACTGTTCCTTTCAGTCCTGGTGCATTAACACTGCTGGTCAAGATGTAAGTGTCTCTGGGAAGTGTCAGAATTTGGGGGGAAGGAGGAAGAGGACTTGCCCTTCCAAGCTTGGAGTTACCAGCACTTAACAGATTTGTAAGTTAAACTGAAAACTTGTGGATGTGGGGATTCCAAAAGGAAGAGTATGCCTCGTGTTTCCCAGTCAACCTTGCAGATCTTCAGACTTGCATAGCTTTGGTTCAGAGCTTGCACAGGGGCTGTCCGTGAGCAGGATATAATTAGCATTTGTCTTGCAACTACCTGATTAGCAGCAGCCTCTCAGGCTGGACAAAAAGAGTGGGATGGATGTTTAATCTGCCACAGCTCATAACTCACCTGCAGAAAAAGGCATTTCAGGAATTGTGAGGGTGGTGAGATGCTGGGACAGATTGTCCAGAGAGGTTGTGGAGGTGTTTAAGGCCAGGCTGGATGAGGAATTGAGCTACCTAGTCTAGTGGGAGATGAACCTGGACATGGCAGGGAGATTGGAACTAGATGATCTTCAAGGATCAGAAGCTGGGTTTCCAACCCAAACCATTCTATGATTCTATGGATGGTCATTGTTCTGTGTGATGTGGGGCAACAGCGGGGTGGTGGTAAGGGAATAAAGGGAAGGTTTGGCCTGGGCAGCAGAGAGCTGTCTGGCACCCTGATCAGGGTGTGTGGGGGGGCTGGATGGGCTCCATTACCTCAGGTACTTGAAACTGGTAGGGGTGAAGCATTTCCAGTAGAGAGTAGTCCTCCCCTGGCTTCTGTGGTAGGGGATAAATGACCCAGTAAAACTCTTTAAATAAAGAGCCATCATTGCACTGAATCACTGGTGAGATGCCACAACAGGCAGCCAAAAGAATCTAGTGGAAGAATGGTTTTCTTGCCTCTGTGATGGTGGAGCGTCACCGTAAAACATATCCTGGGTTTAGACCATAAACACCTGCACTTTTTCATTTCATGTACACATGATGTGATTTATCTCCTGCTCCTTTTACCCGTAAAGTAATAAAGATTTTTTCCCTGGAGTTTTCAAAGCAGGACTCCTCACACCCTCTTCGAACCTATGTCTTTTGCTGCCAGTTTCTAGTGGCACAGGCACGCTTTAATGTCACCCTTCAACCTGGTGACCCTGGCCACTCCCTGTCCCCTGCTTGTAGCTCATTAGCCAGTGGGAAGAGGAGTCCCAATGAGGAGGAGCTTTTCAACTTTCTTTCTGTTACACCAGTGCTCTCCATGCCCTTAGAAATGAGCAAATGGACCTCCTGCTAAAGCCATAGTGCTGCTGGCTCCTGTGAACCACTTCTTGGCTGATTCTGTTTGAAGGCTCCCTGCACTCATACAGTGCATTTTCCAATTTCTATATATCTACATGCATGTATATATATTATATACACACACATTTATAAATATATATTTCAAAATTTTATATATATATATACACACTCATATCCTTTGTTCTCAGCCATTTCTCCTTGTTGTCTAGCCCTGAAATCTGTGTTGGCTTAGGCTGTAGCTTTTTGGTCNGGGGGGGCTGGATGGGCTCCATTACCTCAGGTACTTGAAACTGGTAGGGGTGAAGCATTTCCAGTAGAGAGTAGTCCTCCCCTGGCTTCTGTGGTAGGGGATAAATGACCCAGTAAAACTCTTTAAATAAAGAGCCATCATTGCACTGAATCACTGGTGAGATGCCACAACAGGCAGCCAAAAGAATCTAGTGGAAGAATGGTTTTCTTGCCTCTGCGATGGTGGAGCGTCACCGTAAAACATATCCTGGGTTTAGACCATAAACACTTGCACTTTTTCATTTCATGTACACATGATGTGATTTATCTCCTGCTCCTTTTCCCTGTAAAGTAGTAAAGATTTTTTCCCTGGAGTTTTCAAAGCAGGACTCCTCACACCCTCTTCGAACCTATGTCTTTTGCTGCCAGTTTCTAGTGGCACAGGCACGCTTTAATGTCACCCTTCAACCTGGTGACCCTGGCCACTCCCTGTCCCCTGCTTGTAGCTCATTAGCCAGTGGGAAGAGGAGTCCCAATGAGGAGGAGCTTTTCAACTTTCTTTCTGTTACACCAGTGCTCTCCATGCCCTTAGAAATGAGCAAATGGACCTCCTGCTAAAGCCATAGTGCTGCTGGCTCCTGTGAACCACTTCTTGGCTGATTCTGTTTGAAGGCTCCCTGCACTCATACAGTGCATTTTCCAATTTCTATATATCTACATGCATGTATATATATTATATACACACACATTTATAAATATATATTTCAAAATTTTATATATATATGTACACACACATATCCTTTGTTCTCAGCCATTTCTCCTTGTTGTCTAGCCCTGAAATCTGTGTTGGCTTAGGCTGTAGCTTTTTGGTCACAGGAATGAGTCGTGTAACTGGAGGGTTATAGGAATAGCCTCGCCTAAGGACTGGGTCTGTAAAAAATTTGCATAGCTCTTTAGCAGCTCTTTAAGGTCAAGGCATTAAATCTGCTTCAACGTGCCTTCCTCTTCTCCAGCTCTGGTGCATCAGATTCACCCTCCTGTGACACCAGAGCCTCTGTTTATAGGTCAGGTCAGTAGCTTCACACACCAGATAAGTCTTCAATTGGCTTTAATATGCAGTACTAGAAAACTGACATTATCCTCTTGACAGGTTGTTTGCAACTTGCTGGTAGAAGTCAAAATATTTCACTGTAGGTGTCATCAGAAACCACCATCCTATGCTAATTTTTGTGGGAACATGAAGACAGATGTTGAATAATTTGACATGAGCAGCATAGCTTTAAAAATTATCACCGTATCAGGTTTGCACTGAATTTTTTTGAAATATATATCTGTATTTCAGATGAGTTTTAGAGAGGGGAGCGAGACATTGTAAGTGGCTCCCAGTAAGTGGAAGATGTGACAGAAAGTGGCCTTGGAGGTTCTATAGCCAGACAGCAATTCAGCAGTGGCAATGAAGGATGCTGTGGTGCTGAGGCTGCTATTCTTATTTTTAAATAACAAGGCTAAGTGACTTCCATGTGTGTAACTTGGAGATCCTGTGATCCTGTGACACTGCCCACCATCCAGAACCCCTACTGCTTTGCTTGTGTTTTGACTGGAGCTGCTGCTATTCTGCTTGCTTGAACAGTGCAGTTTCAGACTTCCAGTCCCTCCTTCCACAGGTACCTGTGTCCTCTTGGTTCATTAAAGATAGTCTTTGCCTAAGAATCTTGCCTGCATGGCTGTGGCTTGTAATGAGGAGGGTAGAATTGAGGGATTGAGGGGTGGAGAGTGAGTCTTACTCTGGTTATGGGGGCCCTACCTGCAAAAGGTTTCTTCAGCCAGCATGAGGCAGCTGCACAGCCAAGTGGTTTGTCTGTGTAGGTCTGGAGGGACAGTTCACTGGGTGAAGCTGCCATCAGGGTAGGTGAGATGTTGGTAATTTTTGTGTGGAGGAGTTGCTGTGTTGTGCCCTCAGAGGGAGTTGAGTTTTGCTGTGAAGAAAATGAATTTTCAGCTTGTGATGGGCTCCTCCCACATGAGAGGCAGTGGAAGATGCTGGTTTGTTCTCAGAGGTGCCAGGGGTACATGCTTCTGGTAAGATGTTGTGGGCTATATATGGCAGCCTACTTCTCATCTTAAAGCAAAACTGCTAAGGAAACTTTGGGCCCATTTTTGCTCTCAAGCAGTCAAGGTGAACACATGAAATGTTGTGTCCCAGCCACCTCTTTTATGCCCTCAGCTACTGGTGTACTGGTGTAAATTCAGAAAAATGTGCGTATGTCTCTCAGGCTTGTGGAGCGAGGGGAAAGATGTGGTACTGACACTGCACAACAGAATCCTGATCTGGCAGGGCCTCCAGGATCCTTCAGAGCATGGTGTGCTGTGAAGAGGTAAGTGAGGAGGGCACCTGTGTTTTCTGTCTGTGCCCATTTTTAACTGGTGAAATCTCTGCACTGTTTGGATCCAAGTACTTGCTTTGAAAAGAAGAAAGCTTTAATTTCCCCTTGTTTGGGGGAAGGAGCTGAAGGAACAACAGAGTTTGGTTTTTGGTTGTTTTTTGTTTTTTTTTCTTTTTAGCCAAACACTCGTTCAGCATTTAAAAGGAGAAATTAAATGTTTGATAACTCATAGGGCTGGCGATCAAAAGTGATGCATTAAAGTGCTTGGGAAAGAACTTCAGAGTGGAGCCAGGAAAGGGTGATCCTGTGCACCAGCTGGTTGATCTTGGCTCAACCAAAAAATCAGAGAAGAGCTGATACCACCAGATTTCCTGGGATGGGACTTGTTTGGCAGCGTAGTGTTTTTATGGCTGTCGTCAAGCTTCGAATCCCCACTTACTTTCCCGACTCCTGCTTTCCCTCTCTCCGAAGGGAAAAGCGAACGAAGCTGACAGTCCTTCACCGTCCTGCCCGCGGGCTTCTCTCCAGCTGTGGCCGGGGAGCACATCTGACCGGGAAGAGGTGGGGAAGACCACATCTGGGCAGCGGGGCCGTGGCGCTCCGCCGCTGCCCGGCAGAGGGAAGTGTTGCACCACCCCGGGGGTACGCCCCTTCCCTGCAGGGGCTCGGGAGGGTCCCGGGGGTGCCCGGTGGTTCTTTCCGCTAGGAAGAGAAAGGCCAGTTCGATAGTGCCCGTCTCCCGGAGCGGCTACACCGAGGACACGCTTGGGGCGAATTGGCCGGGCATCCCTGGGGTGACGGGCTGGGCTGCGCCCGTAGAGAGCCAAGGAACTCCCCGGGGACAACTCATCCTCTCCGTGGTCACCTTGGTGTCACTTGGGGAATATCCCTCTCTTGTCCCCAGGGTAGGAGAGAGGCCGGAGATCGCGAGAGCGAACTCCCGAGGTTGAGCTGATGCTGCTTCCAGGTTTTTGGTGCTGGCTGCTCTGCATCTCCCGCTGCTTTGAGGGTCTGAAGCTCTCTCACACTTCAGCAGTTCATGATCTTTTTTTCAAATTCCCACCCTCCTTCTCTTATCTCATTTGTAGTACTCTCGTGGAACGGGAAAGTCCTGGTCTTTTCTTCCCGAACCATCATCTTGTCCATTTCCCATAAAAGATCATTTAACAAAGCAAGCTCAGGCCTCTTAAATTCTTAATTAGCTTCTCAATCATAGTCTCCTTTTTTGTTTGTTTTGGTTTTTTGTCACATATCTGTGTAGTTGTGGTTTGTGGATTTTTTTGTTTGTTTGCTCAGGGCTTCGTTTGTTTGATTTTGGTTCTCAGAAATTAAAGATGGGATTAAAGGAGTTGCAGGAATCTGATCAGATATGAGGGAAGAAGGATGCTTGTGCGTAGCATTGCTCTGGCAGGAGGAGAAAAGTTGACAGCAAGGGCCTCTGAGGTGTTCAGGTAAGGGCATCAGCGCTGCAATATTTCTCTTTGTCTGTGAGGCAGTGGAGCTGAGGATGCCACAGCAGAGTTATTTGATTGATGCTGGTGCTTTGTCTTTTGGAAAACATGAGTCAGGGGCCCTAGCTTCCTGCAGAGTTGCCTTCTGAGCATCATGGCTGCCTACAGGGAGCTCTTTGTGCCATACTCTATTCCAGGTTAGCTTATGACTACTAATACCTCTAGGTCTAATGCCCAAATACTCTGGTTCATAGCTGGCAAAAGGATATGTCTAAATTTAACCAGGGAACTAGAGAGAGAGAGAGAAAACAGCATATAGTTGATTCGTTCTTTGAAGTTTCTACTTTTTCTTCTAGCCTAGGCAATGTGGTTACTCCAGTGTGCATTTGTGTGACTGTATTCCCAAAATCCAGAGAGCTTTATGGTATAGTGATGTTTAAGCTCCTCTGAGAATGATGCTCCCCTTATGTGTGCTTTTGTAAACCACTCTGTGGTCTCAGTATTGTGTGAGGAACAATGGCAGTGTAGACACAGTTATTATATATTTCAGTGGCTGCAAATAAGTCAGGACAGCTGTGGTGCTGGTGTGCCCAGAGCTTTGGAGCTACCACAACCACTCTGAGCAGGTCAGGGCTCTGTGCTGGACTGCTGACCTGCAGAGAGAGGTGGTTGATGAGCAAGGATCCCAAGCAGCTTGTATCGATCTGAGCAGCTCCTCCCTTTCTTCTTGCTCCTTTCACTCATGCAGCAAATTGCTGGTGGACCTGGTGTTGACTGTTTTCCCCTTGTTTTAACTTTTGTAGGGGAGGTGATGTAACTAAAAGATCTGACTGTGGTGTGCTGGCTGGTGGATTCTCTCTGCTGTGAGCTGTAGTGTGGGACAAATGGGGTGTAGATACTTTTTCTGGGCTCATGTAAATGGAAATGATGGCAAAGCAGGCATAGAAATTGACAGAGGTGCAGTAGGAATGGCAGTTTCTAAAGACAAATTATCAAATGTCACCTCAAGAAGAACTGACACAACACTGAAAGCTAAAGCTCAAGCTGTGAGAAAGGCTTTAGGATGTCTGCAGGTGGATGTTTAATACAAGAGTAGCTGTGTGCTGCTCCTGTTTCAGAAGGAAATGGTCCTTCACTAATTGGCATAAATTGTTCTAAAATAAATGTGGATGGGAATCTTGTGCATCTCTTGTGTGCCTTTGTGGTGAAATAAAAAAAGAAAAACAAAGATGTGATTCAGACAGATGTTTGAGAAACGCGGCAAAAGGGCTTTTGCTTACAAATGCCGTTTCACCTTCTGGTGTTTGCTCCCTGCCTCACACAGTGGAAAAAGGCATTTGTAGAATGAGAGTGAAGAATGCCTGTCTCTTGCTAAGTTTAACAAATGGCTTATTCTGACTCACATCATCCCCTGAAATAGCAGAAATGTGAGAAATTGAGGCTCATAAAAGTAACTTGAGCAGCAAGAGCCAGCTGAGGATGGGAGACTGATCTCCCCTGCTGCTCAAGTGATTCCACCTGGATCATTAAGAGAAGCCCACCTGGCTTTTCTGGGACATTAGATCCTGCACATCCCTCTGAGTGCTCAAGTAGGATCTCCTGTGGTTTTCTGTGTTTCCTGTCACTGCATTACCTCTGAACTTCCACCTTTGCAGTGCCTCTGTTGCCTAAGGTTATTTCGCTGTGCACGTGGGGAAATGAGAAAGGGATTAAGTGATTTGCCCGTGGCAGAATGGAGAATTGAACATCAGCTAAGTCTTAACCATTTTTTTCTCTTTGGTAAAGTGCAGCTGGTATTAAGTGCAATCTCTGTGGCTGATAGATCCAGGGTTAAATACATCCTCAATACAAAGAAATAAGTAATTGAAAACAGTGTCTGATCCAGTTATCTCAGAATCAAGCTTTTTTTTTAGTAGGAAAACTGAATCGTGTTTGTCTTCAGTACTAATTTAGCTCATCTTTGTTCTCAGGTTAGGATTTATTTTAGGACTCCTTTTGGAGGCCAGACAGAAGTTGAGCTCGACAGTATGACACTGAAGGAGAAACCTCTTTAACATCAGTACATATGTGGATTTTCTGTGAATCTGCAGGTGGCTTGAAAAATGGCTTGAAGGGAGTCGCAGAACTGGGTTAGTTCTGGAATCTGTTGGCTCACTCTGCAACAATTTAAATTATTTTCACTTAATGAAGGAGGCAGTATTGGTTACTATGAAAAGCTGTTGCCGTGAGTGAAGGAGACTAGATGACAATTGTCTGGGAAATTCTGAGGTTGCTATGAAGGAGCAGAAATGTGAAATGGGTGGAAGAGAGCAGGGGACCATATTGTAGGTGCATGATGAGAGAACATTGTCTGGGACAGAAAAGTTGTGATAGTGAAGATGGAGCTGGGCTCTAAAATAAGGCTGGATGCCAGAGAAGCACACAGTTTTGGAAGAAGCAAAAGAAAAGTCTGAATATTCCAACACGTTTTGTTATTTTAAGTATGTGCTAAGCTGTATTCCTTTTTTTTTTTTTGATAACAAGTATGAAGTTAGGAAGAAGAAGAAATCTCTAGTGTTTGTTTCCCAGATGCTAATGAAGGCTGAAAGGAATTAGTGCAAGTGATTTTTGGTGAGTTTGGTTTACTTTTTAAAGACATTTTTCTTTTGTGCTTAGAGCAAAATACGTGTTTGAGAAGGGAATTATCTATATCAGTCCTCCAATATTTGCAAAACCTTTTTATCTCTGAAATTAGGCAGTGATGCTAGCTGCAGGTAGGGGAGATTGCTATTTTAAGGAATAATGAAAGACACTGCCTTACTGTTCTTCATACCTTTAAAAATGAAGAGTACTGGGAAACTGGGTAGGAATAAAGGCCCTCTGCAATGGTGTGAGACAATAGGATTAGGGCAATGTTTTTGCAAACAGCACCTTGAAGTGGAAATACACTAAACAAAAGCAGGGCTGTAAGTTGTAGCTGGACTCTTAAGTTAGCTTTCAATGAGCTCTTATTGTTGCTGATAACAGTACAGCTGTAATGGCATGGAGCTCAGCCTCCAGCCTTTTCTGCCCATGTCCTGAGTGGGCTCTGCAGTATGTGCTGAGCCCACTGTGCCTGGGGTCACCTGGCAGCAACACTCTGTGATGAATAAGTCATGGGATACCTGCACCAGACAGGTTCATGCAATGTAACTGAGCAATGATCCTACAACCTGAATGAACTGCCTTGTTGAGGGGTGTAGTTTGAAGCTCAAGGGCAGCAGCAGCTGAGCTACCCTGATCCTGTAGCTGCCAGCTCCAGCAAGATGAGTGCCAGGGTTGCTCTCACTCTATGGCATCTTTCAAGCAAGCACAGCTTGCCACATGGGAATGCAAGCTGGCTTAGTGCAGCTTGCTGTGCTGAGTGAGAATCCCTAGACAACAGGTCTAGAATTAATCTTTAATTTTGAAAAGCTCATTGTGAATAACTCCTCGCATAGTCAAGCCCCACGTCTAGCTATGATTATGTTTCTAAATTGTTTTTCAAAATGGGATAGTCAAGCTCCTGAACCATGTAGCTGCTACATCTGAAGACGTTACCCATAGAAACTAAGCTCCAGCTTTGGTTAAAATAGCACAATAATAGTTTGTTTTCTGGCTGGTCAAATGATAAGCAGCTCAAGACTTTCATCCTTATTCCAGCAGAAAAATGCAATCGACAGTAGAGAATGACTTGTTTACTATGATGTGCATGATTAATACCATAAATCTTTCATGTTGAGATGTTGGGTGGAAGGCATGAATATCACTGCAACAAATTGAAAGGAGGAGTTTGTTACACATTTGTGGTCAGTAATCAGACTTGAAACTCCATGTACAAGGAGAAATTAGCCAAAGTGAATGGTAGTTATCTAAACTAGAAACCACTCTGGCACTCTCTAAGCCTTGGCAAAGATGCCATGCTAATTTTTACAGATCACAATGAGCATATGTACCTACTTGTGGCTGATGGTTATTCCAAGTGGCCAGCAGCAGAGCGTGTGCTACTCGACAAACAGTTCTGCTTCTCAGATTATTATGGAGGCATTTCAAACTATGTTTGCAGCATATGGCTTGCTTAAGGAGATGGTTTTAGATAAGAGACGTTGGGTAAAACGTAGGAGATCAGCTGCTTATCACTCAGCTTCAGATGGGTCAGCAGGGCATTTTGCACAGACACTTTAAAAGAGCAGTGAAGAAAAACAAAGGAGTGAGCCTCACATCGCAAACTTTCCTGCTTTGTGTAGAGCAGGATGCAGGAAAACTCCAGCAGAGCTAATTCTTCATAAGCAGATTTTAATTTAAGAGCTTTATATGATTGTCTTAAAGAAAATCTAAAGGAAGTAGTATGTAAAAAGGGTGAGGGGAACGAAACTGCTGTATGAGCTCTTTGCTTGTAAAGTCTAAATAAAAGCTGTGCAGGAAGAAGCAGGGGAAGGTGCTAAAAAGTACTAGGATCTGTGATATGCTTGGTGAGTAGACAGGGAAATGAGAAAGAAATGTGTCTAGCTGTTGCTAGATTTACAAAAAAAAAAAGAAACAGAAAAAAAGAAACAAAACAAGAGAAAGAGAAGAGAGATGGATGTTCTTGATTGTGTGTAAATTTCAGGAGTGAGAATATTTCTCTCTTTCATTGGCCTCCTGATAATACCTGTGACACTGTTGATGTTGAAAATGAGGGATTAGAAGAGCAAGTGAGAACAGCCATTCCTGCCTGGCCTAAGCCTTGCCTGAGTGGGATTGTGTGTTTCCTGGAGGACCATAGCTAGAATTCTGGGGTCACATAAAAAGGGAGCTGTCTTAGCACTTATGTTGCAAGAAACAGAATTCTTTAATGTAGCTTTTGCATATATACTGCTAGACATAATTTTACTTTTTTTTTTTTAAGGTCCTGGATGCTGTTTGAACATTGCTGTTGTCTGTGGGCAGTACTAATAGAATCATAGAATTGCCTGATTTAGAAGGGACCTTTAAGGTCACTGAGATCAAATCCCAGGGTGGTATAGAGTGGATGATAGCTTGTAATTAAGGGGCTCCTTTGCTGAACTAACCCTTCTGATTTTTCCTGTATTTTACTTCTCCTTTATTTTTTTTTCTGTCATATCTGGTTAAAGTCACTGTAATTAGTTTTTGTGGCCAGTTTGGCTGATTGGATTCCTGTTGATGTAAGGTCTTATCTCTTGCACATGCTGTGTCACACCTGCTTGCCTTGCTGACACAGATGACTTTTCACTCCTTAGCCCAGAAGGAAGTGGTGCAGCCACTGGGAATGTGAGCAGGCGGCTGTTGTGCCCATGATCCACCAGCAAAAGCTGCTGGACAAACTCTGTCTCCAGCCTCTGCTATGTCTGGTCAGGAGGACTGGTTGGGTTTCTTCAAGATCCTCTGAGGAAAAAAACCCAGAAAGTAAAAGCAGGATGGTGGGGAATCTTGGAGGAATTTGCTTTTCCTGGCTCCAGTTCCTGGCTCTGCTTTGCTACTCTTGTAGATAGTGTTTTAATTCTGAGGCAAGAGAGTTAAATCCAGATGAGCTGTTGCTTTGTTAAAAATGCTGGCCTGAAATTCTACACATAATGGCTTGGATCCTGTCGCTGTCAGTCTTTATTTCCTTTTTTTCTTTAAAAGACTTCAGCCAGATATGTATTAAAAAAAAGTCTTACAAAAAGCAACAAAAAAAAGGTCAGTTTTGTTAGTTCCTCCTGGCCTTCTACTGGTGCTAATTGAAGGTGATGCCATTTGTCTGCCTCAGATGTTTTGTAGGTGAAGCTGGTCATTTCAAGGAGGTGTTTCCATCTGGATGAGAAGGGAGGGCATAGATAGGCAACCTCTTTTTTTTCTTTTTTTTTTTTTTGTCCTGTTTTAGTAGTTTGCAGGTTTTCATGGACATCAATTGCTTGTTTGTTTCCTTCCCAGCCCGGAGATTAAATTTTAACATGAGGAGCCTTTTTTAGTTTTGTGACAGTTTCCACATCAATGCATTGGTGAACATCTTGTCACTGATGACTGGTTGCTGTGGTCACTGAGCTGCTGCCACTCTCCTGGGCAGCCTTTGAGCTGCTGTTGGAAAACCCTGGCAGCAGATCTGTCATCAAATCATAGAAAATGTTCAAGTGTGGACCTTCTTCCTAAAGCAATAAGATGCTTGTGTTGTACAACTGGAGTGCAGTGTCTCAGGATTTGGGCTGGCTGGGTAACATGCTGCTGGAGAGGCCAAGCTCCGTAATCAGGGTTTTCTGTATCTAACCTCCAAGATTGTGGCTTCTGTTGGGGGATTCCATATTTGTCTGGGTGCCTTGGTTTCAAAACTCACTACACTGAAAGACTTGGATTATGCTTGTCATTATTCCAGAGTGGGATAGTTCATATTATGATTGAACTATAGCTCAACTCTCAGCAAGTAATGCTTTGGTAAATGTGGAATAATGGGAGAAAAACTGAAAAAGGTTTTGACTGTTTTCTCTGGTACATGATATTATTTGTGTGTTGTTTCTTAGAGACGGCAGGCTTCTCGCTCTTGTGACTTGCTGCCTTGAAGGGAAATTGAGATAGCTGACAAGCATTGGTGGGGTTTGGTTTGAGTTTTCCCTTCATCATAAAATCATAGATTCATAGAATAGTTTGGGTTGGAAGGGACCTTAAAGATCATTGAGTTTCCAACCCCCCTGCCATAGGCAGGGACATCTCCCACTAGATCAGGTTGCTCAGTGCCTCATCCAGCCTGATGTTAAACACCTCCAGGATTTGGCCATCCACAACCTCTCTGGGCAACCTGTTCCAGTGCCTCACCACCCTCACCATAAAGAATTTCTTCCTTATATGTAGCCTGAATCTCCTCTTTTTCAATTTACATTTGTTATTCATAGTCCTCCCATCATTTATCAAAAAGTCCTACCCCTGCCTTTCTGTAGACCCCCTTCAGGTATTGATATACTACTATGAGGTCCCCCTGAGCCCTCTCTTCTCCAGGCTGAGCAACCCTAAGTTCATCAGCTTGTTCTCATAAGGGAATTGCTTTAGCCCTTTGATCATCTTTGTAGACCTCCTCTGGACCCACTCCAACAACTCAATGTCTTTCTTATGCTGTGGGCTCCAGAACTGCCCACAATACTCCAGGTGGGGCCTCACCAGAGCCTAGTAGAGGGGCAATTATCCTTTGGTTTTCTGCTGGATGTTTGTGTTGGGAAAAGAGGAATTTTTTCTTTCCATTATTTTTAATAGAATTACACCAGTTGAAATCTTTTCTCTTTGCCTTTGTCACAGACATTTGTTGCCTAACTATTTTAGTGGCTTTAAAAAGTGCATCTAGGACAAACGGACATAAATAGTGCAAGTGTTCAGGATCTCACTGGGCTTTGGAGAGAAGGCACTGGTGGGGGCGAGTGTCTTTGTTCCATTGTCCCTTCTGCCTTCCTCTCTGCCTTCTCTTTTCCCCTGGCTCTTCTTGTTTCACCTTGAGAACCCTCACCGAATTCACTTTGCTTAAAATAATATTTGTTTGAACAATAAAAGCTGCATTAAAGGGATACATTATCGCCTAGTTTAAATACACATATTGGCTCTGGGAGAGAAGGCTCTGCAAAGAAATTCTAACTGTATGCTTTTGCACATAAAACGAGTATGCAAACAAAATCCTGCTAGAGGTCTGCAACTGAAGAAAGCCCTTTACTGCTGCTTCCCCACATGCAAATAGCCAAGCACAATGGCAGTTCCTACCGCTGAAGCAGCAGCCAGGGAAAACCAAGAGGCATTGAAATGCTGCCAGCGATACCTTTACAACAAGTTAGAGCACTGAAGGCAAACAGCAGCTGGAAGCTTGGCTTGATCTTTTTGTGTGAATAAGATTAAGTAGCAGACATGGCACTGATGAGGGCCATTTTCCTGATCCTCTTCTGCAAAGCTTTAGAATGAACACTTCTGAAGTGCAGAGAGAGCATCTTCAGCACCTGCAGGGCTGTTGACCTGAGTGCTCAGCAAAGCCAGGAGCTTTAACTGTGTCCCTCTTGTTCCTGGGCTATTGTTCTTCCTGGCAATGCTCATGTATGTGGCTTGACCAGCTGTGCCTGTAGCTGGTCCCCTTTTGGTAGGGTTGATATTTTCAACTTGACTATTCAGATTTTAATCTGGATGCTTTACTTTTAGTGAGTTAGATAGAAACTGGTGGCATACGACAGCTGAGAGTAGGGGATCTGCTCTTGTAACGAGGTGTTTCCTCAGGTACTACTTTGCATGACGACTTTCTGTCCTTCTCCTGGGCTTATGGCTGGTCTGTGGTGGCTCACACACTGTATGGGAGGCGTAAAGGTCTGGGCAGTGCTGTAGGTTCTCAGCCTACCTCTGTTGCTTTGGTCTTCATTTTCTGAATGCCTTTTACATTGCACAAGCTGTGTGGCTGTACACAGGCTTCTGAAGTTGCTGTGAATCTAGACACTTGCTGTCAAATGTAGCCAGATCAATTGCTTTGCTAACTGCTTCAGAATAGATGGGCTTTGCCACTGTGACCATCTCTCTCCTTTCATTCCTGTTAATAATTTTTTAATTATTCATACATGTTGGACATTAAATGTATTGTCTCACTGGGATGAGGACCTAGCATGATGGTCATCAGGGAGCTGTGATATTAGGTTCAAAGGCCAGCTCCTGGGTCTTTTGGAGACTGTGTGTGAGACCATATTTGAACCAAGGAAGGGCTGTAGTCTTCCAGGGATGTTTCTGTAGCCATACTTACAATGTCTGCTCTTGCATTTACTCTGCTGGTGTGAGCTGTCATCACTCCTTCCTTTTGAGAGCAAGAGTGAGAGAGAAAACTGTTTCAGCTGTTGCTTTTTTCTCTCAATCTTTCAGATTCCCAGTGCTCACTCACTCTGATTTTCATCCTACAGACATCTTGCCAGCCTCACCCTCTTCCTTGGCCAACAAAGTGTGTAGATTTACACATGTGAATTCAGTCCAAGATATTCCTAAAACAGGCATTATTGCTGCCTTTGCCTTTATTTTTTAATTTATTACTTCTTTCTTGGGCAGATATATTCCCAGATTTCTTGTCCACCTTCTCATTAGCTTCCAGAAAGAAATGCTGGCTCTGTCTGTCAGGGTTCAAGTGATTCTGGAGTTGGTGTGTCTCCTGGAGTGCTGCCCATGCTAGTGGGGGAGGTGTCACTTTGGCTGGGCTACCTGTCAGCCCAGTGCTGGTAATGAAACAAAGACAAAACTCAGCTACTCTACTTTTCCATGTTCCAGGACAGACCAGTCTCTGGACACTAGGCTTCCCAGGGTGAAGAAAGGAAGCTTAGTGCCCAATGGCACTCAAGTGCCCAATGTGTATTGCTGCTGGCTCAGTGTTTTGTTATTTCTTGAGTAACTGATGAGTAATAAATGCAAAATTACAGTACCTCTGCAGCATCTGGGAATGGTTGAATAGGCAAAAGTACAGTCCTTTTTACCGAGGGAAAGAATAGCATGAAGTTTTCATCTACTTAAATTGTGGAGTGAACTTTAATTCTTTCCTTCCTTCTGGTCTCTCAGGAGTGTGACTGTTCCTCTTCCATAGCTATTCATCCACTCCAGTAGTTGGTGGCTCTCCCCCAGGGGCATCCCTACAGCAGTGAGGTCCCTGAGGTGAGCAGTAGGTTGTAGGCACTACAGCAAAGGCATGATTAATCCATTTAGGGAAAACTGCTTTGGTCTTTCTGATAATTCACTAAATTCCCCTGGAATCCTTGCCTGGGGAAAGCTGTAACATTTTGCATTGTTTTGGGAGCTCTGTGGCCACCTTCCCACAAACTCTGGGTTTTACAGCTCTCAAGGGGTAAAACAGTACAGTAACTTCATAATGGTGAAAATCACCACTGTATATGGAGGGAAGACGGAAATCCATGTTTGATTTAAAAGGAAAAGCAAACCCCACCATTCTGTCTCCTTGGTACTGAATTTGCATTTAATCTATGGAATCTTTCCATTCCTTGTACCTTTTTCTGGGAGACAATAAGGCCTAGAGATTTAAACCTGCACCACTGTAATTGTAATCAAGGATTCAGTCTACTGCCTGGAATGCAGCCTAGTTCAGAGACCCTAAATCATACAAAACCTTGTTCATCTTTGTCAGCATCTCCAATAATGGAACAAACCTTAAAGCAAACAAACAACAAACCCAATTTAAAAAAAAAAGAAGAAAGAAAAAAGAACAACCCCAAATAAATAAAATCCCAAAGAAAAATACATTATTAAAAAGTCTAGTGTCCGTGACAGTCCTTGTTGGAGCAAGGTAAAATCCCAAACCCCATACAGCTCCAAATCGAAATAATTTATCTGAAGTCAGGAGTGAAGGTATAATTATGTATTTTTGAAATGAAATGGCCTCTCATCCCCCCTGGAGGAGGCAAATGCTCAGGGCCATCTTGTCCCTAATAAATGAAAGGCACTCTTCTCACCTAAATGGTTCCAATCTAGTATGTTCTTGCCTTGGTTTCTCATGAAATAACTGAGCTTGGAAGGGACCTCTGGAGGTCGTCTGGTCTAGCCCTCTGCTAAAAGCAGACTTAGTCTGATGTCAGAGCCAGCTTTGAAGCTATGGCAGCTTGCCAAGGGTCTTACCCAGATGAATTCTGAGCATCTCTAGGGATGGAACGTTTGAAAGCTCTCTGGGCCCCTCTGGTGTTTGACTACCTCCCTGGTGAATATTCTTTTTCTGTATGGTCAATGAGAATTACTTGATAGGCTTCTGGTGGGTTTTGCCCTTCTTTTTACCATGTACCTCTGAGGAGAGTCTGACCCTGTGTCCATCTTCCATTTCACCTGCTTCCTCCTAGTTAGGTAATAGCAGTAGGATCTTCCTTGCCTTTTTTTCTAGACTTGGGAGAAAAACAACAAACTAAACCACCTAAACTTTTCTCAGCATTTCTTCATATGCTGTGTGTTCCATGTCCCTTTCGGTAGTCCCCCACAAGACTTGATCCAGTATTTAAATGCTGTTTTCTGAAGAAAATATCTCTTTTGGTTTCTTCCAATGAGATTGCCCTTGCTACAGGGTGTTTATATAAAAGTTTGCTTTATGGTCTATCCATCTCTCTAAAGTTCTTTGATAAACACTGCTGTAATTAGTATACTCCTACCCCAGACAAGCATATTGTGTGTGTAACATAAAGGTTAAACCAAAATGGGATTAGAGGTGGTCAAAGGTTAGAAGATGATCAAAGGGCTAGAGCAACTCCCTTATGAGGACAGGTTGAAGGAGTTGGGGTTGTTCAGCTGGGAGAGCAGAAGTCTCAGGGGGGACCTCACAGTAGCTTATCAGTACCTGAAAGGGGCCTACAAAAAGGCTGGGGTAGGAGTTTTTAATAGGGTACAGGATGTCAGGACTAGGAATAACAGATGTAAATTTGAGAAGGGGAGATTTAGGCTACATAAAAGAAAGAAACTCTTTATGGTGAGGGTGGTGAAACACTGGAAGAGGTTGCCCAGAGAAGTTGTTAATGCCCCCTCCCTGGAGGTGCTTAAGGCCAGGCTGGACAAGGCATTGAGCAACCTGGTGTAGTGGCAAGGGGGTTGGAACTAGATGATCTTTAAGGTCCCTTCCAACCCAAACAATTCTACGATTCTGTGGAAGAAAAGAATAATAAACTCATTTGCCACACACCGTGTCAAGTAAAATCTGAATTAATAGATGTGTGTGCATGCTATATGTATTACACAAATACAAATGTGTTTTGCTGGATCTCTCTAAGGATATTTGGCCAGTTAGTGTGATTAGAAAGCAGGGAGTGTCCAGTGAATGCTGTGAGCCAGGAGAAGAGAGTCTTGTCATTGGTGTGTAGCAGTAAACAACTGGGTAGGAGGAAAGATGTGCAGATTCTCTGTAAGCTTTGTAAAGGGGATGTCAGGTCCCACTCAACCTCTTTAGTTTGAAGCCCCTTGCAGTGTGCTAATGTGACAGGGGGACCTCGTCTCACGTTGAATGCTCTGGGGTTTCTTTACACTTTGTGTTCTCCATTGGCACCCAGTTGGTGGCTTCAGCTTCACAGCGTGATGTGCTGGAGCAGGAAGCTGAAGACTGAGTCTTGCTTTCTCTCTTCATTTGACACAGTTGTAGGTGGCATGGAGAGTGGGATGCTGGGGTAGGAAGTAGAAGGAGTTGTTTTACTCCCACTGAATTTTATCTGGGCAGCATGCCCTATCTGAACAGTTGGTTTGGTAGCTTTTTTTTTTAAATGTACTTAGTATCTGTGGTGTTTTGGTTTTTTTCTCTGTCTCTCCCTCTCTTGTAGGGCCATTTCCAGATTAAAATGAAATGGGCTCTAAACTAGCAAGAAGGGGTTGGGAAGTTAGCTCAGCTGCCAGAAACAGTGCTGATTTGTTCCCTTGCTGGTGAAGACTTTCAAAGAGTGGGGGTGACTTCTAGTGCCTGTCTCATCCACTGAAGTCTTGTCCAGGTGTAGTTACACATTTCCATTGCTGCCAGTATCAAATGAAAGGACTAGGCTGTTTTTTAGATATAGATTTCTTTTAATGTATTATATAATTAATATTTTAATTCTCAGTGTTGAAACCTTGCTGCTAACCTCTTGGGTTTTCTTTGAGAGGGATTGTGCAGCCAGTCCCCGGTCCTGCTTTGCAGGCTTTTTGTGTTGTTTGTATGTGGCTTGTTTTGGGAGGGGGCTGTATGTGAAAATCTCGCTGTTGCTCTGAAGCCATCTCCTCTGAGGGAGTGGCAGTGCTGCAGTTTCACTAGGAAATATTAACGCATGTAAACATTTTTCACAAGGCATTACATCTTCTTGCACGTACTTTATTATATTCCCACAAATCTGACTAGATTTGATAGATAGGTAACCAGGGAGCAAGGACGGGGGAAGCATGCTGGAGGGGGAAGGAGGGGAGAGGGAGTGAAATAAACACAAACCTGCTGTAATTCAAAACAAGGCAAAATCAGATTGTGTGCTTTGGCTAATTTTCTTATTCAGGTATTGATCCAATGGCTGCTCCAGAGTCTATTAGCAGTCAGCCAGTGAAAATATTTCCCATCGGGGGCTCTGACCTGAGACGGGGGTGAATCTATAGCAATTTGTTCAAACAGAGGAAAGCTTTTTCCTCTGATTTGTATTCCAATTTGCACAGTGTACGGGGGGGGGGGCATGGTGGGTTTTTGCAGGGTGGTTCTTCTCAAGGGAATCAACCCTTAGCCAGGTAACTGGTTGGAAAAAAATAAAAGCCTGATTAAACTCCAAGATGGGCACCCTCCATCTGTCTCTTTGGGTTATCTGGACATTGCAGGAGGCTGATGTGCTGAAGGGAGCGGGCAGCCCTTTGCATCTCCTTGGCAGTGAGGAGGCACAAACCTGCCATTTTAAAGCTGCCCCAGGGAGGTGAGTCTTGTGTATTCTCTATCTGACTGAATGTTCGTGCTGGGGTATAAGGCAGCAGCTTGATGGCAGTCCTGGAGTCTGAAGTCCTCTTTGCTGCAGTTGAGCCCACTTATATCTGCCTGCCCTGAATGGCAAGACTTACAGAACAAGGTTAAACCTCTTTTAAGATGCCTATTAAAACAATATGGAGAGAGGAAAAAGGTAGTCTCTGCCTCCTACATACACTTTCCCTCCATATGCTGCCAGTACTTACTGAGAAACACATACCCTTTGAGGATGGCCCACTGGCTCTCTCCACTTGTGGACTTCAGGCTGGACCAGCTCACAACCGGTTTGATCACAACTTGTGGGCTCACAACCGGTTTGATCGTGATTGTTCCTTCTGGAAAAGGCCAATGTGGGGACTGCATCTTGAGTTAAGAGTCTGCTACAGGAGTTTCTGGATCCCAGTACTTTCTTGGTGTCTTCCAGAAGTTGTTAGATAACAAACTCCCACAAAAAGCAGTCCTGAGGCTGCCCCTTCTTAATCCTTCCAGTTGGCTTCCTGGCATGTTATTGCTTCAGCAGTAATCCAGATGAGGAAATATCCTCAACACCCTTTAAATCCAGTTCCCGCAGCAATCAGGAAAGCAGACAGAAACTTCAATAATGATGAAAAACTTGATATGGTTAGCAAGACTCACTTTTTGCAGTGCTTGCTGGATCACCACCAAGTCTGATGCCAGCTGCTTCCTGCTGGTCCCTGTGCCCATCATTCTTGGTATTGAGGCAGTTATAAGGTCATGGTTGGAGAGATGGGGATGTGTTTGGAAGGTCCTTGTTTCTACCTCAGAGCATGCACCCTGCCCCTAGAAGGACAGAAAAGTCAGTGTTGTATCTTGAAATATGTAAGAATTGGGGAAGACCTCTGAACCTCAGCTGACCAAGCTCCTGATCTTTAAGTCTTTATTGGATTTCCACGTTAACTGGTGGAACCACACTACCTGTTTTCCATTACTTGCACAGATATGAAAATGTGAGGTGGAAAAATCCTTTAAGTAAGAAGGGAAAGAGAGGAAAACTTTCCTTCATATAAAAACAAAGTGTAAAGTAGGAGAGAGTAATAGGATATATGTATTCTCTTTATGCTGCTTTTACAATTGGCTGAAATTCTCCTCAACCTTGCTTGAATTTAGCAGTGGTCACAGGGACACTTAAAAGGAGATTGGTAGGAAGGCAGAAATAAATAAGCATCTTAAATCTGTGCAATTTTTAAACCACAAGTTTATTTTTGAGTTGTCCATAACTTTCAGGGAACCAGCCAGCCTCAGTCTTTGGGAGAGCAGTAACTCCAGCTTTGGGAAAGAGTGGGAAAGTTTATGAGACTTTTAAAGCAGTCTACCAAAGGTCTCCACAGTCAATGGCATGAGGGGAGCATGTGTATGGGAACAACAGCAGCAGTGTTTTGTAGTATTTAGGACAGTATTTAACAGTACTGAGGCTGTGGAGTGTGCTGTTGCTGTGTTTATAGTCAGTAGAAGGCTTGTTGGGTTGCTGCAGGGAGGGCTAGCTCAAATGCCCAGTTGGCAAGGGCGCTGGCTGCTGCAGGAGGGCTTGTAGCATGGCTTTCTGGACAACAGGCAGAGCTAGTGCCATGCCAGACTTTCTTAGCCACTGGGGTACAGGGAGAAAATTACTCTGAACTGCCACTTGCTTGACATCCACCAATGATTGGCTCCCATTGGGGGCAGGATTTTAAGTGTTTCAGGCCTGCCAGTTGGTCCAGTCCCTACCCTAAGTGTGACCGGTTCCCAGGGCTTCAGCAGAAAGGAGAATGAATTATGAAACAGACTTATCAAGCTGTGGGTTCTTGGCGTTGCTTTGGATATGTTGCCCTTTCATTTCACTGTCTCCCTCCTCCTGGGCTGTGGCACAGATTGTGGGAGGGAACTGAATTGTTTCTGTTGCCTTTAACATTTTGCCTGTCCTCTGCAGTGTTGGTTCCCACAGCGAAGAAAGCAGGAGATGTGCTGGGGAGATGGAGCCAAGCTGGTATCGAGTTCTGTGCTTCTTCCTGTGGCTGATGCTGTGCACAGCACCAAGCAACAGCCTGGCAGGAAGAGATTGCTGGAGTAGAACCACATGAGGTTGTTGGAGGCTGCTTTCTCTTGGTTGTAGTGGGGAAAGATTATGAGTGGCTTTCCCCTGCCCAAAGACAGGGTGGGGACATTTAGTATTCACAAGCTGTTTCCCCAGTTGACACTTGAAGTTTTGTAATATATATCATGGAGTATGTCTTGGAAATCATTGCTGGAAAAATATACAAGTTATCTACAGAAATCTAGTATATTCCTGGGGTGCACAGGAGAGTCTGTGACAGGTTCCCAGAATAACAGTCTCTTGGTGTCCCTGCTGTTGTGCAAAACTGATTCATTATGTTTCTCCTAGAAAGTGTATTGGGCTCCATCTGATTCAGGACAATGGAAAACAGCACGTGCTTCCCTCCACCATCTCTTTAAAAAAACCCCACAATAATATTCATCTAATGTCTTATATGGTGTAATTTATTCTATGAAGTAACACTGCTGGCAGGGTTATTTCCCATGAAATGTTAGAGGAAGCCTTCCTTGCAGGCTGTACTCACATCTGCGTATTTACGTGCTTGCCTGCCCACGTTGCTGGGGGCTTGGTGTGACTCAGGAGGAGAGGACACTGCTCAAACTGAGAGCCTCTTCCAGCTCTAGATCTCATGCTGCACAAACCTCTCTGCACAGGTGGGCTCCAGGGGCTGCAGCTTCTCATCTGGGGCTGATGGCCTGACACCACAGGCATCATCTTCCTCCTCCTTCCCTTGCTACTGGACCTGGTATGATCAGCACTTTGCATTTCAGGCCTGGGGCCACAGATTGCCGTCAAATGTGGTGGTAAATTGCAGTCAGTGCAGGGATTGCCTGTACTGTGGTCAACTGCTGTGGTGGCTGAAATGCTGGCTTCCTATGAGCAGTGATGGGAATTTTTCTGTTCTCTCCCTGGGAGTTAAGGGCAAGTTCGTGTGGGAAGCAGAGGGAATCAATGGGAACAAACTTGCAGGCAGTTGTGTCCTAGTCCAAACAGATGCAGTGGAATCTACACTGTCTCTCTGTCCACTTCATTTACAAGGAACTGAAGCTTCTGGGCTTCCAGCTTCAGAAGCTTTCTGGTTGTTCACCAGCCTTATGTCTGCAGAAGAGGTATGATTCAGTTCTGGAGGGAACTGTTGAGGTGAGAGGGAAGAAGAAGTTTGGGAAATAAAACACAAGAAAACCCAAAACAATTATTGGGCTACAAGATGAAACTTGCTCCTTATGCTACATCCTTTCCTGTTTTAAAACTCAGTTCTGTGCTCTGTGTCTAACTGCTCTTTGGTCTTTGAACAAAATATCATCCCTCAAGTGAGGAGTTTTGCTTTTCCCCAGGCAGGTCTCATTCTGTTCCCTGATATTTGTTCCCTGAGAGTAACCTTAATTCTCTCCAAACAAGTGGAGGAGATTATTTCTTTTTTTCTGCCTTTCATCAGAACAAATCCCCTTATTTTCCTGACTCATTTGGGCTTTGCAGCCATCACCATAATACAGGAAGGTGTTGGAGGAAAGAAAGCAGCACAGGTATCTCCAGCCAGATGAACCCGGTGATCATCTTTAAGGTCCCTTCCAACCCAGACTATTCTATGATTCTTGTCATGGTGTCCCGGGAAAGCCATTTACAGCCTAAGCTGGTTCTGATGGCCTCTGGAGGCAAGTCCTTCCCAGAGATAGTGTGAGAGCACAAACAAATTAGGATGGGGCTGCATCTGGGCTGAAAGTCTCCACTGCTTCCCACCCTCCTCAGCCCCTGAGACACCAGCTGTCCCTTATAGCTACTGAAAAACTGCCTTCCATTGGTTTCTAACTCATGGATTTAATGTGGGAACTGGTGTAACAATGCCTACCCAGCAGCACTATCGCCACCAGTACATATGCAAGGGCCCTCTGAGCTCTTTGCCATTAGCTTTTTTTGTGTTTATTGTTTATCTTGTCTTTCCTCAGCTGCATGAAATAGAGCTGTGAGCATCCTATTGCAGTGCTGTGGGGCAAGAGTAGGGGATACAGCAGGAAGTCCCTGGTTTTGGAGCAGATGAGACCATCTCTCAGTGCTTCAGTAGGATCAATGGGAGGTGAATGGTGGTATGCTGCCTTGTTCACTGTATAGATGTGAACAGTCTTTTGGCTTTCCTGGTTACCTAGAGATTTGAAAAAAGCAAAACTAAAAGATCACGGTGGGTTTATGTTCTGAGCTTTTCTTTTTATGACTGCAGAAGGATTTTAATGCCTGATACGTGACCGTATTTAATGTCCCACCTTCTCCTGCCCTAGTCAAGTGATGTTTGGTACTGCAACACACCATTAAATTCCTGGTAGGTTCTGCCCCCAACGTGGATGTATTTCTCCAGTGAGTGGACTGATTTGGGTTATACAGACCATGTAACAGCCTACACATGTTTGTTTTTATGAGGAAGGAGGGAGAATGCAAAGGGAGAAACAGTAAATGCTAACATGCCAGGGTTGACCTCCACTTTGAGCAGCCTGGCTCAAGTGATGGATAGGAAACTATCACAGGTTGTGTGCTTTGTAGCATGAAACTTATTGAAGTTGTGTGGAGGTCCTTGTGCCTTCCCTGTTGAGGATCTAGCCTACTGTACATCACTGGGAAAATGGGAGAGCAGTACTGGCAGTCACTGTGAGGCCCAACCTCTGCGACTGATTTTCATGGCTGGGCTGGCCACTTGTCAAGCTACAGCAGTGTCCTGCATCTCCAGCTGCCCCTTCTCCTGTTCCTGCCTCCCATCACCTGGGTGTTTCAGGCAGTGCACAACTGCAGCCTTTCCTGGCAGGCAGCATGGTCTGCAGAACTGTGGAGGTGAGAGGACTCCATGTCTTAGGGCAGTTTGAAAGCCAAAGACCTGCAGCTTAGGAGGGAACCAGCAAAGATGTGCCTACAGACTCCTGCAGGGACAAGGTGTTTGCACTCTGTGCCTCTCAAAGGGGTGCTGGTGTTACTCCAGGAGTGCTGGCTTCTGCCTCAAGGCACTGCTTTACAGCATAACTGCACCACTGCCAAGGAGGTGATGAGCAGATGCTATTTTAATAAACACAAATGTGGCTTTCTGTCTCCATCTCCTACTGCCTGTTCATCACGCCTCTCCCTTTTGTTATTCCCTGGGGGTGGCATCTCTCCAGCAGCAAACTGGGTTGCTGGCAAGTGGAGTAAAATCCTTCCTCTTGTAGCACCTCGTTTTTTAGGCTCTTGGGGTGTTGCATGGCACGAGCTGTTGTGGTGAGCAGTTACCACGGGCTGGGGATGCACCAGTGCTAACATATGCTGGATACTGTACAGAAAATGGGCCCCAGGGGCCACAGTGTTTTCTTTGCTGTGAATCCCTTTGTGGGAGGCTGGCAGACATGTTACTGGAACTGTTGGACTGAAACACAAAGAAACTGTTCCTCACTATACGTTGCTGCAGACTGCTACATCTTTGGGGGAAGAAGTGTCCAGCGGGCTCCTGGGCTGCAGCATGGACTCCCTGGGTATCACAGTTACAGTCTTTAATCTCTCCATGCCTTGTTTCCCAAGCTGTGCAGCTCATGGACAGCCTCCAGGAGGGCACAAGCATCTCTCCTTTTGTAAATGGGAGGCCTGTGTAAGGCTTGAAGGAAGAACAGTAGATTAAATCCCTTCAGTCTAACCCCTTGCCCTCCATAGAGGAGAAGCAATGTGTCTACTTCTCTCTTCTCACACCTCCCTTTCTCCAGGTATGGTGGGGTGTCACAATACATCTTTCTACTCTTTGTTTTTGTAGAGATGAGCAGTGGGACATCAGGAGGGCCTACTCCCCATCCCAGTTAGCCAGCATCACTGTGGCCAAGAGCCAGAAAACATGACACAGACTGTGGCCAATGTACGTGCTAAACAATGTAATTTCTGCAGAGCAGGGGTAATGCATCACCCAGGTCCTCAGGGTCCACTGGTATTGAGTTACTGTTAATGGAGAAGGGATGCTGGATTGAATGCAGCAACATTCCCTGAGTGCTCCTGAGGGAGGAGAAGAGACAAAGCTGTGTCCTGTGAGGGGAACAGGGATTGGATGCCAGAATTTTGCTTTAACACTCTTAATTGATCTCTAGGACTCTGGGGCATCCTTTAGGTCTGTAGCAGGAGTTACTGTGAGGTGGCACTGTGAGCTGGAGTCCAGCTGAGCTCCCAGCCTGTGTCCCAACATGGCTCCAGTTTCTCCTCTCCACTGCATTGCTACTGAGAGTGGTCAGGCTGGGGAGAGAGGGGGGATGGTGGTGCCTAATATGATTTTCCATGTAATGAGGCTTCTTGTAACACAGGAAAGATCAAATGTTTGGGGAGAAAAGGTCCAGGTGCTTGCCCTCGATGCCTCAGGTCTTTGTCCTGCCCTCTCCATCAAACTCCCAAGCTGCTAGGCACCCGCTGGCTCTGGCACCAGCCTCTTGCCCTCCACTTGAGTCTCAGAAGCTTGGTGAGGAGAGACAAAAGGGAACAAAGCTGAGGAGTCTTCTTATTTCCCAGGGGTGCTTCGATCAAGATGCCATATCCTACTAGAGAAGTACATACCCATGACCTTTCTTTGCTTCTGTCAGGCACTTCACAGGACTCAATGTGACACCAACTAAGTTGCAAAGCCATGTCTCGGCAGGTGACAGCTGCTCCTGCTGTCTTTCTCACTCTTTGTGTCTGATAACAGGATCTCCTTGAACACATCGTTGCATTTGCAGTGTGACAAGCAAAGCTTGCAGAGTGAAGTCAAACAGCTCAACTCTTATATGGGATTGCTAGCTTTGTGTACACATTAGCCCCTTTACATTTTGCCCAGGAGCACTGTAGTAGCAATAAAAATATCCCTGAGGTAGCAATTCTTGTGACATTAGTCCCTAGCCCACCTGCAAATGTCCTGATTTGTGACGTTTCTGGACCAAAGTAATTTAGCAGAAGCTTGTGATTGCATTGGTCTCCAGCCACCTCTGAGCTTTACTTGGTGAGGCAGTGTTTGTGGAATCTCAAAGACTTCATTATCTTGGGGTTTGTGGGATTTTTATCTAAAATGTGTGGGCTGGAAATCTTGCAGGCCCAGACACCTGAGATCACAAAATCAATTCTTCTGTCTATTAAATAGGTGTAATTCCCATTGACTGCAGGGAAAGTTACAATTTTGTAGTGGAAGGTGGAATTGGATCCATATGTATTAAAGACAAAAAACCTATCACTGGCTTCCTCTGGACCTTTATCCAAGGTCAAAACCCTTACCCAAGGTCAATACAAGACACTTTTGAGTTCTTGTGAAGTCTGTGGTGGACTGGAGATGCCGCAGTATCCCACTGCCCTAATTTACCATTAGGGACTGAAGTGGGACAGAGGGTGGGGAGCAAAGGCTATTGCCAATTGTTACCTTTTTTTGTGCATGTTTTTTATATCTTTTAGTCTGGGACATTCTTAATTCTATCAAGGCTTAGATATTTTTTGACTTTTACTGAATTATATTAAGCACTAAAAATGTTGAAATTAATTTCTCCTGGCAGACCTCCCTCTCCTCCCCCAAGCTTCTTTCAGTCCCATCTCCTCCATCTTCTACTTCAGAAGAAGACAGTGATGCTCTTAAGGTTGTGTGACTGGTAGCAGAGATGGTGTTGCCCTCTTTGCCCCTCTGTAATCCTTCCGGCAGAGAGCTGCTTCTAGCCCATGCTGGTGTAGCAATAACACTGGGAGTGACTTACTCTACATCCCCTTACTTCTATGAGCTTAACAACCTGCCCTGGGTTTCCTTTGTGGATGCACATTGCTGAAGGAATGCATGGGAATTGATTTCAGTGCAATTGGATTACCTTAAATGCTGCACAACGTTAGTCCATCTGCTCTTGCTATTTAACAGTGGGGCAAGCCTGGCTGTAATGGGTAGGTGAAACAGGCACTTGACCACGAGGGATAATGGGGTCTATGGCCTTGGTGTCTTTGTGTCTGTCAAAATTCTCAAATTTGGGCTAGTGAGGACTGGTGTGGGACAAGCCTCCTCCCTAGGGGGATGGGAGAAGTAGACTTTGCTCTCCTTCTATGTTCCCCACCTTGCTCCTGCCATGTCTGTGACCAGGACAGCCAACGTTCAGACCATGTCACAGCTGAGTTTTGCCTCTTTTTCTAGCTAGGCTTGAGCAGAAAGGCACCAGCCAGCCTTCCCTTGTTCACAGGCTCTTGTGAGGTTGCAGGTGGAAAAACACCAGTTGCATTGCTGGCAGCTTTTTATGAGCAGTGTTTTAGCCATGACCTGTTCCACATAAGACTTTACTTGAGCTGCAGGCAGTTGTGAGCGGAAGTCTGACTGTCCTTTAAAACAGACTAGATTTGGCTTGGCTGCTTCTCACATCTTGTGAAACACCAGGAAGCTTCAGAGCTTATTAGCTATAGCTAATGAGACTGAAGGCTTTCCTGCCTTGATAGCACACACTCTTATGGTCTCTTCTCACTGTGATGCCAGGTCTGCTTAGAGTTGTACCAACATGTGCTTTAGGAATGCAGAGTTTGACCAAGCCCTTTGCCACCAATGTCTTTTGCTTGAGTAGAAGCCTAGGGCAGTGCTGCTGGCCCACTGCATGGACCCAGAGCTGTGCAGCCAACAGCAAGCCCTAGAAATACTCCTGTGTTCCATGGGTACTTTGTAAAACTTCTTAAGGTGAAAGGTTTGGAATATCCTGAAAAGCTATTGGCTGCAGTTGGTTGTTAGCCTGGACTTAATTTGCTGAGGGATTTAAAAAATTTGGAAGTTCAAGGACCAAAAATCTATGTATTCCTAAAGTTGAGGTTGCCTGTGTGATCTGAGATAATATAGTCTCTCACACTATAGTATGATACCACAATGTAATTTATGGTGTAAATCCAGTGCATCTTCACCTAAAAACTGCTTCCTAAAGAACAATGTTAGCATGAATGAGATAAAATGTATATCTGTACCATTCTGGAAAGGAATGGAAAACTAAGTTGCTGATATTTTGTGGTCAATAGAGACCAGAATCACTTTTCCCCCTCCCTCCCACCCCGGGTTCTGGATGAATTCCAACTTAGGTAATTATATTCTGCTTCCCTAATTCCCTCTGAAGCTTCAAATCAGTTTAGATTGCTTTTCCCTTTCTAGCCTGAGCAATTAGATAATGTTCCCGAGACCTGTTAACCAGCTATGTTCCACCTCAGAAGACGCTGTGTTTTATTGCTCCTTAGAAACAGCTCCTTCCCCCACCTGCATATTTCTAAAGTCTTTTTGATGTGAGAAATGATAGCAAAATGTCAGGTAAAGTGAATTCTTGAAACAGGGATGTCCGGCATGTCCACTCTGCTAAGGGCAAAATGTAGAAGGAGCAGAATTCTCCATTTGCTCTGCAGCGTGTGCCAGCTGCCCTGGATGGTTTTGGTGAGAGTAAGCTTATTAACAGCAGTGCAGATGGGAAAGGAGTGTCACTTGTGTTTTGGTGTTGGAAATGGCACTTGGAGTGACAGGCTGCAGAGGACATCATAGATAAAGGCTGTGTACAAGTGGAGTGCAGTGGGCATGACAGGGAGAATTATGAACTGCAATATGGGGAGGAGGAGGTGTTTGAGACAGTTCTTCCTAATGGCTCCACGCTGCATAAATGCATCCAATTTTCCATCTTGCACTTCTTAGCAAAGCAGCTGGTGATACTAATACTTTGCCCTTGTTGGTTTGGTATAGCAAGGAGAAACAGAGCATCTTCCAGTGAAGCATACCTCCTCCAGATCCCTCCTTCCCTGTAAAATTGAAGGTGGTGTGGGGATGTTGGACTTGATCCTTTGCACCAGGCAGAAAGAAAAGAAGGGATGTTAAATTACTGCATGGTGCCACATAGCACGGTCCTTTTGAGTCTCAGCTGTTTCAGTGTAGAGGGGAAGTAGTTTCTCAGGATATAAAAGTGAGTATTGAGTGGAGCCTCTTATGTGAAGAAGGGTGTTTGTTTCTACTTTTCATGCTCTCACCATGTCCCATGAACTCCTCAAGAGGCTGTTGTCTTTATTGTGATGGTGTAGTTTGCTTCCCATCATCACTTGAAGCCCTCTAGAGAGAATGGGTGTCTTCCCAGTTGTGGTGATGTATCAGGCACAACCAAGATTGTTCAGAATAACACTTACTATTACTGTAATATCTGATATGAGCTCAGAACCCCTTCTTTGTGCCTTCAAGTGATAAACAAAAAGATGCCAAGACTGCTATGAGTCAGGTGCTCTGGGTGTTGTTTTTCCACCAAATCTGTGAGGACAAATTGAGGTGGGTGCCAGGACAAGTTCCTTGATGCAAGCATGAAAGCAGCCGTGAAGACACTTCTCTGGAGACATTTTAAAGCTTGATCAGGCTTATCACTGGGGAGCAGGCTGAAGGGAAGGCTCTTCTGCCAATAACATGTGGTTTCTTGAGCTCTTTCTGTAGCTCACCTGAGTTCTGCTGTTGGTCCATTTGCCTATGGAAAGTGTTGGTATGTCTGTGTGCATGTACACAGGCAAGAAACCTCTATTACTTTGGCATTAACCAAAGAGAACTGGCACCAGAAGAAACCATGTGGGCAAATGCAGTAAATAAGAGTGAAGCCTAATTAACTGTTGCACAAAAATAAATAATCTGAATGGCTTGGGCATCCTGTTGATTTTGGAGTCTGCTGCAACCAGTTGTGTGAAGGTAGGATAGCCCACATCACTGCTCCCCAGTAGGAGAGCATGCATGGTGGAAATTTGGTCACATGAGGGTTGTCAATGCCTGCATGGGGGTATTGGGAGGGGGTTACTCTATCTGCATCTGCTGTGCTGGGGTGAAAGCTGGTACTCAAACAGATAGAGCAATGGCCAGAAATTTTCCTTCTTTGGTGGTAATGTTTCTCCAATAAACTTTCCAAAGGCTTCTTCATTTCTGTTGCTGAACTGCTGAACTGCACAACACTCCAGCAACCACACTTCTCATGCTGGAAAATAACAAAGCTGTTGGTATATGTTTTTGCAGAGCCAGTGAGCTATCAGCTCTCAGTGTACGGGGCTACTTGCTGCCTGTGCTCCAAAGGACTTGACTCCTGAACAGCCAATGCTGTCGTACTTCTCTGTTCCTCCAGGCTATTGACTGGAGACCAGGACTTGGGGTTTATGGGAATGGAGGACTGTGCGTGGATGTCCAGTGTATTTTTGGACTCCTTTCTAGATGCTAATGGGGTCCCTGTGTATGCCTGCACCTGTTTGCTCTCTGCCCATGGAATATCCCAGGCAACAGATGCTGAGTAAAGGGTTGTGCTGCTTCAGCAGTGTTTGGTATTCCTCACTGCAACAAGAGTCTTTCTGGGGCATTCAGGACTTCTGGTTTTCCAAAATCAGCTTTAAGTTCAATGCATGATTATCACCAGGAGCCAGAAAATACTTGGCACTGTCTTGTAGACTGATGGTATTTGGCTTAATTAATGGAGAGCAGTCTGTCCCCACAAGTATCCGGCCCTGCCTCCTCATCCTTCCTATCGCTATCAGCTTAGGTTTGTTTTTAATTATTTTTTATTAAGTGTTGCACAGGACAGTAAAACCCACATCAGATTACTGAGGATATTAATCCCTTGCATTTCTCTAGCACATTTCATCTGATGACAGAGGTTTGTTTTACAAACATTAATTATGAGGCTTCATAACCCCCCTGTGAGGAAAGTAATAACAAGGATAATACTTAGCACTTATGTGGTGTTTTGCATCTTCAAAAAGTTGTACAAACAATAAGCTTTAAAGTACTCTGCATCACACCGTCGTGCAATTATTCGTATAACACATGGGGAGATAAAGATACACCAAGGGGACAATGTGCTTGTCCAAGGTCACACATCAAGGCAATCACTGGCTAGTGCTCATTGAAGATTATTCTCAGTTTCTGAGTTTCTCTCTGTCTTTTTTACTGTCATGGTTAAGCAGTGATACACATATGAGAGCAGTAGAGGGTGGACACCAGGAGTTGAAGACTATTAAGTCTGACAAACAGAGCAAAAACATAGGATGCTGTGTCTCCTGAGTGGAGCTGGGGTAGTTTGGCAGAAAAGCTCTGTGGTTAACAGTGTCCTGAAGAGGACCTTTCAGTGCTCAATGGTGTCTCACTGTTTGGATCATTTCTGCTGCTGCACGTGAAATCCTTTGGTGTTCAGTAAGTAGCTCTCCAGCTACTTCAGTTGGCTCCCTGCCCCTAATCTTGGCAAGCAGCAGCAGGGAAAGCATATGCCTGATAGTGGATCTTTTTGTTCCCTGCCTGTTTTAGGACATGATCAAACAGGGGGAGAAGTTTGAAGGCATGGTGACTGTAGTATGTGATGGAGGCCTCATTTTTGTGTGTTCAGCAGTACACATGCTTGCTGGCCTGTGGAAGGCAGAGCAGCCCTGTTTACACCCACTGTTGGATCCAGGCATGACTTCCTTTTTACCCCAACCAATTTCATAAGGCAACTTGTATTCCTCTAGATGGGGATAAACAGAAGTTACTTGCAAGACTCAAATGGTTCTTAGTTGTTTCCCTAGTATAATTTGCAATGGAATCTTTTGTCACACAGGGTTTTGAAATACCTCAAGGCTGGTGTCCTGCCCAGCTCAGTGAAACAAATTTGTGATGCCTCAGTAACTGGAGACATATCCTGTGGATCAGTCACTGAGGAATAGTTCTACTGTCCCTGTCAGCCATCAGTCTGGTGGGCTATGGAGGGGCTATGCTCCTTTGTGAAATTTGGAGCAGGCTGAAACTGGGAGAAAAAACAGTTCCTTGCCTGATTGGCAGCTTGAGGGACTTGCTCAGCTAAGAGAAAACAGCTCAAGTTTGGAACTTCAAGTAAAATGTATGTTTTCAGAAGGCATGCCTCTTTTCCTCTTCAGGCACTTTTCCTCTTTTAAATGGGAAGCCCACTGTCTAGATTTGTGTTATTTCGTCCAAGGGTGTTCTGCAGCAGACTGGGTAGTTTCAGATCTTTAAGAAAGGAGGCTGGTTTGAGACTTCACCATCCTTAGGAGTTTGCTTTCCTCCGCTCCCCTTCAGAGACCTATAGACAGTTTTGTTCTTGCAAAATGGGCTGTTTTGTGTCACTCCACAAGCAACTGAAGGCTCAGGAGTGTTGAATTAGATGAAATTTCTTATTAATATCAAGCAAACATCAAATGGAGCTGAGGATAACTTATTTTAAAATATGCTGAGGTCCTAGCCTGCCCTTGCCTTGCTGAAGTAGGTCAAAGCCTTTCCTCTTGCAGAAGAGAGTTTGAGAACAAAAGTCTTTAAAGAGCTTTCCTCTTCAGACATGCCTCACCTTTGAGGCTGGTGCCTGTCAGCATTTCAGTCTCTCAGAGCTTTATTTCCTTAGTGTCAAAGATCATCTTGCTTCCTTTACAAGGCTGTCAGCTAGACCCTGGCTGCTTTGATATGTCTGCCTTAGCTCCTGAATTCCCTGTTGAACAAGCTGCTCAACAATGTTTGCACAAATGCATGATCTTGGGTAGAGAATTAATCTCTGTCCCTACCCCCTGTGCAGTCAGCCAGCTGAGAAATTATTTTAAACACCCTCCCATGTGGATTAGCTCTTCCCTGATTTCTTCTGCAAGTCTCTGGTGTTTCAGATGATCTTTTCACTCTGCATGGATGCAGATTAATAAATTCATAACCTTACTTTGTGGAACTTTTGCTCCCAAGCTCATTGCTACCTGTCTCTTAACCAAGGAGTAGCAAGCTAGCCTCAGCCAGCCTTTCTTCTCCTTGCCCATGTTTCAGTTGTGATCAGGGTTTTTGAGTTTTTAGCAAAATCCTTTCTTAGTCTGTTTTCTTTTTTTCCTTTATTTTGTTTTCCTTATTCTTTCTTCCTTTTTCCCAAACAGATAAATTCTTTGAGCTGCTGCAGCTGTTTCTCAGAATGAATTCCATCAGTGTAGCCAGGTTGTGGCTGCTCTCTTTTTGTAGGGATTGGGGAAGAGAGACCTGACACTTGAGGAGCGCTCTTTGTAGTAGTGGCCCAAAGCCCATCACATTTGAAGGAGGAGCCTTGCCATACAGCATGAGTTAATCATACATCCCTAGAGCAGCTTTATCTTACTAACAGTAACTGCAAGTGGAAGGGAGGCTACAGAAGGACAAAGCTGGTAACTTGGTGCTGAAGAGGCTGGAAACACGCTCACATTTTTATTGCTCCACTCAGCATCTTCTTCCCCATCACCTCCTAAGTCTCCTGAACAGCACAAGCAGGCTATTGGGCTGAAGAGTACCTGCCCAGGAGAGGCAGTGTGGCCAGATGTGTTGCACAGCTGGAGGGGGATGGATGGATAATCTATTAAAGGGAAACAATGCAAACTGTTTGTTATGGTGTCAAGAATATTTCCTCGCATGAGCAGCGTGTGGCAGATGGGGAGTGACAGTGAATACTCCCTGTGTGCACAGCCTTATGGAAGCGATGGCAGGGGGTACCCCACCTCTAACAGGTTTGTGGAAGTCTCTCTTCTTGAATTTATGTGCAAGGGGAGATCAGTTCTTACATCTGAATTTTCTCCCTTTAAATCAATCATAATAGCCTAACAGGCTGACTCTGGCATGTGCACCACTGCCCTCTCCTGTGTGCAGGGGGGATGCTGGTTGTGAACAAGACTGTGTCATACACCTATTGCTTCTTCTGGGCTGAAGAACTGGTGCTCTGCTCTCTCCCATGATCCTGACGTCTTTGGGTGTTACTGCACCTGGGGACATCTTTTGGCATGATATCCTGCCTGGTGGGTTCAGAACAGTGACTTCAGTGACATGTGGGAACACAACGAGCTGCTCTTCTGCTAAGGATGAACTCAGCTTTGCATGTAAGCTGGGAATTTGAGCTCTCAGCTATGTGTGAAAAATGCAGCTTACCCTCATGGATTTACAGTACTTGGGCCCAATGGAAGAATGAATTTACAAGTCAATCTATTAATTGGCTTGAATTAAGATTAATTTTTTTTAAAAGTGTCCTCAGTAAGCAATTTAGTATTTGCCAGTCTCTTCCTTTGTCTGGAATTAACTTAATAATGCAATAGCACAGACTCTTCAAACATGGTGTGTAATTAAAATTCATTGAAATCTTATGTCTAGGCTAAGTTTGAAGAAAAAAGGTTGTAATTAAACTGAGTTATTAACAGTTACTATATCTAATTACTGTGGTACTGCTCCAGGTCAGGTGGGAGATCATTATTCCAAACTGAAACCAATCCAGGCCTTAAAATGAGAGCTAATTAAGAGGGGCAGTTTGCACAGTTAAAACAGCCCAAACCAACTTTCTGCAGTTGTGATGCCATACACCAGCAACGTTATGACTAAGATGTATTATTGCTATTGGCTCCAGCTGAGATGAGACTGAGGTTTAAAGATAACGTGCATTTTTCCTCTTGTTCTCCACTCTTGGCACAATGAACCAGAGAAAAATAAATATGTGTTCCCTTAGCCTGCTACATCTGGAATTCTTATTTTAGTATGATCCTCAGTTCATTTGCTGGATTAGTTATTCTTGCCCCAGGGAATAATTTTAAGACTTCTGTGCTGTTGGTAACTCTTCAACTAGCTATATGTACTTTTTCCTTTCAGCTGTCTTTTGCTGGTTGCAGGTTTTGTGGTGATGTATGAAGAGACTTCTCCATCATCTTCACTGTATTACACAGGTGCTGGTCACCTGTAGTAGCGCTTTGTACAGGGAAGGATTTTTCTTTAATCCTCTGCCCCTCCTTCCTTTTCCCTCTGTCTTTATTAGAAGAGCAGAATGGAGAGAAAACAAAGAGATGACAGAGATGAATATGCTCTATGAATCAAAGCCTCTGAAAATGCTTCTATGGGTTGGTTTTTCTAGCGAGAGTAGGAGACTTGTACAAAATTTCTCTCAAACTGTTCTATTTTATCCCTTGAAAAACACCAGACAACTTGGACTAGAGCATTTTAAATGGCATCTATCTAGCACTCCTTTGTTGCCTATTTTGCTACAGCTAATTAAGAGAGAAAAGCCTTTTAATATTTAAGCACCATTAACTCAGCTGAATTATTAAATGTCAATTTGCATTATGTGCATAAAAGGATCAATAAACAAAGAGAATAAAACAATGGAGGTGGCTGGGGTTAGAGAGAGATGTCAGCTCCTCTTATCGGAACCGGAGGGAATTGCTCATTTGTCTACAAGGTTATGGTTATTAATTATTGGTACTTGAGATGGAAAGAACTGGGGACTTTCTAGGATTCTGCACACTGCAGGAATGTGAAGGATGCTGTCAAGATAAAACATTATTTGGCTTGATTTCCAGGGGTATCACACAGTCCCTGTTGTTTCAGCTTTGATGACAACTTACTGGCATTTCCTTTTGATGTTTTTCTCTCTCTTCCTTTGGGGTGGAGTTGAGTTGTTATATTCACTTTTCCTTCTCCAGGTTGTTTTGCTTGTTTGCAATAGTTTTCAGTCTTGAGTTCCTTGTGTTCTTTGAAAGAGACATGGCAAAAAATCTAGAGGAAAACAGTTTTTCCTAAGTAAACTCTTCTGCATTTTACAAGATGTTTTTTTCTCCATCTCACTCTCTGAATGTAAATTTTTAGTGATTTTTTAGTCAGCCTTGGAGGCTACAGTTTGGCCTGTGCATTATAAAGGCGCTAGACTGGAATTAGGTGTGGATTGATCCCTGGCTGTGCTTCGGGCATCCTGCCCAATGATGGACAAGCCACTTAATTTCTTTATCTTCCCCAGCTGGCAGCATGCAATAGCAGCATTTCCCCACCTAAAAGCACTGCTTAGGGTATAAAAGCATCAGTGTTTTGTGAGGGCCTTTGTGAGAAACCATTTGAGTACAAAGGCTTCTTTCCATTGAGGGGCTGCATCACCAGCAGTGCCCCTGTCTCTAAACCTCCTCTTGCTGGGAGCAGATAAGCATCCAGCTGAGGGATGCCAGGCCTGCTGTCCTCTGGGTCCTTGGCATCTCTGCCATGTTTGCCAGTGACTAGTTGTGCTGAGATCTGTGCCATAACTATCTGCCCCCCACGAAGTGGCATAGAGCTCAGAGCTGATCTTTCACCCTGGGAAGTGACTTTGCTGCAGAGGTCCGGGGGTGCCTGTGGGATGGGTATTGCTGTGCATAGAGCTTTGGACAGAGACAATTCCCTGCTGCCCTTCACTTTTCACATGCCAAATTAGATTTTAGGTGCTTGAATTAAGGGTAGCATTTGTATTTCCAGCTCTTTCTAACCATGGTGAGAAAAAAAGAGGCTTTCAGTGAAATTTTATTTCAGTCTCTTTCTTGTGGCTCTTATCACTCTCTGGCTCCTGCAGCAATTTCCCCCCCACACCCTCCCAACCTCTACTCCATTCCACAATTGAAATAGCCTTTCACTTTCTGTGGAGACTGAGTATAGCAGCAGGTAACTACGGTCATTTGTTGAATCTTTCTTTTCCTGTGTGGAGGGAATGTTTGCACTGTCATCATGGTGCGATTGCCCTCACATCCCCAGCTCCCTCTGAGGTGGCTGGATGAGGTTCTGAAAGCAGCAGAGCCATGACAGAGAATTTAGCATAGGTTCAGTGCCTGAATGTTTACCCAGCTTCTCAGATAGGCTTTGTGGTCTTTACCGAACTCAGTGCCTCTGATGGAGCTTTTCTGACAGTGGTGAGGCTGCTTTGGTCACATGGATGTGGAGGTCTGCAGGAGTGCTAGGGCTCTGGCTAGTCAAATCCCAAATATTTATATCAAGCCTTGCTTTGATAACCTCACAGCCATGCATCCACCCACTTGGGTTACACTTGCGTGTACAATTGTCCCCTTAGGGTCATCACATAGAGAGAAGTCCTCTCTTCCAGAGCTCTCTTCTGCCATCCTTTCTTCTACTTGCCAGTCCCGTTTTCACCTTGACACTGAAGAATTTGAGCCTTGAGGTTTAACATTTTGAATAGCACCACCTGAAGTTTCATAGAAATTCTCTTGTTCTTAGCCAGCTTGTGCCAGCAAACTCTGATAGCACACTGGTTTCTTGTCTATTACTCTTGGTATATTTGGAGCTTGAAACTATCTCTCCTCCTGTGTTTCCAGGGGTGGATTTTGGCACATATGTGTAACTTTGGTGGAGTCCTCCCCAGCAAAGTCTGGAGCATCCTGCCAGCCAGGGAACACATTCTGAAACCATATCCTATGCCTTCCTTTATTTTTCATGAATCTGGAGCCACATCTGTTGCCTGGTGTTTGATTTTTTTCCCCCTTTTGATATGAAAAGGAGCTTGCAGTTATTCATTGATTATAGCTCATGGAACTTTGCTGCTAATCTAGTTGACAGATGATTAGCAAATTGATGGGTTTTTTCTCCTTTTTGAAGGGATGAAATATCTATGTTGTGCTCTCCTTTTATCCTCTATGTTAAAATGGTTTAGCAATGAAAGAACAGCAGAGCTTCAAAGTATGCAGGTCTATAGATCTGCATGCCTAGACCTCTTTGTTGAAGTCATTGTTGTACTGAAGTAGCTTGAAGTATAAAAAGGCAAAGAAGTGGAACTAGCAGCACCAATGGTGACTTTGGGAATAAGCCTATCTTGAATTTAGGGGAAAAAAAGGGTAAAACCCTTGTGACTATTTGAGCAGAGCCCATTTGCTTGTAAAAGCTATTAGCAGCAGATCCTGGGGACGTTGCCTGTTGGGCTTAGCAACCTGTGCTGGTAAGCTGTGACATGCCTGCAAAAGGCAGTTTTCCTGACTAAGGAGGGATGTGCAGCTTCAGTGGTTCCTGTGTGCTGTGACGAAGGAGGAGAGGGAAGAGCAGAAGATCAGGATGCATGAAGAGCAGCTGACTCTCAGGCTTGGCTGCCTAGAGAGCCTTCTGGTGGTGGGCACACTGGAAGCTGAGGGCATGAGGGCTTACAAAGACCAGAGGTTAAGCAGGTTTTATGGGTGCCTGTAATTGTTCATCCTCCATTAGAGGGTGGTGGGTGCGTGGTGCAGCTGGAGATTGACTCAGGGGATGGGAGATCAGGAGATGGAAGATCTGGGGGGGTAGGCAAGAAATCAGAGACCCTGGTGCTAACCAGCAGACTGTTTCAGCAGCACGTGGGCAGGACAAATGGATGTCTGTGCTGCCCGTGTCCAGCTGAGTTCTCTTTGCAGCCCCTTTCTCTCGGACTCGACTATTTCATTTTGAGGTATGTTAGCAGCTGACAAACAAGTCAGTCTGCCAGTGTTCTCCAGAGTAGAAGATGCCTGATTTCTCTCCTAAGCTGCTTGCCTTATTTGTGCTTTCCTCTAAAATGCTTAGGAGTTTTAAGTGGCAGTTGGGCAAGAAATGGGTTTTGAAGCACAATGCTTTGAGTGCTGAGTTTGGAAAGATCACCTCACCTGAGTGTGGCTCTGTGGCTTACTGGCTTTTGCAGCAAGACTTATGGATAGAACTCTGAAGCTGGCACAATGAGAAGTAGATTGGGGAAGATTAGACACGGTCTCTTACAGCCATGATGAGACAGATGTGCATTTTTCATTTCCTAACCAAAGCTGGAAACTTCCAGGGCAGTACTGCTGAGGTGCAGGCTCTGACTACTACCATATGTGGAACCTCTAAAAAATTGAAAACAACCTTCTCCATGTTGAGTCACCTATACAAATTCCAGTCATGCATATGATGTTGGCAGGGATGCAGAGTCTATGCCACCATAATGTGTCTGCAACATTTGTCACTTGATTCCTATCAAAGCAGCCAATGGATTTTTACTCTGCTACTAGGTGGACCTATGTAAGAAAACCAGTGAACTACTGCAGGCATTGGAGCTGGGAACTGAGATGTGGGTGTCAGTGATGGTCTGTTGACTCTGATACTTTGGTAAAACACACAATACTTCCATAATTTTAAATTAAACATAGGTCTTGGGAGCAGGTGTTGCTATTACTGGGGGATGTATGTGCTATTCATGAAATCTCACATGATTTGTTTGTTGGCATTTTTCTAAAAGAAACAAAACTATTGAGATGCTTCAAGGAAGTGACATTGATTAAGAAAAAGTTATTTTAAGACCCTGCAAGTCATCTGTCTGAGTTTTGCAAAAGGAAATTATGTTTCTGGATATGTAATCAGCCTGAGATGTAAAGGTATAGTCTTAGTCTCTTCCAAATAAAAAAAAGAATCCTGTCCTAATTTAAGTGAGAAAGTTTCATGCTCTGTGATTACTTTCCACAACTATTTCATTTCTCTGTGCACGTTCCATTGAAAGTTATATTCTTCTCTTCTTGCTCAAGAGTATTATGAAATATTGTGTAGGGGTAGACATGGTTGCTTTGCATAGGTGTAGGTGTTTCTTTTGCAGATGTATTGGTGTTTGTGTTTTAGTCATGATCTGTGTACAAAATATCAAAGGAGTCAAAGACATTTTACTGCTGAAATATGATGTATTTTCTGCTGTAAACAAAATTTTAAAAAAGAAATAATTAAATTTTTTGGCCATACATGGTTTGGGCTCCAGTGAAAACACTGGTATATGGGAGCAAAAGAGCCACAGTGGAGATCTATATTGCTTGGTGCTGTAACCCTTAGTATCGGCATACAGGGAGGGATTCCTGGTGGCTTCTGGTTTAGAACAGCCTTGTGGTAGCACAGAGCTGTGCACTATGCAGTGCACTATGTTGTTAGAGTCACCAGCAAAAGCTTGGTCAAGGGGTAGGAGGGGCTCAAGAGGTAAGAGGAAACATGGGACCACGGGAATGCTTTATATCTCAGGTATTCTGGGGGCTTCTGCATTATCTCTCTCTGCTGTGGGATTTATATGACCTTGTGGTAAAACTTGGAGCTCAATCGGCATAAGAAGGACTGAGCAGCTTCAGCTAGGGAAGCTCCCTGCAGGGGCTGTGCACCCTTTGCCATTGTGCAGGGCAAAGGGGCTGGGATAAGGTAAGGTGTGGAGAAGGTGAGGTGTGGAGAAGGAGGTTCCCAAGCAAGCAGCCAGGGAATGTGTTAAGGGAATGTGGCAATGACAGGGGTTGCCCTGGGCAGGCTGCACCAGTGCCTGGGGTCAATTGCAACTGCCCACCGCCATCTCCTCTCCCTCTGTTACTGTGCTGGTCTTAGCTGCTGAAAGGCATGGGCGGTCTTTCTTCAGCCATTAATATGCTATTGATCTAGAGCCCTGCTGGCAGTGATAATGGACACTGATTGTGTATTATTATTTCCATAATCATCCTCAAGCTGGAGTGAATTTTCCTTTTCAAATGGCCCATCGATATCATGCCCTGCATTGTGGGCTGGAGCTGGCCTGGTTAATTTGCTTCGTTGAAAGTTTCAGCAAAGCCTGTGGTCTTCATCCACAGCCGTGCAATCGATGAGATCAGCTGAATAGTGGTGGAGCACACAACAAGGCTCTGCCACGCCTGCCCAGAGCAGGCAGGAGCAAGTTGTTTTGTTTGACCTTCAGGATACTGCCCCTGCAGAACCTTCCAGTCATTACTGGACCTTCCTCAGTCCTCACTGCTGAGTGTTGCCACCATGTCCCTTTCTTTTACTTGTCTGCTGGCTTCTCTTTGTGCTCTGCTAAGGGGACATGACTCTGTCCTCAAAGTTCTTCAGGTTTGTGTGCCCCTGATCTTCAAGCAGAGTTGTGCCTTTCATGAATAGATGAGGTAAAATACTCATTAAAGCAGTGACTTCAAGGCCTGAGATGCATCCTGGGTGCTTTGCCATGCAGGATCTCTAACTAACAGTGCCGCAGGACAATTCCACCCACAGAGAGGCAGTTACTGAGACTGGTGTTTGCCAAGGAATGCCACCTATGGATTTCCTTAATGAAGTGGTTACTCAAGCCCATATGCTCCATAAATACAATGTGTGTTCTCCCTTTATGCAAACTCCTTTCAAGATGCATCTCTTACATGCCATGTATCTGGATGAGAAGGGTGAAGGAGAAGATAGGCATGATGTTGAGGGGTTTAAGCCCCACCTCCCTTCTTCCCAGGTAACCAAACACAGTGTGCCTGTGAGCAGGGATGGAGAAGGAAACACCCTAGCTGCTTTGCCTAGTTTCTGTGCAGAAGAGACTGAATTATAATTACAGCAGATGTATGGGAGGACATCACTAGCCTTGCTAAACCAAGTACTTTATTAAGTCTGAGGAAGAGGGAAAACTCTAGGTGCCAGCAGAGATGGGTGAATTTAGTGTCCCCATTTGAGCAGCTGTGTGAGCTGGGCCAGCAGCTTTGGAGGTACATGTTCTTCATCCCTGAGTCCATCTGCAGAGCATGTGTAGCTGTCAAAGTTGATGATGGAGCAGAGTGTAACAGCAATGGCTAGTGTTAGCCTGTTGAGAAGGCAGCAGTACAGCTGTTGCTGTGCTGCACACTGGTCTTGTGGCTGCTGACTGTGACTTGAGGGAGCATCAATCCAGTATCAGTCTCTTATAACCCTCTTTGTGAAGGAGTTCTCATCATTGATATTGTAGTGATGGGATTTTGGGCTCAAAAAGATGAATGACTAGACCCGTGAACAAAATAAAGATTACTCATTCCTCTCCAAAAAACCCATTCCTCTCTTCTTTTCTGCATTTTAATGATATTAGTAACCTCTGAGCTCCAAGAGTCTCATAAACTTTCCAGATTATGGTAATAATAACATTGTACAGTGCACTGCACTGGGAATAAAGTGATTTTATCCACTCCAATTTTCTTTTGTTTTAATGTGTAAATATATCAAGTGAAAGCATGATAGGAAATCTCAGTGCAGAGGCCAAATGCATTACAAGCCAGACCTTTCCCAAGTAAGGACCAAACACTGAAGGCTCAAAGCCTGAATTATTTCTTTGTAAAGCATCTGGCCCTCAATATTTGGCTGGACCAGTTTCTCTGTAGGATTCTATGTTGGGAGCCTTCCTTTAGTTGACTTCTTACCTGGAATTGGAAGGGAAATGATGATTCATCTGTCCTTGAAAATGTTGGGAAAAAGGGAGAGGGAACAACCTGTCCCCTTCATAAAAAAATCTTCCCTGGACCTTTGCTTCAGGGTTTTCCAGGCAGAAAAGAGAGATTCTACTCCAGGAGGACTCAGCAGGGCAAGTTGTATCTATGCAAGGGTCATTCTTTGTGGAAGCCTACTGAGAATAGCTGAGATTACTGCTTCATCTCCAGCACCTGGCATCACGCTCTTGCCTTTATTTTCTCTCCTAAGGGCCTTCTCTGAAACTGTTTACTCTGACAGCCATGGACCTGCCATCCTGTTGTGCTGGCAATGCTCAAACTGTCTGCATGCTGAAATCCTCCAGGAGAGCTGGGATGATGTCAAACAATAATGTATTCTTTCTGTTCAAGCACATTAAAAGTGCAATTAATCCTCACAATCTCTCTGCCCATCTGTAATATGGCATGAGGTGACTTTCCCAGCCTTTGTGTGCTGTGGCAGGCTGAGCTTGGAACAGAGATCTCCCAGCTCTCAGGTGATTTAAACCCATAAGAGCTGGGTTGGTTCATTGCTCAGCCCCCACCTCTTGACTGAAGTCAAGCTGTAACCCCAGGCATAGTTTCTCAGGCTCCAATACCTGAGTATTTTTTTTGCCAAGACAACCCCAAGCTTTCTGAGCCTCCCTTTGAGAGATGTGGGTTCCCATAGGATG
Source organism: Turnix velox (assembly GCA_013400935.1). Classification (NCBI taxonomy): domain Eukaryota; kingdom Metazoa; phylum Chordata; class Aves; order Charadriiformes; family Turnicidae; genus Turnix; species Turnix velox. The sequence goes on along the minus strand of VZTY01030652.1, from coordinate 244,143 downwards.
TAAGACATAGAAAAATGGCTGTTTTTCTTCTGGGAACCTGATTCTGTGATTGCAAAAAATGATACAGCTTAAACAGTGGAGATTCACTTCAAAGAATGTCCCTTCTTAGTGAATGCACTAGTGATGGTGAAACAAGTTAAAATATCTATGAGCAAAGGTGGACATGCTTCCTTGTTAGGTTTATTACAGTTCAGTGAATTCAGGGAGAATTTGGGAGAGGAGGACAAAATTATGACACAGGGTTTATCCCTAGGCCCTAGGCTTGTTTTGCTGTAGATTAGTGACATGTAATGCTTTGTGGTGACAAATATGGATTAGTTTAAATAATGATTTTATCATTTAAACTTGGAGAGATACCACAAGGTATTTTGGCACCAGAATATTTTTATAAAACCTCTCTAACCTGTGGAAATATCCCATGTGGAAATACCTTGAGGCAGGTGACTTGAAAGAGTTACAGAAGACATATTAAATTCTGCAAGTGGGATGGCCAAAGGAAAAAAGAGTGTAAGTTGAAAGACTTACATTGTGTACCATGTGGAGTATAGCAGAGAAACTTAAGGAAACATTTAACTGGGAGCTATCTTTGCAGTTTAATATTCAGATTCTCCGTGGGGAGGCTGGAAATTAGTTTTTGCAGCAAGGTCATGTTTGCAAAGGGAGAATGGAGCCACCAGCCGGCAAATGCAGCCCAGAGACTCTGAACAGAGGTTATGAGAGCTTTGATGCTACAGGGTGCCAGGACTGCACTGAAATGCAGGCAGTGCAGGTGAGGGATGGAGGGGGATTGTGGTACAGGGTGGGAAGGGACAGGATATTTCTTCAAATCACAGAGCAGGGATTCCTCAGCATCACAGCCTGGGTCTTAGCACTGTGATCCATGCTCTGCAGTACATGCAGGGGTAAAGGTGTGATAGGGAGCTGATATGAGGAATGAAACAACAGAAGAAACTGTCACTTGGATTTAGGTGTTATGGCAAAGGTTATACAAAGCAGTACATGTATTTACAATGTCTTTTCCTAATAAGTCATCATTTTACCTCAGGCATGTACATGCCCAACCCTGCATGTGTGGGTATATAAAGACACACATATGTAAGCAGATATATAGGTTTCTGCTTTCTTCTGGGTTCTGCAAGTCTCTTTTGCCATCCAGACAGGGTCACTCATCTGCTCAGTTGGATAGTTGGATCAGTGAAGCTTTGTCAGTGGGTTTTCTGTGATGCTCGAGGGATTCGTCCATGTTTGTGCCATCCTATTATTCAAATACACATGCTGCTTCTGTTTGGATAGTAACAATGATTTTAACAAAGCACCACCATTCTGGAAAGACAGAAAACATGTAGAAAGAGGGAGCAGCTTGCTGTTTGTTATCCCCTTGTCCCTTCTTGTGTCACTCCTCTTGTCCAGTGCACTGTGGTGACAGTAGTTTGTACAGGCTGAGCTCAAAGGCAGATTTCTGCTATCCAAGCCCAGTCTGCCCTAGTTATATGCTGCTGATGGATTAAACCAGCATAAATCTGAGCATTTCCCTTGGCCAGGTGACTGGGTTCAAAGCGTTTTGACCATGCCAAAAAAGGAAATAATTAAATAAAAGAGTATTCTCTAAAACTTTATTAACCTTGAGGAAAAAGCAGGTGCTCAGTTCAGTTTTAACAGGTTGTGCAAAATCTGTGCCTGTTTCTGCAGGCTCTCTAAGGCTCATTGCTGTAAAACCTTTGATCATCTTCTCAGTGGTTTTTGCATTTGTGTCGCATTTCACTAATGGGAGCTGGAGTGTGACTCCAGAGTAACCTCACTGAGGCATCAGTTCTTAGGCATGTTTGTGGGTTTCTCTGTTCCTTGAAGTGCAACTGGAGCTTTCCCCTCGAACAAGCACAGATGTCCCACTGGGCTGTGCAGTCACCTTCAATACATCTCAGCTGCTTCAGTGATCACGCAAATGCTTCTGGAGTAGGGACCCATAGGCTGCTTGCACAGGATTCTGGAGCTGAGGCTTTTTTCCTTAAAAAAGACTGTTCTCCTAGAGTCTGTGTCTCCCTGCTGTTGACCAAGGCTACAGGGGGACATAACTGCCATTCAGAGGGTATGTATTTTTAAACTTTGTTCTGGGAACTTTCTTAGCTTGTGTTTTTCTACAGAGCTAGTCTTCACTTGTTTTCCTGGTCTGACTGACAGTAACTGGGCTCCACTTGGGGCCCTAGCTGGAGAGATTCCAAGAGATGATGGGTCCCTTGATCCCACAGAGGCTGTTTCCTCTGCCTCATGTCTAGGATGCTCTGTAATTTGGGGAAGACTTGTTTCCCCTGCAGTGTGTGGTGTGCTTGTTCTGGGGAATTGTGCTAAAATCTGTACAGAGCTTCGAGGCCTTTTCCGACTCTGCTCAGCATTTATCCCAGTCCCCTGCAAGGCAAATCATAGTAATCAAACCTGCTTTAGACAGGTGTAGGGCAGTTGTGATTTGATGAGGTCCCTGCTTTAACCACTTGTACATGCTCCTCTCTGGGAATAGATGAAAGCAGGGAATTCTTGGTCCTCGGGCCATGCGGAAGGGTCCCTGAAAAAAGCTCCTTATTTTGCCTTTTTTTTTTAATGTGTACCTAGAGTAGCTCATCCCAACAGAAATAATGGTTTTAAAAACAACAGTTGATACCAGCCGTTCAGGAGATGGGGAATTTTTTATCTCTTGAACCCAATGCATCTGGGATCACTGTCCATCTCCTCCCCACTGAGGCTTAAGAGGTGACTCTTCCAACCTTCCACGGGAGCAGCCACCCTGGGAAATGGTTGTGAGGGGCTGGGAGTGACACTCATTTCCTTCTTTACCTCATCTTTCCTCTCTGCAGCTCCTGCTCAGGCCCAAATTATCCATGCTGGGCAGGCATGTGTGGTGAAGGAAGACAACATCAGTGAACGTGTTTACACAATTCGGGAGGGAGACACACTGGTCCTGCAGTGTCTGGTCACAGGACACCCCCGGCCACAGGTAAGCTTTCAGCCTTGCCTGTCACCCATGCTCCCCATGGCACTTCTTTGTTGTCTTTACGTAAAGGAAAATTGAGCAGCAGGGTGGCCAGCTTTCTCCTATGTGTTGGAGTCAGGTAGGGATCCTCCGCAGAACAAGAATGAAGCGTGCCTTACTTTCATGGTAAACAGTCCACAAAGCTCTGCAGAAGCCTACTGCTTTCTAGTGGTCTTCAGTACGTGAAACCTCAAAAAAAACCGCCTCAAATCTTCAGCCCTCTTACTACAAAGCAGGAACAGCCTGAGGCAGGCTAGAAGAGGCTTCCCCCATGTGCTGGTCACAGGACCTGGTGCTTCTTGAACCACCAGTCTCTCAGCTTCTCTGAATGTACAGAAAAGCGGAATCTGATGGGAAGAATGGAAGCTGTTTGTAGTGCACTTCACTGAAGCCTGTGGAGAGCCCACTGGTCATTGCTTCATGGCCACCAGCCAGAGTCATATTTGGACCTGTAAGACTAGATATATCCATGCTGTGGTCAAAGTCATAGTTCAGTGGAGAGGCACAGAGCTGAGCTTGGTTAACTGCTGCAGTCATTCCTCAGATTTCTTAGAGAGTTGCATAGGCTCAAGCCTCATGTAGCCACCTCCCCACCCTACAGATATTCAAACAGGCTAGGTCAGTGTTAATGTGTCAATAGGGATACTAAATCAGTGTGTGTTTATGCCTGTTTTGGGAAAGAGTGTGGTAGGAGTGGCAGCTGATGCATACTAGGAAGCTGGATGTGCCAGAATATGCTCATGGGAGCCAAGTGTTGTATATTTGCCTTCTTGGCCCCTTTCCCTAATCCTGCTGAAGATATTTATACTGAGAAGCCATACATTTGCATACACCAATCAATGCCTCTGTGGACTTGCCTGTGACAAGCTACTTGGCTAAGAGGTGATAACAAAGGGGACGGAGAGACACTCAACCAGAAGGATTTGAAATGGATTATCCATCAAAACATATCTTAGAAACAGCAAAAAGGAAATGATCTTATAAAAGACCAGACTTCGTTTGAGACAATGATGGAGAGATGATAGCTGTGCAAGTCAGAAACAAGGAAGACAGTAAAACTGGCCCTACCTGAGGTTGTTGAATGTGTGAGAAGGTGCTTGCAGGTTGTGGGGATTTGAACCTGAGTAGCCAGAGAAATATATGGAGCAGAGCATGATGCAGTGTGCTAGTGGGCAACACTTGTGGCTTGTCGTTGCCCAGATATGCACAGGGGACATCAAGCAGTAGAACCAGGCTTAAATGGGAGGACTGGAACATACACACATAAAACATGGAATGTATCTGTCTCTGCCTGCCTTTTTAACAGATAGATTTGTTCCTCAGCAAAGCTCTTATCCTAACCTTTGTTTAATCTTTTCTTTTCCCTTCTATCAGACACTCATTAAAGCATGAAAATGTGTCCAAAATACTTAAATGAGATTGAAATTGAAAAGATTAAGGAGCTGAATGAAGTATCCTTGCAAACAGGAGACTCTTTCAGTCTTGGGGCCCTCAGACAATTTCATACTAAGCCTGCTAAATGAATCCATGGTCATTAGCTCCAAAAATCTGTTTAGCCTAGTGCTCTGGGAGAGGGATGTAGATGTCCCTGCTCTTTGTAGTGCAGCAGCATTGAGCAGGTGGTGGCAGTGAGATCTAAGCAAAGTGTGGGGAAGGAGTAAAAGTTTCTGGTCCATCTCATCTGTGGCCAATGCTGATTGAAAGCCTGCCCTCTTTCTGTTGGCTGACCCTACTGGATCTTGATGCCAGAATCTGGATGGGCACCATTGCAGGAGACCCATCAGTGAGCAGCCTTTCAAAGGGATGTTGCAGACAGAGAAAATGAATGGCCTGAGGAAACTGAGAAAATCCATCTCTCTTTCATTTTCTGGACTGCAGAGTAAAAGGGGAAGCCTGTACTGCAATTGCTAGAGCTGTACCTCGTTTCGGATGTAAGAATTACTATTCAGTCTTTAGGAATGCTGTCCTTTTGCCACCATTTACCATGAAATATCATGCATTTCTCTTGCCCCTGCAAGCCAGATTCTTAAGACATGTAACATAAGGACAAAAAATGCAAGATAGCTTGATATCTGAAGGAATTTTTTTTCTTTTCCTTTCCTTTTCTGTATCTTTAAAATCAAAGTAACAGCTTGTGTACTGTGAAAGGATGACTTATAAAAATAACATACACAGGGGTTCCCTGTGGGAAAGGAGCAAGAGCCAGATAGCAACTGCATTTTCTTATTCTTACTTGGAAAAGCAAACAGCAGAAATAGCTTTGCTGTCCAGAGAAAGATAAAAGAGTGTTGACTGCAATAAAAGCTGGGAGCTGATGTCTGCTGTAACTCTGCAGCTTACCAGCCACATGGGGTCTTAAGGCTTATTATGTGAGAGTCCTGTGCTGTGCAGGTAGTGGCACAAAACTAACCAGGTTCCTGGGTTTACTGGAGCAGAGCAGGAGTGGTAAATAAGCAGTGTGAACTGGGTGAACTGAGGGGCTATCCTGGACACTTGGACATAGAGATTGGTGCTGGATGAGAATCAGCAGCTGATCTACTGAGAAGTAGTGAGATCAGCAGTTGAACTTTGGTAAGGTCTGGTGGTACTGTTGGACCCATTTCTGAGATTGACTAGAGAAGAGGAGAAAAGGTAGTGCTTCTGTCCTGTGGGATCCCCAGTTTGTGTAAGTGATTGCTTGCATTTCTCTCATTCTTCTCATGCAGGTGAGATGGACCAAAACTGCTGGCAGCGCATCGGACAAATTCCAAGAGACGTCAGTCCTTAACGAGACCCTTCGGATTGAGAAGATCCAAAGGCTGCAGGGGGGCCGCTATTACTGTAAAGCAGAAAATGGGGTTGGGGTCCCTGCCATCAAGTCCATTCGAGTAGATGTGCAGTGTAAGTCGTTTAGTGGCAGCCCAGACCTTCCCACAGTTCTACTGCATGTCTCTGCCTTGCTGCGGGGCCAGCAGGGACCTGCATTGCCCTAGCACCATGTGCACCTGATTCAGGAGCAAAGGGACTGGTGTGGTGTCCCCAGGGTCCCTTTCCCTAGGAGATTAGATCCATCCATAAAAAGGATAGCTCCTCCCGTCCATATGAGTCATTTTTATTGAGGTCCTGTGATGTCTGTCATTTCTCAGGGGCCCCGAGCTCCTGTCTGGGATGTAGCATTGTTGATGACTTCTACTTTCTCTGTCTTCACTCTGAAGCTGGCAGTGCTTGAAGCAAACCAATGCTGCTAGGAATTGGTAATGCCTCAGATGCTTGGGGCATTCTTCAAACCAATGTCCTGCCTCCAGCAGGTGGTGGAAACAGGGCAAAAGATTCAGGGAAAAACCACCTGAGGAGGCTGAGCTGTGAAGGGGTGAACATGTAATCTGTGAAGACCTCTTGGCTTCAGTCTCCCAACATTTTGCTGGCTTGCTGATTGCAGTGTCTACCCTTTTTGTGTCCTGGAGAACCTATTAGTGGTTATCCACCATGGTGCTCAAGTTTTGAAAGTTTCTCATGCTGTCTTTATGCAGTTTGGTTTTGGGATGCTGTGGCCAAAGGGGAGAGAAATTAAGCTTATCCTATAACTCCCCATATGGGAGAATCTAGACAATTCTTTAAGACATTTTCTCTTGTGGGGGAGATTCTACTTGTTGTTCTTGGCTATCACAATTCCATTTTTCCCTAAGTTGAAAAACATCAAATCCCTCTCCTCACTCGTATATTCTGAGAAGCCCTAGACAGCAAAAGATTTATGTTTAAAGGGTACAAACTGTGATAAAGCAGCTTGAAATCTCCCTGAATCTGTCACCACTTAATTACATACAGTGAGACAGTCTCTGTGCTGAGGTGCACTGTGATGATCCCTCAGTGGAGCAACCTCTAGGTTTCAAAACCCCTGTTACCTGTCTGGAATCTGGGCAGAGCTTATTAACAGCGACTGCTGCCTGACTGCTTCCTCTTAGTCCTATTGTTGAGCCCTGAAATGATGTGATCCTCACAAAGTATGCCATAGACTTGAACATCCTTAGGGTTTGGTAGGTTCATGAGCTGCAGGTGTATTATATAATTTGGAGCAGCTCTGATCTTTGTTCCTTTCTTGACCTACACTGTATTGGAGTGGTATAGTGTGAGAGCCACCCCACAAACTGGAAAATAGATTGCTTTATTTGAAACCACTTTGGATAGGATGAGCATTTCTTCATGGGCCTTGCATAGCTTTGTTTGGAGGAGTTCTGACATCCAACTAGATCTGCTTGACTTCTCTGCCCATTTCTTCTTCTGTATGTGGTGGAGGCATATGATAACTCTCTATTGCAAAGGGGATTACTTTTTCTCATATCTCAATAGGATATTTTGCCAGGGCTTGCATCCCTAAAACAGAAACTCTTTATGCCTTGAGGATGCTCCCTTTACTTCTGGGGTGCAGGCTGGAGCTAGAGTGATGTAGTGTCCTGTGGTCCCTTATGCAGCTCTGACCTGTAGAACTATGGGGCTAATGGGGTGGCCAAGGGCTTTTTCATACTAACATCTACTCTGCAGATGGACTTGGTAACAAGTTCTGCTCACTTGTTTTTTGGGAAGGAGAGACTATTTTCTGCTAGTATTTGCAGTAGGTACAAGGGAACACATAGGAAAAGCCACAGCTTTTGTTTAACCCTTACCTAAGCAACCTTCAGCTAAATGAACCAGAATCTGAAAACAACCCCCTTATTTCTCTACGTCCCAGTTTGTAGTTGGAGGTAAGTAATCATTCTCACGTGAACCTTGGTGACCTTGATAGCTAGTGCTGGTCCTCACTAATACTTTTAGTATTATACAGCAAGGTTATGTGGAGAGCACCACTTTTGCCAAAATTATATTAAACTGAAAACACTAATCTGTGAAGCAAATTATTCCTTTGCCCCAAGAAGGCATCAAGTGAGGCTTTAAAGTATTGCTTAGATGCTGGCAGAGCTGCAGATGCTGTTTGGAGTATTTTCATGTGGTGGAGAGGGAAAATAAAGAAAAAGAAAGAAAGAATGAATGTTTACAAGCTTATATTGTGCATGAAACATCCCATGTGATCATCTCCATGAGCAGCCTTGGGCCAGATTTATCATTTGTGCCGCTCACTGACATCGGTGGCGTTACTTTTACATCAAGGACATACATATCATCGTAGGTTTTATTTTAGATTTTCTCAGGAGGGATAGGCTTAGAGCTGACTGCTATGAAAGAAGGCTGAAAAATTGAAGAGAGGAAAGGTTTAGCAAGCAAAAGGAAGAGGTTTTTAATCTGTGTGGGGAGTAGCTGGAAGCCAGGAGACCAGAATGTTGAGTATCTTCCTTGATCAAGAAGTATCTCACCATGCATCCTGCTGAGGAATGGAGCCTTAGAAGTGCAGTGGCTATAGAGTTACTTTTGTAAAGTGTGGACAAATAAAGGAAGATAACTAAGGACAAAGAAGAGGGGGGAAGAGGAGAGGTTGTGCCCAAGGTCCTGGTCAGAGATTCTGGTATGAAATTCTATCCCCCTATGATTACATGAAGACAGGACTGTATGGAGAGGAGCCATTTTTTCCTCTACTTCTTTTTCTTTAGCCTTGGGTTTGGATTTTTGGGGGGATCTTTGTGTGCTGTGTCATTATTCTCCTAATCACTCTAGTCATATATCTGAGCTATGGTGTGGTAAAACTGACAAATCTCGGGTCCTGTTACAATTGCTGTCTACCAAGCGTGCAGCTCATTAAAATATGCAAATCCACAGGCTGACACTTGTGATTCAGCAGAGCACATGTTATTTGGATGACACATTAGCAGAAACTCATCCCTGCTTCCTCCTTCCTTTTTGGGAATCAAACTTCCAGACTTGCAAATCTTTAAAATAAAATATCATGAAAATTAGTTGGCATAGGAGAGCAGGAGATAATGAGTGTGTGTCCTCTTCCTCTCTGCTGACATGTACCGAAGACATTATTGGCAGCATTTCCCTTGCAGTTGAAGGTGGGGTGATGGGGCTGCTGGAAGCATAGAGTTATTTCACCTGAGCTCAACAAGTGCTTCATAAGACATGATTAAGGACACAGGGACAGATTTTAGAGGGTCAGTTGGTCCCATCTTGTCAAATGAGATCTTTGCATTTAATCATAGTCAGGCTCAAAGTGGTTCTTGTTGGAGATCTGCTCTGAAGTTTTCCCCGTGCTTCCTTGATGTTCAAACATCGTTGTTTGGTACAAAAACCCGAGAAATTTTTACCTTTTTGTCAGTAGGAGGGCAGCCTCTAGGGTGCAGCAGGTCCTGGGGTGGGTAGAGAAAGTATTATCCCCACAGGGCAGTTGCTTGTCTTCTTGCAAGTGAAGTGACTGATAACCAGGGATCCCATCATTACAGCTGCATGTCTAGTACAGGTATGGTGAGAGAACTGGAAGAAGCATTTTCATAAGGAGCATTTCATAAAGAGAGAAAACAGAGAAGAATTTGATCAGTTTACAGGTGAGTGATAGGGATGCAGTGAGTAAAAGTGGCTGAAGAGGGAGAGTCTTTAAAAGAAGAAAATATTCAGAGGGTATTTTAATAGGAAGATAGAGAAATCATGCGTATCTTTCATGGTGTTTTGCATCTTGTGTTCCCATGGCACCCCACAAGACCTGCTCTTGTCTAGGAGGTGACTCTCCATCTCAGTTCCTTGATCTTGTCCTGGTTTCTACATTAGACCCTTGTCTTAAGGGTTGTTCATGTACTTCATGTGGGCATCTCAGACTGAGGGCTTAATCCCGTGATTTCAGAAAGGATTTGGAAATTGGAAGCAGAAGAAATGATAATGAAGTAGTTTCCTGGGGTCCTTCTGACATATCACTGAAGTAAAGAGCAGTGTCAGTGGGGGTGTTGAGTGTCACTGAGGAAAGTGAAGCAGCCTGTTAGTCTGAGAGGCTTGTGTCAGGCAGGCACTCTGCTTGAGGACCACACAAGATCTGCAAACCAGAAGGTCTTTTCTATTCCCTGAAGGTTGTGTGGTGAGTGGGAAAATTTTTGCTTCTCCTTTGTGTTCCCTTTACGTATTGCTTGTGTTACTTGGATCAACTCTTTAATTCAGCAGTTGCCGTCAGCCAAAGGTGTGGAAGTTTCCCCTCTCCTCTATGATGCCTGGAGCATCTGCTCTGCAGGCAGTATGTGTGAACCAAGCTTCACTAACAACTTCTGTGGCCCTCCTTACCTTCCTTCCAGATCTAGATGAACCTGTTCTCACTGTTCACCAGACCATCAGTGATGTACGTGGCAGCTTCTACCAGGAGAAGACTGTCTTCCTTCGCTGCACTGTCAACTCCAACCCACCAGCTCGCTTCATCTGGAAACGAGGAACCGAGGCACTTTCCCACAGTCAGGACAATGGTGTGGACATCTATGAACCTCTCTACACACAGGTGAAGTAATCCAAACCTCCACCAGCTTGTCTTGAGCAGCTCACTGATGCAGGATGCTCTGTAGTGAATGGTGTTTCTTTTCCTGTATGGATTACAGTTCTGGGGAAAGGGTAGTGGCCACTGGAAGGAGCACTCTCTCCAAAGCTATGGTAGGACCTACTTCTGTATGTGGATACCCAGAGGACTAGAGCAGCAGGTCAACAGCAGGGAATTGGTGAATGTAGAAGTCGCTTCTCCATTTTGTCCCTGAGAGCGGGTCACAGCTCCCTTAACAAGGTTACATGGCTGTTGATACCTGAGACTAGAATTCAAGCAAACAATCCCAAGATTGGGTCTTCTGTATCTCCCATTGCTATTTTCTTTTCTTAATTGAATGCCCAAGCTCCATAAATCAGGGGAATTGCTTCCTGTTTAGCAGTGTGAGTGAATGGCAGGAATTGCTGTGGGGTGCATGATGGAGAGCTTTCCCTAGTGGCCTTGAGAAACAAAGGCAATCCAATTGCCTGGACACTTTCTGACTGTTACTCTGTGACAGAGTATCCACATCCTTCCTGTTTCTCCTGTTTGCCTGTGCTGGACTTGTCTCTCTGAATTCCACTTTCTGCACAGTACTTAGCCTGCCAATGCAGTGGGAGATGCAAGGGTTTATTTGCCAGTGCATTCTGGGCATATTATCATAAGCTGAAACTCTGGGTCTGGATGTCCTTTAGATGCAAAACCAGCCCCAGTGCATTCTGCAAGGCCATTGAGCAGCACAAGGCAGTGATGAGTGGCCAAGGAGAGCTGAAAGGGCTGCTCTCCAGGGCACCTATTTCATCCCACACACCTCCTTGCACTCCCAAAGCTGGGCCCTGAGTGCATCCTTGCCAGGCTGGATTTCTGAGTGATGCTCCAGGCAACTTCTCAGTTAATGTAGTCATGTTCATATTTTATTGAAACACGTCATCTCTGTAGGACATGGAAATGGGCAGCCAAATGGAAACATTCAGGGGAATGAGAAGAGAGCCGCAGGTTAGCAGCAGATTTGCAGAATTGTTGCTGGACTCTGAAAAGAACTTTGTCTAGTCCAGTGCTCTGTGGCATCCAACCAGGACATCCTTGGCCTTAGAGGACTGTGAGTTCTTCCAGTTTTCATGAAGCTCAGTGATATTAGCAGGAGACACTGCTTAGTGAGAGGATGTCTTAGGACTTGAGATAGCTTCTTCAGCTAAATAAAGCATCTGGCAAGATTTCACTGTGTTGCAGCATTTATGTGTAGATGGCTCAGCATCCTACAGCTCCCATCAGGCAGTGTTCCTACCTGGGTCATTACCAGCTTTCAGAGACAATGTTGGGACTTCTGTGTTTACACAGATATGCCTTTATGATCCTCTTGTTAACACCAGAATAAACGTTAAGATAAGCAAAATTCTGCAACACTATTGCACAACAACTGCACTATCATTTACATTGTACTCTTTGCAGGGTTTTGTAATATTGCCATAGAGATGAACTGGTACAAATGTCAGATTTGTGTAGGATTCTACATTAAAAAGGAGGTGAAGACTTTCCTGTTTAAGTTTTTAAAAAATGTATACTGAATGTTTATACATATTCACCCAAGATTTACTAATCAATAAACAGGATACATATCACCCTGAAAGGAATTAGTTGACATGCAGATTGTAAATGCCATTATTTATATGTCATAGCAACAAATCTGTGGGGACAGGACTTTCACAGGGTTGTTGGTCTCTTAGGTATTTATTTTTCTAATTTACTTCATTGAAATCCTCGTTCTCTGCATATTAGCATGCCTGAGCTCATCGTCCAGTCCCTTGAGGTTGTCCTCAAGAGGATTTGTCATGCTGATAACTTCTCACATTTGCAAGCAATTATGGAGCAGTTTCTCCAAAAGAGATTTAGACAAACTCAAGGAGAACAATGGTGACAAGCTGTTGTGGGAAGACATATGAATCCCAGGGTGTACAAGGCACTGGATACATTTCAGTGCTTTCCACATTCCATAAATAAAACCTACAGAATGTTTCTATTGTTAATTTAACAACTTGATTGTGTTTCTGTAACAAGCCAGTAGTTAACAGAGTATCAGGGATTTTTTATTATTTGTTTCTTACTATGCCATAAGAAAAGGCTATCAAAGTCTGTGTAGTCACTCTGGATTGAAACCAGCATAAAAGATATTAGAATCTAGAGAAGAGAGGTGAGAAAGTTTTGGGAGGTTCTTTAAGTGTTTTTCTGAATTACATTTTTTTCCCCCCATAATGCAAATTTTTACAGTGTAACTGTTGAATTTGTTACATTCAGGCCAGCCTTAATGACTGAATCTGCTTTGATTTAATTTTGTTTTGCAATGGTGAGACTCCACTGATATCCCTCGGGTTCCTACCAACTTCTTGGTGTAAAATATCAGGGTCTGTTCTAGGATGCCGAAGGTTTTTCAGGTTACAAAAGAAAATTTTGGCAACTGTTGACAAGAAATTATGTCTAGACCTTTTCAGCAGAGCTTTCAGGTTAAATGTCAGTCAGTTACTCAGTGTTTTGAGAAATCTCAGGGGTGGAGTTACCTCTGCAAGGATTTTGTGCCTCCTCTATTCATAGCTAGGGGTCTTAGAGTCTGCACAGTTCCCTGAGCTTTTGATGACAGCTTTGGTAGTACGTAAACTTTGTGACAGGTTACAGACTTGTAATGATGAGCTGTGCTTTGTATATCCCTGCCTTTTTTTTTCCCCCTCTTTTATCCCAACTCCCAGGGCGAAACCAAAGTCCTGAAGCTGAAGAACCTGCGGCCCCAGGATTATGCCAGCTACACATGCCAGGTGTCCGTTCGCAATGTCTGCAGCATCCCTGACAAATCCATCACCTTCCAGCTCACAAACACCACAGGTAAGAGAGGATGCAGAAGGTGTCCAAAGCCCTTTGACCTCTTACCATCTCAATAGCCATTTCCCCTCCAAGAGGGTGACTTCTGTCCAGGGCCTGCAGCACCTCACATCCACATACATGGCTGCTGGGATTGCAGATCCTTGATTAGAAGTTTTGCATTCAGGGATACTCTAATTTCTTGTCTCTCTGTGTATAGCTGATGCCTTAGCCAGGTCTGCCACAAAATCATTAAAACAGACTATATGTAGGTGTCAAGGCACTGTGTAGTTTTGAATCCAGGCACTGTTTTATTTATTTATAATTCTAAGTGACTTTAAAAATAGATTTGGTACGGTCTGGAGTGGGGCAGATGCTGCAGGAGTTCCTACAAATAATTCATTCACGTGTGACTCTGGCCTGGTTTGCCAGACTGTGCTCTCAGCACTCCCAGCTGATGGGCACCACTGGTGCCAATGCTTGTGGAAAGCAAATATGTCCAGTGCCTTCCCCATAAATAAGCTTCTATTCATACTGGCAATGTGTAAGTGCACCTCCACTTATGAAGGCTGTCAGTTTGGCGGCTCTTGCTTGATCTGCCATAACTGACTGATTACTGAGTATCGTTGAATGGTCTGGGTTGGAAGGAACCTTAAGGATCATCTCATTCCAACCCCCCTTCCATGGGCAGGGACACCTCCCGCTGGACCAGGTTGCAATTTATTTGTTTTTTTTCCCTAGGGTTTCTTTCACTGGGGAGAACTGGCAGTAAACTCCTGTTTCCACTTTGTTAAAGCTTATTCAGGAGTATTAACACCTGGTTGCTCAAACGAGAAGTAGTGGATAAAACTACAGTTTGAGATTTCTTCAACTATTGCTTCATATTTGCCATGTGCCAGCTGAAATATCCACATAATTTCAGAAATGAGGCTCAGCAGCACAATGGGTGGCCACTGGCAAATTATCTTCTGTGAGACTTCTGTTTAGGACCCCTTTACTGGCAGCAGTTCTAGTCTTCAGAATTCAGAGTTCTCTCTGCTGCATCTTTAACCGTGAGTAGCAATTTCCTGACACATAACTGGCACATGCAAAGGGTTCTATCATGCATCAGCTAAGTTCAAAATGTGGCTATTTAAAGTATCTACAAATACAGCTTTTTAGATCAGCTGTCAACAACTTGTACTGTACATCATGAGCAAATGTGAGACACTATTTCCTACTTAGGTATTTCCAGTTCCTTTCTAAAGGGATGTACCAAAGACTTGCAAGGACCTGATTGCAACCTGTCCACTGAGAAAAAAAAATTAAATAAACCAAACCAATCAAAACAAACAAACAAAACCCCAAAAACTCACTCCCACACAAAAAACTCCCACCCACACAGCCTGCACATGTGTTGAATATTTTCAAATAAACAGTAAATGTCAGGAAATTGCTTTTAGCCCTGGAGTATTCCATGATCAGAAGGAGAGGCATTGTAGTTGTTTAAATTATTTGCCTCTCTAGTGTAACACAAAGCAGTTTGCATCTCTTTTGTCATCTTTGTGCAATGAAAACAGAACTCTTTTGATGTTACCAACTGTTGATGAGGTATTGTTGACACTGTATAAATTATGTTTATTGATCTGACTTGAGCCCAAGGTGCTGAGCAATAGCTGTGTCATTTTATGTGGAAAAACGAAAAATAATGAGCTTGAGAAAGTGAGCTGATGTCAGAAAAAAAAATTCTCTGTATAATAGTGGGATCTCTGAATGTGACTTGAGTAATTCATACCACTGCCTAACTTTATCTCAGGATGAGACTGTAGCAAATGCTGGAATATTCCCTTTAAAACCTTATCTCATAGTCATGATGAAAAAGGAGATTTCACAGAGCATTTCTTCCCTGTTGTGTCTTTTACCTTTAAAGAGTTAGAAAATCAAATTTCTATTCATGTCCACTCCCCCATGCCATCCTATGCTCAGGTAAACTACATTTAATTTCAGTCCAGCCCCTTTACTGAGTAAATGGGGAAAATGTATTTTCACATTGTAGCCAGATCAGAAGCCAGAGATGCAAATTTACACCAACTTAATCTCTGAACTTTCTCCACATGGCACATATCTGTAGATCTTTTTTTCTTGTTGTTTAGCTATCGATGCATATTTATAAATTGTTACAGTCAAGCCTGACACCAGAAGCACAAGGGGACCATGGAAAATGTGTTTCTAGAAAATTGCATTGAAAGTTGGAAGTGAAAATGAAGCTGGCATTGTGCTGTGAGCTGGGTTTGTTGTATATAATATTTCATGTTAAATATCCTTATATTACCTGGCTTACTTGCCCTGTAGGTCATATGGTGCATAAAAATATTTAAAGAAAAATCTTTAATTCTCTCCTTTTTTGTGTAGGCCTTTTCCTTTCCTCTTGCACTCATGCTTTAGCAAACTCCATGCCTTGGCTGTGCCCAGAATCCTGAGCAGCTTTGCTCAGGACACAACCCAGGAGAGCCCAAAGGGCACTGAGGTGCATGAAAATAGATCTCTTAAATATTTATAGATGAAACTACTACAGACCTTGAGGGGAATTGGTGGGCCAGGTCATGCCAGGCCAAGGGAATCTTCTCTTCCCAGTTCATTTGCTGTTCCTCAGCTGGTTTGCTTTGGCTCCTCTGGTGATGGCCTTTGGGCAGATCTTATTCTCCAGGAAGGAGATGTGCTTCTGCCCAGCTCTGCATCAGCAGCTTCACCCTTACAGGAGGAAATAGCTTCTCGTTCTACAACCTTAATGGAAAGGAGGTTTCCTCTGTTCTTCCTCTGTCCTTCTGCTGTCATATGGCTTTAGACCAGCAGGTTGGGTCTGCAGAGCCACAGGACCAGCTCTCCACTGCACTCTTGCCACGTGGTCCAGCAGGTCAGGGTGATGTTTTCCCCTTCCTCAATTTCTGCTAAATTAAGCAGCCCAGCTGGTTAATTCTCCTGCAGTTTTACTGCAGCAAATTGGACTTCAAAGGGAATTGAAAGCGACTCTTTGTTTTTAATGGTCCCCTTGCTGCTCAGCAGACTCCGCCAGCAGGTTTTCTGAGCCAAGAACAAAAGAATTGCCACAGGTTACAAATAAATGAGATTCATCTCCTGCATAACAATGTGTGCAGACTGTTAACCCCTGTGTGCTGACAAAAGTGGGTGGGGGAGCCCATGCGGGCTGCCACAGCCAGGGCTCTGTTTTGGGTCAGGTTGTGGGAGCTTACTGCCTGGAGCTGCACGGAAGTAGCTTTGCAGTTTCCCTACCTCCCTCTGGCACACACACATACAACCCACCTTAAAGCAGTGCTTGCACCAGCATCTCACGTTTTATCCTCTTACCTTGTCTTGCCCTGAATCCACCTCGAGTACTGTGGCCAGTTTTGGGCTCCTCACCACAAAAAAAGACATTGAGATACTGGAGTAGGTCCAGAGAAGGGGAGAAGTCCAGAGAATGACTGTAACAAGGAGCAGCTGAGGGAGCTGGTGGTATTTAGCCTGGAGAAAAGGAGGGTGAAGGGAGGAGACCTTATTGCTCTCTACAAGTAGCTGAAAGAAGGGAGCAGAGGGGTAGAGGCTAGTCTCTTCTCCTAAGTAACAACTGATAAAACCAGAGGATACGGTCTCACTTGTACCAGGGAAGGGTGATGAGACTGGATATTAAGAAAAATTTTTACACTGAAAGGATTATAAAGCATCGGAACAGGCTGCCCAAGAAGGTGGTTAAGGCACCATCCCTGGAGATATTTAAGAGATGGGTAGACATAGAGCTTAGAGATATGGTTGAAGGATGGTTCTTGTGAGGGTTAGTCCGATGGTTGGACTCAATGATCTGAATGGTCCTTTCCAACTCAGGGAATCCTATGATTCAATTGCTGGCAAGGTGGTTGTTGGTCAGATATGTGCACATCAAACACTGCCTGCAGGTCCTCTGATTTGTGCTCCCCAACTCTTCTCTCTAGACACAGCCTTTCTCTGGCTATGATGGGGATGAGTAGAGATTCCTAGTTGAGGTGTCTACCAACTTGCCTGAGTAATGGGAATCTGAGACCAGTCTAACGTCAGAGAGCAGGAACAGCTACTTGGTATCACCTACACTCATCTGATAGCCTTTAAGTGGCAGAAATGTTTCTGATCTGACCAATGTGACTGAGCTATTGTATTCCAGGGCTTCACTTATGACACCATCTGGAGCTTGGAGAGGTCATACAAATCCTTCCTTTGCCAATTAGTATGCATTAACCCTTGCAAGCTCTTTCTAAGACCCCATCAAGGAGACATGTAAAAGGCTCCAAGTACAGGCAATGGCATTCCAAAATTCAAGGGCTCCAGCCACTGGCCTCAAAACAACCAGTGCAGGTGGCAAAAGAGCCACCTTCTTACTTAGGTGTAATTGGCCACCTCTAGTACAAATAACATGCCCCATGGGCAGGAAGAGGACATTTGACTCAGTGCACCAAAGCAATATCCCAGCATGGCAGTAGTTTCTCTGCTAAATTATGGTGTTGGTGCTTAGGGGAGAGCAGTCCTCCTTGCTGTGTTTGTAGGGGCTGTAATTCAGAGATCCAACACAAATCCAGCACAGCTCATTAACACAGGGTCCAGGGAGAGAAGAGGCAGAAATAATGATGCTGTTAAATCAGGCTTCATGAATATGTAACAATATCTTATTTTGCATTATTATGGCTGTTACTTAAAACATTCTCCCTGTCTCTGTGCTGGAGACTGCTGCTTTCTCAGCTCTGTCTGGATGGAGCTGATGATGCTTTTGACAAAGACTTTTAAAAGGCTTTACATAGGATGAAGCACAGAATATAAAGGGAAGTTTCTTTGGATCAGTTCCTAGAGGGGGATGTAGTGAAAAAGGTGCAGAAAGAAAATAAACAAAAACTGGGGTATTCAAAGGAGAAGTAATCTAGACATTTTTAATCAGCCCCATCTGCTCAGTTGTGAATTTAAGACGATTCATATGACCTGGTCTATAGCCCCTAGATCTATAGAGAAGTGTATTTGATCACCATGGATGTGAAGGAGGTTAAGAGTGGGGGCAGAGCTGCTGTTCATGGTCTGTTATGGAGCAAACAGGTTCTGGTCCCATGTGTTTGGCTCTGTGCTGCAAGAGACAGCTGTCAGGCAAAGACACCTAGTTGGATGTGAGAGATGGAGAGACATGCTATGGGATAATTGAGGATCTTTTTTAATGGTAGACCTTTCCCAGAACTCCTTCTTGGGATACCAACTCTGTATGGGAGGAGTGATTCAATTCTAATTATCCTTGAACACAAACAGCTGTTTGGTTCAATCAGGCTCCTATAAGGACTGTCTTTTCTCCCTCACCTCTCCATGAGGGTGGAGTTCTGGTGGTCGGACTGAAGGAACAGGTTGTGACTGGGCATCCAGCTGCTGTTCTTCCTTTTGGTTTCTGAGTTTTCCAGCATGCTTTAGATTGGTGCTCAGATGCTAAGCTTTATCTATGGTTGCAACTTCCCATGCTTTATGACAATGCATCTCTTTATCATCTGCCATTTTTTAAATTCATTCTCAGGGCATAGTCCAGTCCAGTATGCTGCTTCTGAACAAGACATAAGCAGACNAGGGGTTGGGACTCAATGATCTTTAAGGTCCTTTCCAACTCAAACTATTCTATGATTCTATGAATAATAGCAGACTACGAAGTTTCAGCAAAGGAGATTCAGATGCTCTAGCAGTTGTGCAGGGCCTGTCTAGAGTCAGGGAAATTCTATGCAATGAGAATAGAAGGCACTGGTCTTGGCAGGGAGGTGGGCTGGGTACAGTGAAGGTAAGTAATGCTGGGCCACAGCAACTTTTCATTGACCCTCTGCCTTGCTGTAGTCAATTGCATTATCAATCACAACACTTCTAGCCTTGGGTTTTCCACTGCCAAATTTTGTCTGGTTGCTTCATCAGCAACTCTTCTGAGTCCTAAGCCTAGAAAACCTGCACTAAATGCTGCTAAAATATCGTTACCTGTCTTGTGCCTCAATCCTAAGTGCTAGTGGTGAAATGGTTTAGGTTTGACCTCCATTCTGGAGCAGTCTTGCCTGCTGTGATAGAGCAAGGTGCTCTAGGTCAATGATGTAGTAACAATAATGCTTTGGGTTCACAAACACTATGTGTTTGTAGAAAATCCATGCATCCTTCTAACTCTTCCTACTCAGCCATTTTCAAGGACAACTCCCAGAAAGCATAAAGGTGTGCACAGGCAAGCAGGTGTACCATTTTCAGTCACTGAAGTGTTCCTCTTTCTGCTCTTCCAGCCCCACCTGCTCTGAAGCTGTCTGTCAATGAGACACTGGTGGTCAACCCTGGTGACAACATCACTATGCAGTGCTCTCTGACGGGTGGCGACCCACAGCCAGAGGTGATTTGGTCTCACTCTCCTGGCCCAATGCCTCTCAACAGCCTTGTACTAGGAGGTAACCTCACTATCTGGAGGATCCGTGTCGAAGACTCAGGCTACTACAATTGCACAGCCATCAACAATGTGGGGAACCCAGCCAAGAAGACAGTGAATCTGCTGGTGCGGTGTAAGTAGCTCCCTTTCTCAGAGGATAAGTTTTCAGGGTGCAGAGGTGAGATTTGCTTTCCTCCTGTCTGCTCTTCTGCAGCTGAGGGTGAATGTGATACTTAGCAGAGACTAGTATTCTGGAGAAGCTGCTGTGTAAACCTCTTTGCTCTCAGACTGACGAATGTGAAGCCCTGGAAATCTGCTGTGGGAACAGCAGGTTCTTGAGGCACATTTTGCATGGAAATGCTGCTTTCCTGAGGACCAAAGTGCTATTGTCCTGTCCTATGCTGTCCACTTTGCTATCCCTAACCAGTTTTGCCCTTATATTTGCTCCAGCCATGAAGAATGCTACGTTCCAAATCACCCCTGATGTGATCAAAGAGAGCGAGACCATCCAGTTAGGGCAGGACTTGAAGCTTTCATGCCATGTGGATGCTGTGCCCCAGGAGAAGGTTGTCTATTTCTGGTACAAGAATGGGAAACCAGCCAAGTTCTCAGACCGGTTGCTCATTACCAAGAATGACCCAGAGCTCCCACCTGTGACCTGCAGCTTGGAGATTATTGACCTGAGGTTCAGTGACTATGGCACCTACATGTGTGTGGCTACCTTCCAGGGGGCACCCATTCCTGACCTCAGTGTGGAGGTGAACATCTCCTCAGAGACAGGTGAGCCTCTCTGTGACAATTATAGGCCCCAGAAGAGCTGTTGGCATCATTAGCTGCTTCCCATCCATCTGGCTTTTTTTAAGAACCCCATATGAGTGTCTTGAATCCCAGTAGGAAAATGTATCACATCCTGAGGCAAACATTTGGCTGAGGCTGGAGATGGGTAATAGATACGTATCCTCTGCCAGATGCATTGCTCACGAAGCAGGTCTTCCTCTATGTATTCCTCCTTTGAAAAAGTCCAGTCAAAGCTACGGAGACAGGTTTAGTGTGATCATTCAAAGGAGCCTCCAAATTATGAAGGAAGAAGGAGAGGATGGTATTTCACCAAACTTCAACTATCCCTTTGCTTAAAAGGGAGTAAAGGAGAGAGTGAGCTGCTTTTTCCTCTCTTTGGCATTGCTTATGAGGAATGTCCTTTTCTTCAGAGCTGGGGCTAGGAGATTGGTATCATCTGTCATAACAAACTGTGTGAAGAGTTTTAATATTTACTGGATTGCAACTGCAGTTTGTCTTGGCCATTCTCTGTAGGAATCCAAGTGTTACAAATGCCTCCTCCCTTTAAAATCAGAGTCAAAGCTTCACCCCATGCCTTGATGAGGACAGGACTAATCCAGAAGTATTTGTCTGTCACCTTGGGGACTGAAATACAGGATATCACTGCTGCTCTTTTGCTTCTTGGGAAGTGGTGGGTCCAGCTCTGGTCTCCATTGTATCCATCATCTTGCTGCCTTTCCAGGACCTTGAGGGGCACAACAGCATCAGTCAGCTAATCTGGTGAGAACTTCTGAGGGGTACAGGTGCCCATAGATTTTGTCCTCAATCCTCATGGAAAGTTTCTTTTCAATCCCTGGTTGTGCTGGATTCATTGATCAGGATGATGTCAGCCTTGATTCTGGATGTAGTTCACTTCAGCCCCTCAACAAAAGGTGATGGTGTCTACTTTTGATGCTTTAGGAAGTGGGTTTCCCAGTAGAAATATTGCTCCCAATGGGACTGTGCCTGGTGCTCATTAGCAGTTTGAAGGCCAAGCCCTGTCCGTGGCTTGGACCTACCAAGCACAAAATGATGGTGCTTAGTAGGTAGCCCTAGCAAGCAGGATTCTCTGTGACAGAAGACACCATCCCTGTTGTACCAGCAGGGAATAAAACCTGGGGAACCCCCAAATCCTGATGCAAAACTAGCTCTCCTGCCCTTATGTGGCTACTACCACCAGGAGCAATCCTTTTTGCCCAAGATCACTAGATGGCAGAGTGCATTTGTATTTAAGACTACAAGGGGAGGGGTAGGCCAAGGGCTGGGAGGTCATGGATGATCCCACCAAAAGGCTGGGTGTTATCTGTTGGTGCAGGTGTTGAATCCAGCTGTCAGCTGACTGCTGCTTCAGGGGGGTGTCTGTAGGGGCAGGTTGCCCCATGCTCTGGCCAGAGTGGTGAAGGATGAGAGACCCAGAGCCTCATCTGGATGCTGCTGATGGTGGAGAACAGGAGGGCAGCCTGGGGCATTTTGATGCCTCACTTCGGCATATTGGACTTCTTTGTGACCCAGGGAATGAAAATGGCCATCCCTGCCAGAGCAGCCCTTCATGTAGCTGAGGCAGCTCCTCACAAACAGACATGAGCTGCCTCTGACATGTCTCCCACATACAATGGGAGAAAACAGTGGGTTTTTCTCCAAGCCACAGAATCAGAGCAGGAGAGTGACAGTGGTGGCTCTGTGTTTTCCTGCTGAGCAAAGCCTGAACTTGCCAAGGTGACTGCCTCCACTGAGCAGCTCTGAAGAGACAGCTTTAATTTTTAAAAAAATATAGATCTTCAAATACAATTTACAAATTTTCCCTGTGGAGAAAATTGCCTCTCTCCAGGTGAGCAGCTGCTGGCAGAGCTGGGTGCCGAGAGCGCTGTCGTCCCTTTGTGCTGTGTGGGACAGGATGTGATGAGATTCCTCAGCCCACAGGAGACCTGCAAATTGAAAATATGGCCTCCCTGTTGCACAGGGAGGTTGCTGCAGAGGGAGATTGGGCTGGAGTCATCCTAAATTTGCTCTTAAAGCAGCAGTGGGCTATAACGTGTGCAATTACTGTAGCAGACTCTCCTTTGCTGGAGCTGAATTGAGCTAATATTGGTCACACCAGCTTGTTACAGCCTCTGTAGTTCCGAGCTTTGATTCAAATGGAAACGAGGTATGTGGCCCTTACAGTTATGGAAGTGTCAATCCAAGTGTTGTCACTGTCAGCAGGAAGGGATGAAATAGGAGCTTTCAGAAAATTATTACAGCCCTGTTTACCTCTGTTGAGCTGTTCACTCTGAAGCCTAATACAAACAAATTGCCAGTGTTACATGGGGTTTAGCACAAATATCTTCCTCAGTTCTTGGTAGAGTTTAGGACATGGCCAACAAACATCTTCCCACTGACACCTCTGCACCCTTTAGCTTCAGTCATTGGATTTCACTCAAGCTTGGTTTATCAGCAAAGTTCTGTTTGACAGGTAATAGCTGTATATTTCTGGACCACTATTGTGTCTACAGCTTTAGTCTTAGCTCAGCAGCAGTTCTGCTGGGTGAACCTTTCCCAGCCTGGCCTGGAAGGGATGCCAGAAGTTATCTGTGCTGAGTCCATTCTCTTGTTTGAGTGAGGCAAGGATTATCAGTGTGCTGTGAATCTCTCTGTAAAGTAAGCACATGTACATACCAAAGCTGGCTCCTAGCTGTGGTTTAGGAGTGAACGGAGATCTTGTATGTCTTTTAAGTCCGGAGCTGTGATCTACAAACACTAATCCTCTGAATCTTAGTTTCAGACTGATCTGGAAGGGGCATTAGATATCTTGGCAGATATGACTTCTATTTCCTGGGCAAAAGACTGAGGTTCCATTTGTGAAATTGACTGACCAGAAGTGAAGAAATGGATCAAAGAGGCTTGTGCCTTTGGGTTCCTCTGTGGTAGCAAGGCTGCTGGCCAGCACTTTGCAGCTAGAGAGTGGGAGCTGTGATAATACTGCGTGGTTCAGCTGGGAGAGGATCAGACTCTTGGTCTGAGGGTCAAGGGTTCAAATCCCTAGCCAGGTATGAGGATTGTCAGAGTTGGTGATCTGAAAGATCCCTTCCAACCTAGATGGTTATGATTATAATTAAAACATCCCAATACAACTAGTACTTGGGATACATTGATGGATCTTCCTTGATGCCCTGCAGCTCCAGGCTCTGTAGGATGACTTACACAGGCAGTGTGTTCCAATAGGGGTTTCACTGTCTCAAGATGGAAACCTTTGGAATTCAGGGCTGTCAGTGTGACTTGAACACAAGCATCTCAAGAATATTCCTTACTTACTGAAGACCTGCTGTTAAATGGTTTCCTTCTTGTCTCCCTTGCAGTGCCACCAACCATCAGCATCCCTAAGGGGCAGTCCACAATCACCGTCCGAGAGGGCTCTCTGGCTGAGCTGCAGTGTGAGGTTCGAGGGAAGCCCAAGCCACCCATCATCTGGTCCCGGGTAGATAAGGAAACCCCTATGCCTTCAGGGACAATGACTGTGGAGACATATGATGGAAAGCTGCACCTGGAAAGTGTGAGCCGAGACATGAGTGGGACCTATAAATGTCAGACAGCCAGATACAATGGCTTTAACATCAGACCCCGGGAGGCCCTGGTGCAGCTCAATGTGCAGTGTGAGTATAACCGTGCGCACCGCAGCCCCTGTCTGAATGCCTGTGAACATAAAAGCCTGGGGGCTAAGCAGGGTTGACACACATAGTGTTGCTTCCAGGAGAGTTGACCTTTCTTACTGGGCTGAGCACACACACCTCTTCTGTCTGGGGACTCTTGAACAGTTTTTATTTAATTGGGCTGGCAATACAAGGCCAGCGTGTTGCAAGTGGAAGTGTCTGCATGCAATGCTTTCCATTTCCCCATCAGTGGATGCTTTACCAGATGTATGTTTGTGTGCATTGCAGGTGTATAAAATATCTTCAAGGTTGATGAATTTGCAAAGTCAAGCACTCAAAAGGTGATGAATGTTAATTAGGCGTGTCTACCCCAAAACTCTTTCTTCAACTTTGTTACCCCAGTTGTCATTTCTAGACATGCCTTAACCACTTAACCTGAAAAGCAGTGCTAGGCAGACCTTAACAGGGACTCCATAATCCCAAATGATTTATTTACAATAAAACTGCTTGTAACAGAAAAATAGTTCTTAGCATGAGGTGCATGGGGTGATTTCAGAAATGAGTGGTGCTCCCAGCCCTGCTTGAAGACAAAATCTTTGCACAGAGGTGAACAAAAAAGGAGGGATGTTGCTGGCATCTGCGTTGGTTGACTGTCATTTCTCTACAATTGTTTCTCCTTCTAGAGAATTAAGTGCCAGCTCAGCTTCTGTGCTGTTGAGGTTCGTTTGCACATATGGGGGTCTGTACTCTCTCTTTCAAGTCTTCAAGAAGAAGGCAGCTGGATAAAATGTCTTGGTTTGCAAGGAGTTTTGATAGGAGGACTAGTTCTCCTGGCAGACTTTATCCCATCTGGACAGCGTGATTGCTGAACCCTTGGAGTGTCCTCTGAGCAGCATGGGTCTGGCAGGTGTTGGTACTGGTAGGGAGTGGGTTAACTTGCACCCAGGGACATTGCCTCTGGGGTGTGACTGATGAGCCTGCAGTAGAGCAGTGCTTATTAGAAGTGCTGCCATACTCCTCCCAGGCTCATTCCCTGGGAAGAAGAGAAGCAAGACTAAAGTGGATAACCTGGCTGAAGCCAACTAGATGCACTGCTCACAGATGTGAGCTGCAGGGAGCAAAGCAATAATGGAGGTGTGCAAAATCCTGCAAGGATTTCAAGTATTCAAAGATTCCCTTTTAAAATTATGTCTGTCCCTTCAGATGCATTGCAGGAATTAAATTACAGGATGGGAATGGGGAAATGTGCGCAGATTTCTATGCAGGTAAGTGTGTGTGGAGAAGTTTTCCTTGAACAGGGTGAAAATGTGCAACTTGGTTAAAGCTGATTTGGAAAGCATGCTGGGTCAGCCTTCCAGTACCTAAAGGGAACCTACAAGAAAGATGGAGAGGGACTTTTTATTGGGGAGTGTAGCAATAGAAGGAAGTGGAACAGTTTTAAACTGAAAAAGAGAAGATTTAGATTAGATGTAAGGAAGGAATTCTTTGTGATGAAGCTTGTGTGGCATGGGAACAGGCTGTCCAGAGAAGCTGTGGCTGCCCCATCTCTAAAAGTGTTCAGGACCAGGCTGAATGGGGCTTTGAGCAATCTGGTCTGGTGAGATGTGTCCCTGCCCATGGCAGGGTGGTTGGAACTAGATGATCTTTAAGGTCCCTTCTAAATCGAACCTTTCTATGAATCTATGATTTTGGGCATGGCAGGACTTGGCAAAAAGGATGACTCTCAGTTACTCCAAGAACTGATAGGACATGCAGCAAAATCTCACTCTGAAACAGCAGAAAAATCAGACCTGCTTGTATCCCCAATTTGATGTTAGTGTTTGAAAGCTGCATGGTCCTTGCTGACCCTCACTGCCCCTGCAGAGGGAGCAGCAGTGATGAGCCTGGGATGAATTGAGGCTTACCAGGTGGTCTGAAGTGGGATCACAGCCCTGAATCACGGGCTACACTCCCCATAGAAGACAAATGGTAGGTACAAGCCAGAAGAAGCCCTTCTGGGGTAGAGTCTTGGATGTGACCTCCAAGTAGTCAAAGATGTGACAAAGTTCTGTGTAAAGACCAACTCAACATACACTTTCCAAATAAAAGAGATGCTTTATTGCCCAAGTAATGGTGGCATGGTCCATTCTGCAACCCACCTGAATGGCCCTCATCACTTCTCCATCATTTCTGTGTACCCTTAGCTGGAGCTGTATGTGTAGCAACTGTTTGTTGGACTGAGCCTTCTTCCTGGAAACCGTGGGAAGAGTTTATGGTGCCACTGCCTGCTTGGTGCCTGAGCAGGCAGCTTTTGTTTTGGGGCTGTCAATTTGCTCCTTCCATCAGCACAAAACAGATTACGGAGAAAGAAAGTAGGGCAAGAATTGCCCTTATCCCCCATTTAGACTCCCACTCTTCTCCCGCCCTATACCAAAATAAAAAGCAACCCTGAGGAAACAACGCAGTCCCTGTTTATCCCTTTCCTCCGTGTTCACACAGCTGGAAGGGGGTGGGTGCTGCAGTGGGGGCTGCTGTGGGGGCTGCTCTGGTTAATTGAAGCCCTGCTCTTCAGCGTGGGCAGCTCATTAGTCTGTTGGCTTGCTCTGGAATTCCCATCTTGTTATAAAAAGGGATCATGTAGGTCCTGCAGCCTCCATGATACATAGTTCACTGGCTCTCCCCCCCTGGCCTAGCCCCCACATCCCACTGGAGAGCGGCTTGAATGTGGTGTGTGTCCACAGAAACACACCTGGGTGTGCATGCAGGAGCTCTGCAAGAGCTGCTTTTGAACTGGCTCATTCAAGGGAAGAGCAAATTCTGCAGCCCAAAGCAGCCACCAGTGGGGGCCGCTCCGAAGCTAAAGTTGCAGAATCAATACGGCGGATGTGATTAGATGTCAGAACCTGTTTCTGTGTTTCTTTTTTCTTTTCTTTTTCTCCCCTCGCCCTCATGTGCTGCATTGTAACAGAGTAGCCCGGAAATAGGGCTTGCCAACTGCACAGCGGGAGGGAAAAGAGAGTAAGAAAACAAAAGGAACAGCTNTCCCCCCTGGCCTAGCCCCCACATCCCACTGGAGAGCGGCTTGAATGTGGTGTGTGTCCACAGAAACACACCTGGGTGTGCATGCAGGAGCTCTGCAAGAGCTGCTTTTGAACTGGCTCATTCAAGGGAAGAGCAAATTCTGGGTGATAATGTGGTTGTTTCTCTGATTTGCTCCGAAGCTAAAGTTGCAGAATCAATACGGCGGATGTGATTAGATGTCAGAACCTGTTTCTGTGTTTCTTTTTTCTTTTCTTTTTCTCCCCTCGCCCTCATGTGCTGCATTGTAACAGAGTAGCCCAGAAATAGGGCTTGCCAACTGCACAGCGGGAGGGAAAAGAGAGTAAGAAAACAAAAGGAACAGCTTCACTGGCCAAAAAATAAAAGTGTTTGGGCTTTTTATTTATTTATTTAGTATTTTGCAAGCAGAAAAAGTTACTCTCCTTTTACGTTATGAGTTGTAATTGTCTACCATCAGCTCTCTGACAGGCTGAATTGTTTTTCCAACCCAAACTATTCTATGATTCTATGATTCTCTGGACTTCTTTGTCTCAGTTGTAGAACTTTGAAAATTTAATAAGTTCATGAAAATCCTTGCAGCCTTATAGCTCTATGGTAAGGATGAAGAAATATTGCACACTTGTTACAGTGAGAGACTGGGGTTGTCAGGATTCCTGGGAATCTGGCTACCACTTGGAGGGGCAGTATCTTTTCCCGAATCCTCAATGCAAAAGAGAAACAGACCCATCTCTTCAAGGATTTGTGGGGCACAATAAGAACAGTGCTTTGAAATCTTTAAATAAAAGTAGTAACAGAAGGGCAGAGTATTGTTGTTAATAATATCAATGCTATTGTTGATGCTGTTGTCAAGGCTTTTTCAGGATCAAGTGCTCACTCAAGACAATCTCAGCAGAAAAATGAATCCTCTGCCGAGGTGGGTTTGAAATCAGGGCTGGGTTGTCTTGTGTGAGTGAGATGGTGTAAGGGCTATAAACCACACACTGGACTTGAAAATGTGCAGGGCTCTTGGGTTTGGAATACAAAGTGCTATTTGAGCCAATGCATACAAAAAAGGAAAGAAGGAAAAAGTATATATGTGTGGATCAGTGAAAATGGTGGCAAAAATTATCAGTGATACAGGAAGTACATAATAACAAATTGTAAATAAGATATTAACTGCATACCCTAAAAGCCTGATCAAAATACATGAATTACAAAAAGTAGTAGTGTCTCTAAACCCTAGCTGTTGCTTGAACTGGACTTTGAGGTGAGTGTCTTATCACAGTGAATAATAAATTAGTTCTGTTAGATCCTGATATAATAACATGGTGTAAATTGCAATCCTAATTCATTATCCTGCTGGAATGATATTGTGTCAGCTCTGATGCTTTGTCAGTCCTGAACAGCATTTCATAAACTACTGTAAAACTCAAAGCCCAGCTCAGCCCTGCAGTCCTCATCATGCCTAATCCTTGATTCATCTACTCTAATATTTCTCGTAGATAGATCTATCCTCTCTCACAGCTCTTGCTGCTTGTGGTCTTAGGACATTCTTCAATCATCTAATTGGGTTCTTTCTCTTTGTATAACCACCAAAGCATAAAATGATCTTACCCGTCTCCTCTGTTGAAAGATGTTAATGACTTCACCAACTCCTGATGATTGGATAAGCAGACTTTTGCTACTGCCCTTTACATCTTTGGCAGAAGTCTCAGTGTCTCTAAGTGCTCAGAGAAAAAAGGAAAGAAGGATGAGGAGACATTTACATAGGATTGATCTTGTTTTGGATAGTCAAGTCTAAAAGATGATCCTTTTTCTCATCCTTGGATCACAGAGCAGGCAAGATCTTGGCAGGGAGAAAGACTAGAAAAGGAGTTGACCTCGGTGTCTCCTTCCCTAGAATAACATGGTCTGCAAATTTGGCCCCTTCTGGATCCAAAATAATAATCCACAGTAATTTGTGATCGGTATCCAAAGGATTATGCTTATTGCACTTAAATAGAGTTTTGCCACATTAAGCAGGAGGTGAATTACTGTGCTTTATCTTCAGAGCATGGTGAATATTAGAAGAAATCAGGCAAGCAGACTGACATCCTCTTTGGAGGGGCAGTTACTGTGGTTAACAGCACTTCAGGCACTGTTAGTCCTAGACATAGGCATTACCATAGAGGTGATGACCAGCAGGTCTGGCTCTGTTCTGAGCTGGAAGGCAGACAGAATACTCCTGCTGGGGCATCTGTTGCCATTGTCACTTAAACTGATGTTCAAGTGGGCACAGATATGTCCTCCTGTTGAAGCTCACACACTGACAAATGTAATTCCTGGTCACACACTGTTGACTCATTCCTCCTTAAAATCCCACTGAACCCATTGGCAATACTGTATGTCAGGCAGGCACCAGTCAGCATTAATTTCTTCTGTAATCTGTGTAGCAAACAGAAGAGCAGGGAGGAGAGGATACTGTAAATAAGTAAAAACTATTGCTGGATCCACACAAGTGAAAATGGAAATGCATTAAACTGTTTCAATCAGCTGTTGAAGCCATCGCTCAGTGTCAGTGCTCTTTGCTGGTGTCTTGCTCCCTTTGAAATATAAGCTTCAATATTAACTGCTCCATTAAAAGTGCTCTTGAGACATGCTCCTGGCATGGCGATGTTTCTTCAGAGTGGCTGGGACTGGGCTTTTGGCTTCTGAGAGCTCCTTGCAGTGTTCCCTGCCAATGTGACGGGAGTCTGTAAGAGAAAAAAAAAGATACTGTGGCCAGAGTTGACCCATATCTCTGGCTGAGCTGGTTTATCTGTCTTCCTGCTTGGCCATATGAGTGGGAGTATGGAGCCATCTGCCAAGAAATTTTACTTAGCTGCTTTCATTCCTATTTATTAATAATTACAGTTTTAATTTTTTTCTGACACCCTCCTTCAAGCTGAGAAGAGCAGTTCAGGATTTAACCTGGGGGTAGAAGGTGATTATTGGTTTTTTTCTGCCCTTGCAGTGTCTGAGGCTTTCCTGCCCTTCCATTCATGCTTCAGGATTGCTGTTCTACATGGTACAGGTCCTGTTCCCGGAAGAGGGAAACCCCAAACTTTGATACTACCCAGAGTATTGAGATTCTCTGATTCATTTTAACCTGTCAGAGACTTAAGAATGAGCTGCTGCTCTGGGGAAGGTGTTTTGGTATTCACAGTCATGGGGAAACCGTGCCTTCTGCAAGTTTGGCNACACAATACTCCAGATGGGGCCTCACAAGAGCCGAGTAGAGTGGGACAATCACCTCCCTATCCCTGCTGACCACCCCTCGCCTGATGGAGCCCAGGATCCCATTTGCTTTCCGAGCTGCGAGAGCGCACTGCTGGCTCATGTTAAGTCTCTGTCTTTCATTAGTGGAAAGAAGAAAACCATTCATAGTCATGGGAATGGCCTTGAACCAGCAGTTTGAACCAAAGGCTTGACCCCACTGCTGATTCCATTTTGATGGAAATCCTCTCTTTTTATCCCGGAATTTGTTCAATGGATGTTTACATGACTATGCTGAAAGTATACGTGTTACTTCTGTGTTTCTATCAATGCACAGCACCTCCTGCTCACCCAGTTTTGTTCTTAATTGCCAACACACTTTCTGCCAGCAATATTGTGGCTGGGATTAAGTTCCTTAGAGCTTATGTTTGTGCATGAAGCCCTGCCCTAGGCAATAAGGCGTTAGGATTGCTCATGCTGCTTCCTGGTCCCTGGGCCACCAACAGCTAATTAGAGTTGTCAGACTAAGGACAGGCTGGAGGAGGAATCAGTTTACTCAGTCGTGTCTGTAAACCCAAATGGCCATGGTTCAGAGCACAGTAACAACCACAGAGGCTTGGCTGGCCTCAGGTTTGTTTTGACAATTACCATCTATTGGTCCTGGGGCCGGGCAGATGGAGGCACTGACAACCCTTAGATTGCCTTCAGACTGGGTCTTCAGATGGGGTTGTACCAAGTGCATGTGAAAAGAGGATGGCTTCTGTTGTCTAGGGTTTGTTGGTGCTGCCTTCTTGCCATTTCCATGGCATTGAGGAGCAGGTAGCCTGACAGGCTGAGGATGCTTATCTGAAAACTTCTTCTTTGTGACCACCTTCAAGACCACCAGCCTCTGTGTTTGTACAGCAAGGCCCCAGGACTCTTAGTGCTGCTTTCTTGCAGCATTCAGTGTATATGGCTTTGAAGGACATGGTCTTTCACAGGTCAAAGCAGTTACAGGAATTTTGACTGGCCTGAATTTTTCCCCTTAGTGTGTAGTGATTAGGACTTGCTCTGCAGGACGTTGGTCTCTTCTCTGCTTGCTGCCATTAGCTGAGATTTTTTTAGGAAGTCTCCCTTGCGCCCCTTTTCCAATTTACCTCTGTGATTGAAATTGGTCTGACAGAGCATGTCTGCACGCTGTGGTGACCAGGAGGTACAGGAGACTTGAGACATCAACGAGAAGACCAGATGGCAGGACGAATTCACCAGAGCAGTGGAGGCTGGGGAGCAGATTTTGCAAAGGTGGCATGTTCAGTCTGTGGCATTGCATATCAGATGCAAAGTACCAGGAGGTCTCCTTACTGTGCCCTGGGTAAATAACTGCAGAAGAAAAGAAGATGATACTTGGATATGCACAATGAGAAGGTATGACTCCTCTGTAAAGAGGGGATCTGGGGCTGATATGTGAGATTGCAACCTACCTGTACTCTTGTTCAGCCTTTATGTAGCTCATCACTCATCTCTGAAGACCTCTGAGGTTGTAATAATAGGCTGAGTAAAAGCTTGTGTGAGAGCTCCTTGCCCAGAGAGATGAATTTATTTGTTCAGAAGAGAACTGGTTTAAATCAGCTTATCCATTTCTCATATGTTGTAGGAGGAAACAAATACACTTTCCATAAGCTGACATTATCCTGTTTTTTGGCCACACTCTCCAGGAAGATCAACATAATTTTATTGAGAGAGAGAAAAACACCCAGGGTATAGAATTTAGTCAGGAATGGGGAATCAAGAGCTGTGTAGACACAGTGGAAGGCAGTCTTGGCCATCTCCCTGTGGACCTACCATGACCTTTTCAGGCCTGATTACTACATCTTCTTGTGCTGTTCCAGTTCAGACACTGCTATTAGGGTATTCTTGACATGGCAGATATTTTTCCTGAAGGACCTACATCAATTATTGGGATAAAAAAAATCATCTCCACAATCCTCTCAAAGGCTTTTTGCTGGACATCCTGCAAGACTTTGTGTGTTGGGGCCTCACCTAAGTATGTCCTCATTTTTAAGCCATGGAAGCATACTGCTGACAAAGTACTCTCAGACACTTTCCCAATGCTTCCCACTTTGGCATTCTGAAGAACAGCTTTGTTTTTAGCACTGTTGTTGCTGGGCTACAAGGGAAACCACCTTAGTCAAGTATTTCTGAGCTGCAATAAAGCTGGTGGCACCCAGACTTTGTCAAGGCAGCCTGGCTAGAGGGCAAGGTTGTCCTGTTTCTTCTGTTTGCATGGAGGTATAACACATATTCCTCTTGAATATCTGCTTGAATATCCTCTTGAATTTCTGCTGCACCCTTGCCTCCCATCATCAGGTCATAGATGATGAGCTTGGCACAGCAGCTATTGCCAAAGTTTCTCTCTTGATCTGCACAGCAGCAATACATTTCCAGGGTATGTGGGAGCTGGACCTGAAACATGAAGTAGTGGGATATTCTCTGCCAGAGGTGGTAGATGGAACTGGAATCTGAGTTGCTCTTGGTATGAACAAAAGATCTAGTAGGAAACTGAGCATCCTGGGCGAATGTTAAATTTAACTAGTTTTCACCATCCTGACTCCAGGCTCTGAAACAAAAACAGTTACAAATTAATGAGAAGCTGAGGGTTCAGTTTTTAGGAAGGGCAGGAGCTTTGTGGAGCTTTCTGCGGGGGAACAACTGTTTAGTAACTAGCTTGTGGTTTTCCATTTGGGACAGTTTTTGAAAAAGAAGCTGTGGGGGTTTTTTTCTTTGAAGCCAGGAAACACTGTTTTCTTAATAGTCAGAGATCACATTACCAGCATGTACCCCTATCACCCTATTTTGCTTCATAAGGCTCCTGATTTCCATTCCTTTCTGCCTCTGTATTGCAAACACAAATAAGCACGTGTGTGCACACGCTCCTTCCTTATCTCAGCTTTTGCTTCTGATTCGAATTTAATTGGCCCACAGGACTTGAGGTAAAACAGTCGTTTTTCTTTGATGAACCCAGTGATGAACCTGCAAAACCCTCATTGGTTCCAGGAATTGACAGACAAGCTCAAATTTCCTAGTTGCATGCAGTCCTGCTGCATTTTGTGTGATTGTGGAGTTCTTGTTTCCAGGGTCATGTGTGATTGCAGGAAACCATGGAAATTTTTCATTACTGTTGAGTGTGAGGAAGCTGACTTAGTCTGTTTGCTTGTTTGCCAAGCTGCAAGGGGCTGAATGGGATGTAGAAGAGTCTGCAAATTGTTCAGTTTCAGTGGGGAAGAAGCATCTGGGTTTAATCGCTGCTGGCCAAAGAAATGATGGCAACTGAAGACCATTCCAGTTGACCATTCGTGGGCTTTTGATCTGCTGTGACCTCCTCTTATGTCTTATCAAGCAAGTTCTGTAAATCTCATCTGTCACAAATAAGCTACAACTCTGTGCCCAAACCTTTGATGGGAGGAATCAGTTGGAGTGCCAAAACTAACGGGGCTTCCCTACAGTGGCTGTGATTAAGGTCAAGAGAACAGTAAATAACAGTGGTATTTGCATTGAATAAGGATTTTTCCTTACCGAGTGCTGATTGCAAAGAGGTATTTTACTGTCCTAATCATAAGCTAGAATGCAGTAGCTAATAACAACTTAATGCAATATAGATGGGCTTAATAGTGTTAGGCCTGCTGGGATTTTTCTGAGTAGTTCATATTTCATGCATATGCCTTTTAGCCAACATCTAGGTATGCTGCAAAAGGGGGAGCTGGAGCTGTGAGGAGAAGGGAGCAGCCCTCCATCAAAGGTGATTTCCTAAAAAGAGCATAATGAGTCTGAAGGGACAATAAGATGGTGGCAATTGGCTGAGTCAGAGAAGAACAGAGCAACACTGGAAATACATTTTTGACACTCAAAATGGGTTCTTGCAATTTGGGGAATTTTCTCTTTCCCTTGAGCTGCTCATAATTAGACCTTGCAGAAGTTCAAGTTTATGGATGGAAATTGGCAAATTTTCATTTTGATCAACTTTCTAGGAACCAGCTCTTGTATAAATAGAAAGATGCAAAGGAAACTGCTTCAAAGAAAGGAAGAAAGATGGTTGGGTTTTGTGGTGTTTTTTGTTTGTTTGTTTTTAACCTTTTGTTCTAAGAAAACCCCAAATATTTGGAGAAGCTTGTGTGTTCCAATCTGCCTAACCAGAATGCTGTGACTCCAGCTTCCTGGTCATTATGGGAAAGCAAAAACTCTTCAAATCTATTTCTAACAGTTCTGTGCTGTTTGTCTAGGCAAGATAATTAGCTAAATAGCAAGTATAATCTCTCTCTCCAGTGGACCTGAGGAGTAAGGTGAGTTTACCTTTGTGGAACTAAACTTGTATTATTTGGACATTTTTAGTGCAGCATCTGTGAAGTGATGGAGAATTCAGTAAGTTGTTTGGTTTTTTTACACTCATGGTTCAGTTGTCATGACTTAATTTAAGCCTGTCTCATTTCAGTTTCCAACTGCAAGCTCTGTTTATGACTTTGTCTTCTCGCATAAAGAGCTGTTTGTTATCAGCAGTCTCTTCCTTTCATAGTCTCAAACTCCAGAACAAGTAATTTCTTAGCCTTTTTTTCAGCATGCAATCTGGAAATAGTCTTTCTTTAGCCATATACTGCAAGGCATGTTTTCCAGCCCTTGATTCATCTTTATAGCACTCAGGGTTTTTTCAACATCATTCTGGCAGCGTGGTCACTCATATTAAACACATTTTCAAAAACGATCTCACCAAGGCAGATGCAGCGGTGATGCCCATCTCACAATATCTTTAGTAAGCTTTGGCTTAATCATCCAAGGATTTGTACATCTTTGAACTACTTCTGAAAGCTGATGGTGTTTGGGTTACATCAACCCAGTGTACTGGCTCCTCTTTATAAGCAAGAGCAACCTATTCTTTCCTCAGCCGTATCTTTTTCTTCCAGACCTGTACATTATCCAAGATAAACTGAATGCTGTTACTATAAGCCCATTTCACCAAGTCCTGTGTGAGGTACAGTATGATATTTCATGCTGCATATTTTGTGTCCTCTATAGACATTGATATCTTATCCTGACATAGGCACTTAAGGATGGTGATTGTCAGTTATTGCACACTTAAGTGCTGCCTCTGGGAGAAAGGGAAGGAAGCAAAGCACAAACCCCATCACAGAGCTGAGCCAAAGCCTGCTCCCAGTAACTCCTGCTGCAAATAGAAGTAAGGTCACTTAGGTTATGTATGGTGCTGGTTACACAGCCTGAACACAAAACTATATAACTGATGTGCTTTAGCTATGCCAGCTTGCTGGCTGGGTCTTTGACCTTGATGAAAATGTGAAATAGCATCAGTTTAAGAGGTCCATATGGGATCTCACTAGAGAGATCTTCCTAGAGGAGGTCTTTCTTTTCACTTGAGAGATCTCTGTGGTGCGTGCACCCATTTAAAATTTCTTTTTGAACTCTTTCAGTTAATGTTTTTAATCTCCTTAATGTGGGTTGCATTTGAACAGTAGTACATCTTCAATTAGTCTGTCATGTGGAAGCAAGCCAGGATCTTTCCAGTGCCTGAGGATGTTATGACAAGATAGTTACTTTTCTTGTTGCTTTCTCAAACACTACCCAGTTTGTCTGCCAAGGACCCATAAAACTAAATTAATCATCATTCATTTTTTAACTTCCAAAGCTGCATCCCACGTTCGTCTTCCATGAGTTTTTTTCCTGGAATCAGTGAGAAATTACTTATTGCTGTTTGTTCTGAAGTCTCCTCCATTTACTGGACACAAACACTTTTTTTGTGCTCCCATAGACAATACATACAAAAGGGTACAAAATTATTTTATCTCTTCTGGTGCTTTCAGGATTCTGTCACAAGCTTAACCTCAAAGACCTAAATGAAGTTTCCTCCCATATTTTCCTACTTTGTGTGGCACTTTGAAGGTTTTTTTGATCTGTTTTTAGATTGTTATTCTGCCAATTTTGAACTGATAAATTCAGACTGGGGAACACAGACACAGATGAAGTCTTACAAACATAAAGAAGTCTTTCTTTCCTTTATCTCTGACTTTTATCACAGATTTAGCCACAAATATTCCCAGTTTTATGTCCACACAGCTCTATTCCAGAGCTGTACATTCTCTGTCTGCCCACCTCAGTGGGATGGCTCAGAAATCACTGCTAAAACTTCTTTGAAATGTCCTGTTCACCCGGGGTATCTGATTCTGGGAGGTGTTCTTATATATCACGGAGAGGCTGGAAGGAGCCAGATGCCACATTACAGTCTGCTGCTGCAACACCTTGGGCTGATAGTTGTTGATGGACTGACTCAGACCAGGATCCACTTTCAGATCTTGATGCAGTGGTTGAGAATGAGGAGGTCTCCCAGAAGTCAGGAATGTAATCAACAGATGCTTTATGGAAACAGCTTCGGGTATTTATCTGTTGGACCAAAATCTAGGGAACAGAACAAGAAATGGAGTGTGTGCTTCCCACTTGCCCAGCTTATCCCCTTTGCTTCTGTCTAA
This sequence comes from Turnix velox, assembly GCA_013400935.1. Classification (NCBI taxonomy): domain Eukaryota; kingdom Metazoa; phylum Chordata; class Aves; order Charadriiformes; family Turnicidae; genus Turnix; species Turnix velox. The sequence continues at coordinate 207,263 of VZTY01030652.1, read as the reverse complement.
GTCCTCCACAGTCAAGATGACAAGGTATCTCCATGAGACAGGTGTGTGCCTGCATTGGAGTGATGCTGCTCCTTCAAATGATTCCTGTAGTGCTGACCCAATTTGAGATCAGGCAGAGAAGCAGCCTGAAAAATCGAATGTCAGAGTAGATTTATCCAGTGAGCAGGGTAGTTAATAAATTTCCCTCTCCTGGTCCAAGTCCAGAGGAGATGGGACAGAGCCGATAGCCAGATGGGGAGGCCAAAGGAGCCAACTGCTGTCCTTGAATGGTTGCCAGTTCTGTCATTGGCCTCCTTCCTGTGCCCTCTGCTGCAGAGGAGACCCCAAGCCCTGGAGAGTGATCACTTGGAGCCCACAACACCTGGGGCTGACAAAAGTGACAGAGCTCTTCCTAACATGGAGGAAGATGAGAACTGCAGGACTGGCTCTGCTTCATCAGTCAGGCTGGTGTGCTGCTGCTTCTCTGGAAACACAGTGATAAAGTAGAGAGGAAAAACGAGATTTCCAAGGGAAAGCAAGTTCTCCATATCTTAAATCCATACCATTCTCTGAGACTGGTGGTATCATTCAGACCTGAAGAAATGTGGCTGCTAAGTCCACTGCTGTGTCCATAAGTGGTTAGCAGTTTTGGGAATAAGGTGTAGGCAGAGGATTCTCTATCCTTCAGAGCAGCCCTCTGAAGATACAGTCATGAAAAACTATGACAGTTACTGATATGACAGAAGAAGCAATTGTTTTACATAATTAATTAATAGAGGGGGAGTTGGGCACAGGCACTGAATGAAATTCACGCATTTCAAATGCATGCAAGTAGTGGTATGAAGGATGGAGAGGGAAGATAGAACTTTCAGGTGGCAGAGATGGTGGCTAGTCAACAGATAGGATTTTGGATCCGGTCACTATTCTGAATGACTTCAGCCATTTCATCTGATGGACTGCTTGAACTTATCCTCATTTTCCCATCCTTCCCCCATGAGTGATTTGATCTATTTTGATTCATCTGAAGATGATGATGACAATGACTAAGAGGTAACAATCCAGAGAGTGACAGCAAAAATGCTTAGAGTAAAAAATGTTCTTGCTTCTCATTTCTCTACACTATACCTACTGGTTTTGTGTTTTTAATTTGCATGTTTTTCTTAAGTTCTGTTTGCACCACCTTCCTCGTTACATTAATTCTTACGGGGAAAATTGCTTTGATATCTGTTGACCTCAGTTGCTTAATCTATGAGATTGAACATTTGTCATAGATCTTTTCATTTGAGCCTCCTTCTAAATGGTTACATTTTCATTGTCGTCATCTTGCTGAGATGAATCAAGATCAATCAAGGGTGAAGGATGGATAAATGGGGTAATGATGACAGTTAGTGGAGCAAGACATTAAATGAATGGCAGTAGAACTCCAATGCAGCAGATAGAGAAGTGATGGAGAACTGTGTGTTGGCCTATGCTGAGTTCTTCCTCCTTAGTCCAGTTCCCTATTAGGCCTGAAAGAGAAGTTGAGGATGAGCCTGGTTTGTATGGGGACATTTGTCCTCTCTGCTGTGTAGGTAAGTGGAGACCCACTGCAGTAATTCTTCCTCAACTAGTTTCGCTCCATGCATCCTTTTTGCTTACTAATACATACAAAGAATTCAAAGTAAACATATTAAGGAGTGCTGGTAAATATTTTATCATCTTAGTTACTTTGGATGGTCCTCCTTCCCCTACCAGGCTCTTTCTGGCTTGGATCTCTGCCCTTTCCATCTCTGATCCCACTACCCCACCATTAAAGCAGGTCTGATTTTTTAATTAACATTTCTGCTTTGGGCTGCACTGTTGCCTGCCTGTTTGGAAAGCAGCTGTGGAGGGATCATCTAATGCTCCCAATTTAGCTTTCAAACTGAAAACTGAAGGTGAGGTAATGCTGTAGCCCAGCTGTAGGCAGAAGGCTCTGACCACCTGTGGCCCTGACAATCATTTCATTTCTAAAGCAGGGACATCTCCATTTTGACAGGATGACAGTTCTCAAAGGCATTCTACCCTGCACTTAACTTTCAGTTCTTTTATTAAAAGGATCTAAGTGTATGGAGGCTGTGGAATTGCACAGGTGATGGAATGGGAGCCTGATGCTATTGAATTGCTGCTTGGACTCAGCAGTCCCCTCTGCCTGGTAGCTACTTGGGTTGTGGAAGATCCTCTAGAAGATGTCTCCTGCTTGTCTCTGCCAGGCATGTGAGGAGAGTCAGAGCTGTAGATTCAAAGTTTTCTTTTTTTTCTTTCTTTTCAAAATGTTTTACATGTGATTTCTCTGGCATTTAAAACTCTAGAACAGTGTCTCTGCTCAGAGAATACAATATAAATAGGACCTAAAGCTCTGCCTCTGCACCTGAGGAGCGGAGGAAGAAGAGAAAGAGGAATTGTGTAAGATACATATAGGTATATATACATGCACACATGCACATATAAAATGCCAATATCATCTTGTCAAGGACTTTGGGAGAGGAGAATAGGACTAAGAATTATCTCCTAGTATTTGTTGAAGATTTGGACTACTGGAGGTAGAGTGGAGGCAGAGTTGATTACTAGAACACAAATGCATCTGTGGGGAGGAGTTGCAATGGTCTTAAACTGCAGTAAGAGAATTGGGTTAGAAAAAGTAGTGATAAACTCTAAAGTAAAAGTGGATTTGCTGTTTTAGAAGAAGAATCTCATTTGACTCTTTCTGCAGGCTGATTTTTTTTTCTTTCTTTTCCTTAGTTTGCACTGGCAATGAGTTGCTTTATTCCCAGAACTCCCCAGCTGAGTAGCTCACCTATGAATTATTGAATAGTAAGATAATTGGTTCTCTGCCAAAAGTTAATGCATATGGGATGCTTTTGGGGAAAAAGTATCATTGGCTGACTCTTAGTGAGTGTTTGCATCTAAACTATTTATATGCTATTGGGAGCGGCATGTCACTGCCAGCCCAATTTGTTAAACCAAAGCATGTAATAACAGTTGCATGGGTATGAACTGACATCTTGTTATCTTCTAGAAGACAGAGGCAGAACCTGAGTGGAGAGTTGGTGGTCTGTCAATGCTACACTTGGGAGGGCTGAGTGAGCAGGAAAATCCCAGATCCACCCTAGCTGCTACACCATGCTTTAACTAACAAAACTGGCTGCAAATTAAAGACAATATTTTCATGTTAGTCTGTGGCAGAAGTTAAAAAAAAAAAGAAAAAAAATCTAAATTTGAGTTGCACCATTGGTCTGGCAGTAATTGAAGGTATTCATCCACTCTCTCTCCTTCTTTGTTTCTCTTCTGCTAATTGGGTGGTATGTGGGTGGGTGGGTGGAGTGATGATCAGCATGCATTTCACATACAAATGTGTTTGTGTCTTCTGTACATACAGCATCTTTCCCCACTTATCCTTTTCAATTAGGGGAGCATACTGTTTTGAAACCAGGCGTTTGAAGGTAAGTAAGTGAGGCATGGGAATGAGGTGGCTTTACACTAACACTTTACACTAACTTTGTAGTGTCTTGTTAGCAAGAATTAATTGGGCAGTGAGTCTGAGTGGAGTTCCAGCATGTCTGGGAGAGATCTTTTTTGAGGAGGCATGTCTGTGAGGCAGAAGGTCTGGAAATTCCCACCCAGGATGGACTTTTCTTCAAAGTGCTCTGTAAAGTGAGCTAGGGGTCTCATATTAATCAGCACAGCTAGTCATGCAGAGGAGTGAATCCTTTAGTAACCCCCTCTTTATTAAAACAAGGTGAAGACTGGTTAGCTAATTGGCTTGGAAAGTTCAGAGAAGGGGAAAGCAGAAAAGCTGGTACTGAATACATTTCATTTGTTCTTCTTTTAAAAGCAGTCACCTAGCACAGAGCTAAGCCTTCTTAGCTCTGAGCCCTGTTCCTGCGGTCCCTCCACCTATATTTCTAGAAGAAAATGTACTCAAACAAATTTGTTTTGTTTGAAATAACAATACTTGCAACTTGGCTTTCAAGCACTTTGGGGAAAAAAGGGACGTTTTATCTCTTTATATGTAGTGAGACTGAAATGCAAAGGCAAAAGGAATAGAAGATAAAAGAGATTCTGGCTTTTAGCTGAAATAGGTTGAGCAAGCCTTCCTCCATCTCTTCTCTTCTAACTAGTTAATTATATCATTTCTGAGAAACAAGCAGATGAGACAGGGCCTGTAAATATTAGTTGGATATTTTTCTCCACATGGGAAACTGCTGGTACCCGCTGTGCATTCTTGGTGTGGGGTGTGTGTGCTGTAGTAAGGAATGGAATTGCTCAGATGTGATTCCCCAGCCTTATGACAATAAAAAACCTTCCTGCTTGTTTGAGTAGAGTGCCCTGCTGCCTCCTGGAGCTGAAACCATGGAGTTTTCTATCTGCTATGAAAGCAGGGGTGCAACATCTTTGATGCCCCTGACATCTTCATTACCCTGGACATCTTTCTTATCAGGGGCTGGATAAAGAAAACACCCTTTGCTAGGATCTCTTTGATTATCTAGAGAAGATTAGGGAAGACTGCATGAAGTATGACTGCAGAAGGGTATCTGTTAGAATTTAAATGGGTGGTGGATGGTATCATACAAATCTCATAAGACCCTAACAGCAGCCTGTCCTGACTTGTATTCCAGAGAGAGAAATTACTGCCTAGTATCATTAGCCATCATGGATGCACAAAGTGCATTCTTTCATACCAGGTTATATGTATATTGCACTGTTAAATCCAGGAATTTAACTCGTACTCATGGGCTATGGTGAAGACTTCAAGCAGAAGTCCCACCAGCACTGTGATTGCATGGCTAAACTTGGAGGGAGTCATTCAGCAGAGTGGGATGAGAGCTTGCTGAAAATAAAGCTGCTTTCTAATCTACCAAGGATTGCTATTTTCAGTGCTTGAGTTACATGTTGCACTTTCTAGGTTTAAATAAAAGAGTACAATCTGGAGGGTAGAGTCGAGAGTGTGTTTTTTACAGGAGAGGAAGCCTGGGCTAAGGAGTGAAGTGTGGGTTGGGATACTCAACTCCTACATAGCCTGATGCTGCCAGCTTGTGTGACCTTAGGCAGACTGTCTTTTTGCTTGTGCCTCTCTTTTTCTGCCTGGACATTGTTGTGCCTCGGTGCTCTTTGCAGAAGAGGAAGCATTGTGTGGAGTAAATCCCTGTAGAAAAGTGAGAGTGCAGCAGCCCATGGCAATTGCATAGAGCAGCAGTACAAGGCGAATGGCTGACCACCTACAGAGATGGCTGTTGTCAGCCACTGGTCAGGGTGGCTAGAGGGGAAAAGGGCTACCTGTGAATCAGAAAGCAGGTTATGAGTGAGCTCCTCAGCTCTGAAAGCTCTCTAAAAATGAGGCAGTGTTTGGGAATTGACCAGGATATGCTCTTTGCAGTTCTCAAGCTGTGAGAAGTCAGACTTGGCGTGTGTCTTGCACAGTATCACAGCGTTGTGTTGTGGTGTCTCAGATTTTCAACTTTCTCAATTCTTTCCAAAGCTTTTCATGTGAGGTCTGTTCATTCAGTGTTCTCCTGCTCTGCCACTGCTGATTTGTAGTTAAGTTTGTCACCAATTCCTGTGCATCGGTCCACTCCAAGATGAGTCTTTCTTTGCCTTTCAGCCATATCAGTTCGAGGAGCCTCATGACAACATCCCCATTTTTTAAAGTGAAAAACATAATATTTTCTTTTTTTTTTTTTTCCTTCTGTATTTGCTTCATAAATGAAAAACTTTACACAGTGCATCGCTTCTATCTTGGGATGCTCTGATTTCATCATTGATGAAATAAATTAAGCATCTCTGCCTCCTGAAGGCATCTGAATTTGATGGGAACCTGCAGCAATCAAACAACACTTCAAGGATCACCAAGTGTTTCTTGAGCTGTGTCCATGCAAGACAGCACGCTACCAGCACAAGGAAAGACTGTGGCCTCTCCTGTAAGCACTTTGGTTCTTGTAATGAGGACACCCCTCCCTTTCTGAAGGCTAAATAAAAACAGACTAAAATACTGGAAGATGGAGACTTGACCACAGCTCAACAGCTGGTGCACTTCTCACTCATTGAGTAGGATGAGCATTTCAGTCCTGGTTATTTCCAGTGAAACCAAGAAATTAGGAGTGCATTGAGGTACAAAGCAGCACCCCTTGACACATGACATTTCTCTCTTGTGTTTCTCTCACTCTTACCCTTTATCATTGTGAATACTGTCCTGGCTTAGCAACCCTTCAGTGTAGAGCATCTGCTCTGGCTCACAGCAAGGGAGCTGCCTACAGCTCGCCTTTGCTTTAGGGTGCCTGGCATGCTGGAGTAACTTGCCTGTGTTTGGCTGATTTGATTTTCTTCTAACAAGCAGGTGAGTGATTATATTTTCTCCTGTCGTGCAATAATTCTGCTGCAAAGGCAGGCTGCCCTGCCTTGTGTTTCACAGCAGCTGCATCTTAACAAGGTTGCTGGAGCAGCCTGGCTCATTTAGTGTTGCCTAGAACAGCAATGTGCTGCCCTCCTCACCCCTCATGTCTTTCCAATTGCCAGAGAGTTGTGTGCTATGAGAAAACAGTAATTGTCTATATTTCTTTGCTGTGTTTCTTACCAGGGAATCTCAATACCTTGTATATGCAGAGAGGCTTTTTACTTCCTCCTTGAAGCACAGGAACCTGTTGCCTGCAATGTGTCTGCTGCTGCATCAAAGGGAACTTCAGCTGTATGAACTAAAGTTGGGGTGCAATACAGGGGGCATTTGAGGAGTTTCTGGACAAGGGCCTGCCTTTGGCCCTGATACACAAGCTCTCCAAAGAGCCCCATGGCAGCCTAGTGAGCCAAAATAGCCAGATACTCCTCCCTGACAGCCAGCAGGGATGCTTCTTCCCTGTGGGTATTAGAGGCATCTGGAAAATCATTATTATTTCCTGCAGCTCCCTAAAGGTGTCTGTGCAGGAGTCATGTTGGAGATCTCTGCTCCAAGACAGTCACCATCTCAGGTGTACTACAGCTGTTCAGTTCCTAGTTTTGGGGAGTGAGAGCACCAGCTCAATTAAACAAACTTTCATAGAATCATAGAATGGTTTGGGTTGGAAGGGACCATAAAGATCATCTAGTTCCAAATCCCCTGCCATGGGCAAGGACACCTCCCAATGGACCAGGTTGCCAGTTCCTCATCCAGTCTGGTCTTAAACACCTCCAGGGAGGGGGCATCCACAACCTCTCTGGGCAACCTGTTCCAGTGTTTCACTACCCTCACCATAAAGAGTTTCTTTCTTATCTCTAGCCTGAATCTCCCCTTTTTCTGTTTGCATCCATTACTCCTAGTCCTGCCATTCTGTTCCCTATTAAAAAGTCCTACCCCAGCCTATCTGTAGACCCCCTTCAGGTATTCATAAGCTACTGTGAGGTCCCTCCTGGGATGAGAAAAGGCTGTGTTGTTATTTGTTAGAATTTGCAGATTGAATCCCTGCTGTGGTGGTGGATCTCCCCTTTGTGCATAACCTACCTGAAGAAGTGCAAGCTCCTCAATAGGCACTGGAGGCCAGGGCTCATGTCTTCCTCTGTAATTGCTGTTGACCTTTTTTTGCTTTCTTATCCCCCAGCAGCCATCAGTAATAGCTGCCCCTTCCCGCAGCGCTGCCTGCATCCTTTGCAGTAATAGGTTGGCTTGCTTCAGATTTCTCTCTGGAAAACCCAGGGATTCCAGCACTACCTGCAGGGTTAATGCTTGTTGGGTGTTTCCTAGTGCCAGAAACAAGAGGAGAAAATGTAATAAATTTTTACTGTACAGGCACTTTCAGACACTTGCTTTGCAAGGTGATAACACAGGCCCAGAGCCTCTCCCAGTGCAATCAAGTAAATCCCATGTTCCAGCTGAAGAAGATTAAATATCTTCTGCATCCTTGGCTGTCTGACTGATCATGTGATCTAAGAAATGTCCTGCAGTGTCCCAGACCCACTCCTTTGTGCTCCTTTAACAGCACCAGACAATTCCTCTGGTGAGACTTGGCAGGGGCACCTTCCTTGCAGCGTGTGCCCTTGCAGGGGGTTTATTTGTCCTGTTTCAGACATTTTCCTCTTCCTCTGTCTCAGTTCTGTACACAGCCAGCCAGTGCTTTGTGTGGTGGGGGAAGAAGCTGCTTTCCTGCTCATTTCTCTTCTCCTCTTGAGATAGATTGCTTTGAGTACATCTGGAGCTTCTGTGATTTTTTTTTTTAAAGCCTCTCTTTCTCTTTTCTCTCCCCTTTATATCTTTTTTTTTTTTTAATATATCACCAGCTGGCCTTGATTATAATGTGAGACCCCACCAGCTTCAATTAAGGAGCAGATGTGACCCAAGAAACGGGATAGCAGCTAGGGATGGGAATGACACATTCATGGCACTAGGTCTAATCAAACAACTTCTCACATTATTCTCACCACGAAGTGGGAGATGTGCAAGCCAAAGGCAAGTCAGTGCTTGGAGCACCCGCAGAGACACATTGCTAGTAAAGCCATCTGTAATGAGCTGACCATGCCACTCAGCACGGCAATGCAAGCTCAGTCAAGGGCTGCTTTTAATCCACTTAAATGCAGCAAAGAGCTGCAAGGCTGGGAGCTGGGAATAAGTACCTAGAAAACAAGTAGCCATGATCCAACAAGGTGGTGAAGATGTTTGTGTACTGCTTCCCCACAGATGCATCTGTATCCCTGGGAGAGGGGACATTGCATACAGACCTGTGGAGTGGCCTTTGCACGCCCTTAATCTGTGATGAAGATGGAGATATCACTGGTGTTACAGAGTTGGTCTGGCTGGGGTCAAGGTATTGGGCAGGAGCTGGAAGCCTCCAGGCATGGCTGTGTTCAGGGCAGCTGGGATGTGGTGACTCGTGGCTTCTGGTGGAGCTTCTGTGGTGTCATGAATTCTGGGTGTTGCAGATATTTGGGCCTTGCTGTGCTTGGCAGCTCTGTGGACCTTTAGAGAAGGCAGGTGCTTTGTAACTCTGTTGGGTGCACAAGTTGTGGTTAGGAAGACCAGGTGCTTTGAATCTGGGGAAGGTGAGTTGTAATTGTTTTGGAGCTGCTATAAATCTGTTCTCCCTCTTTTAAATTCAAACAAACAGCTGTTTTGTGTTCAGGAAGCCTTTCTCATTTTAGAGGGAGAGCTTCTGTTTATTCCCATGATGTAGTATTTTAATTAGGAGTTTATTGCAAGTGAAATATTTCCATCAGATGGCTGTGGAAACTGAAGTCCTCTGACACTGCATTAAATAAGAGGTAACCCAAGCAATACCAGTCCAGACTTTCTCCTTGTTCTGCTTAAACCATACTCCATTTATGAAGTTCCTGTAAATTTTTACAAGAAGAGCAAGACTTAGTAGCCTCCCTCTGCTAAGGAGCTGGCCACATATCACCATTCTCTCATTATTGGCATAGAAGCTGAGGTGGAGAGATGTGACTTGCCTCCCAGCATCAGTAAATTGTTTCCAGAGATAAAAATAGGACCCAGAGCCCCTTTAGCCAGTCCATGATGTGTTGCACTGATGTATCTGTGAGAGGTCCTCTGACTCCCTGAGGTCTGTGCTCAGTGGGAAGCACAGCAGTGCTCCATCTGTGTGTTGCTCCATGTGAACGTGGTGTCCCTGAATGCTCTGTCAAATTAAAGGGAACTCTGACCAGAAGATGATAAATGTAGCTGCTTGGGAGCACACCTGCCTGCTCAGGGAATGCAGTTTATGCTGGGTACAAGGACTAGGGTTATTCTGATTAGGATCTGAGGATCGAATTCAAGCTGTGGCTCTCAGCTGCTGAAGTTGTACCTGTTGCATGAAAGAGCAAGGCTTGGTATCTACTCCAAACACTGTCTCACTCTGAGATGAGTACTTGCTGAAGGCCACCCCTACCTAGTAAGTGGGAGGGGAGGGGAGAGAAGGGAAAGTACCTTCAGCCCAATCAGAACGAGATATCAGATTACTATTGCTGCTTTTGGCTTGATGGCTCCCACTAGAAAATAAATATCCTCTTGGAAATCATAGGTGCCTGTCCACTCAAAGGCACTGCTGGGGTGACCATGCTGAGCCAGATGGCTGTTCCCTGATGGCGTTGCTCTGTTCGGTCTCCAGTCCCCCCCGTGGTGGAGCCAGCCTTCCAGGACATCCGCCAGGGCATGGGGCGCAGCGTCACCCTGCGCTGCACCATGCTGAAGGGCAGCCCCATGAAGGTGGCAACCTCCGTCTGGCGCTTCAATGGGACCCTCCTGGCACAGCCCCTGGCAGAGCAGCAGGACTACTCGGAGCTGAAGGTGGACAGTGTGAGTCGGGAGACCAGTGGGAACTACGAGTGCAGCATTTCTAATGATGTGGGAGTCTCCACCTGCCTCTTCCAGGTGTCTGGTAAGTCCCAGAGGGCTCCTTGGAGTGAGCTGTTGGGTGGGGGTGATGGAGGTGGGATTCTTGGGAAGCTTATGCCCCATAAATTGGTACACGGTCAGGCAACCTCTACTGCCTACTCTGTGCATAGTGCTATATTCAGAAAGGATATATCTCCAGCAGGGAGATCTGTCTTCATCATTCAAGAAGTCCATCAAGACTGGGAGCATGCTTGGGAGTATACCTGAGGCAGTTAGGGCCAGCCACTGGTCCACCTTATCAGTGTTTGACCACTTGCCTGAAAGATCCAGGACTTAAACTCAAAATTAGCTTTCAAGCCTGGACCACCTGCAATGTGGATAAGTATTGACTGAGAGCAGTGAAAGGCTCTCTGCATCCCCCCAACAGGCTCCAAACCATCTGCTTTCTCCTTTTAAAGCAAACAAACAAACAAAGAAAAACTGTTATGTATCCTTGTAGCTTCTTTATGTCTCCTATATGTCTATGTCTCAGCAGCTGGGAATGGGCACTTGTATCTGTTCCATTTGCTGCTAAACAGTTTTCTCTGAATCCAGCCGGCTCCATAATGGGACTTTCTCCAGCACCTGCAACTGCAAAGAGGGATGGCATAGTCAGAGCATCCAAACTCACAGATCTGACCTACTTTCTCTAGTTGATCATTAAATGTGTTTTTCCCATGACCCCAGAATTGACTTGGGCACCAGCTATCCAATCAAGTTTCCTTAATAAGCAATACATTCAGCCAAAATACTTGGTTTATGGTCCAGGGCCAATTTATAATACTTTTCAAGTCAGAGCTGTAGAAATGAGTCTAAATAACACCCAGAGAGGTCTGATTTTGAAGCTGATCTTCCCCAGGGTTTGGAAAGGCCTCAAATATGTTGTAACTCTGAAATTATCTTAGAAATAGGGAAGCCTAGGCTCCTTCTACTGTTTGACCCCCTTTTCAGGTTCTTGCTTTTCCCTCTTGAGATTTCCTGGAATTTGTCTAACAGTGGATATTGCTTGAGAGCTTTGGCTCTCTCTGCCTTTCCTTCACATGCTTTTAATTCTCGTGGCACTAAGTAAGTGATGGCAAACCATATTCCCCTCCGAGCTACCACAGCAAACTGTGTCCCTAGCAAGCTTGGGAATGCTCCCAGGATATGAATTTCTTGCTAAAAGTAGCAATAAAAATGTATTTCCACAAGCACCATGCCGTGCCCCATGAGATAAGATCCCCTCAGCAGAAAGCAGCATTCATCCTTAGAGAGCACTCATCAGGAAAGTAGCAAGCATTTATTTTCCTCCATCCTTTCTCTGTTTCCAAGGTGTTGATATCTGATGGTGGCTTTTCAGCTCCAGACATCTCTGCCTGTGCCCTGGACAGTTACAAATCAATTAGACCTTCTGAGCCTGTAAAGCAACCTGAAAAATAATCCAGTGACTAGACTGCTGTGTTTGTGCTCAGAACTGCTGGAGTTTTAATTCCCATCAGCCACAGCCTTCCTGTGGGAGCAGGGAGAAGAGCATGGCCTCTTTTTGTTTCTGTTTCTTCGCAGTGAAAGAAGGACCATAAGGCTTCCTATCTGACAGGGAGATAGTACTTAATTTGTAACTATGAGATTCTCAGATGTACTGGAAACAGAGCACATAAACCTGCCCAGGATGGGGTTAGATTCTTCTATGGATGGGAGATTAGCTTTCTGAGATGTTTTGGAAGGACAGTTAAACATCCAAACTGCTCCAGTTAAGTTTATCAGGACCACCTGTACTGGTCACCACTTGCACTCCCCCAGCCAAAAGCACGTTAATGCCCTGCAAGATGGAGTGAATAACCTTCAGCTCTTCCCATCAGCTGTAAATAAAAGGCAAAACTTTCCAACAATGGTAAAATTTTTGAGTAAGCAAGTTCCCAAAGTATCTTGATGTTCTGCATTTCTATTATAAGCCTCTTTTTAGCTCCATCTTGGAGCCAATTAATAAGGAATAAACATCATGCAAGATGATGATTATCATCAGTTCTTATTTTATTTTTGGATCCATTATGAAGCTTGACTTCCACAGTCAATACAAGTTGAATAAGCAGCAATTAGTCTCTGAGGTGGTTCTGAACTTCATGCTTGTGAAAAAATTCAAGTCAATAAAAATAATAAGAAAAAAAGGACTTGGAAATAAACATCAATATTATCCATCTGAGTTCATAAAAAATAAACATTGAATCCTTTCAAGCTTAATTATAACCATGCAGAATGTCAAGGCCTGTGATTCAAGTGGAAAGATGCAGCAAGTTGCTAGAGGAGATGGTGTTTATGCCTGTTCTACTCTCCATCATCCCTTGCTGCCTGGCCACCTTTGTGGTCTGTGCAGGTCTGAATTGGACTTGAACCCAGAAAAGAGAGTTTTTGTTCAGTTCCAGATCTCGATCCAGCCTAGCCCAGAACAGAACCTGCCAAAAATTTGAGTGTACAGGTTGAAATTAAGGTAATTTCAAACTTTTGCGGGTAAGTTGCTTGTTGCCTTGTGCACTCATCCACCAGCCCTGGACTGCACAGCCGTAGCCTCTGAGCCCTCTTTCTTAGTGGTTAAGGACTGCAGCAGCTGGGAAAATGATGGGAAATCCCTTGGTGTCTGAGCCATCATGTTTCTCCCTTGTACACTATTTCTCCTGTGTTTCACTTCTTCCTCCCTGCAGTCCTCTGTTTTTGAGGGGAGATGTAAGTTTAGAAAAGACATCTCTGCCCCTGCAAAAGCTCCTGCTGTTTTTACCCTGGCTGAGGTCAGCATCCCCTTCGCTTCTGAGTTGATTGTCATGTTACAAAGAGTCTGGAGCACTGTGTTGCCAAGGCAGGAGAGATGCAGAAAGAGCAAGGTCTCCTTTTTAATGCCATGGTCCCTGTGTGATAAATAACACTTTTCCTGTGACCTACTGGCCAAATGATCTTTCCTCTGGGTTTGTTAGCAGGAGACTCTGTAAAGCAGCAGATGAAACAGGAGAAATGCCAGTTTAAAGCTGTTACCTCAATCTAAACTACAAAGCAAGAGAGAAAAGATCATTCCTAGTTCCAGATGAAGAAATGAAGCTGTTCCCACCTTCTCTAGTGTCGGTCATGCCCCAGTGGCATTGCAGGGCTGAAAACCCTCCCAGCAGTTTAGGTTGTGAAAGCAGTAGGTATTCACTGACAACAATGGCACGTCAGTGCAACACCAGCTACAATTGTAAAGGTGTCCATCATGGACACCTGATGTCAAGTGGATAAGCTGTACGAGTGGAGCTGTTACGCTCTCATATATCTATGTAATTTATGCTCCCTCTGATCCCACTCTTACTTTCCTCTGTCTTTTTTTTTCTTTTTATCCTTCCTCCAGCAAAAGCTTACAGCCCGGAGTTTTACTATGACACTCCCAACCCCACCTTGAGTCAGAAGCAATCCAAGAATTACTCTTACATCTTGCAGTGGACACAGAAAGAGCCTGATGCTGTGGATCCCATCCTCAAGTACCGCTTGGAAGTCCGGCAGGTAAGATCTGCTCTTCTGCAGACTCAGTGCATGCCCTCGGGAAGAGGACCTCTCAGGGGGCAGTTAAAACAATGTCTCCTTTCAGATTAAGAGTCAATGGTGGTGAAATTTCCAGGCCCTGATGGTCTTGCATCTTCCCCATGAAATGGAGCAGACAGGCCACATGCACAGCTTGGTGTTCATTTTCGTGTCTGGTGTTGGGTAAGATCAAGGACTTCCCAAGACCCTCTGCCTTCCAACAGACTGGTCATGCTCAGTGTTCTGAATGGAGTTTTAATGTGAACAAACCCCACACAGTCATCAGCAGGTAGATTTTATAGGCCAAAGACTTAGATGAGTAGAATTCCACCCTCCTCACTCATATGGAATAAAAGGTATAAACTCAAAAGCTCTCCAGGCAGGCACTGCAGGAAAAAAGTCATTGGCTGTTGTGTTACAAAGGGTTTTCATATTGTCACAGTAATGAAGATATTTGGACTATATGAACTCTGCAGGGGAAGAGAAGTGGGTTTCAAGGTTTGCATGTTTAAAGAGAAATCATACCAGAGAGGAAGGGAGGAAGAACGGAGGAAATCTGAGGGGATCACTGGTTGGAGAAGGTTAGGGAAAAGAGACTGATATTTCTAAAGAGCACATTAGCACTTTCATCCACGCTCAGCAAAGTGCCTGCCTTCAACACTTTTTGAAACTGGGGAACTTAAAATTGACATTTCTTGCCATGCAGTGGTAGCTTGGAAGCAAATGCATTTTGCGAGGAGAAGTTTGTTTACTGTAGAATGAAAACAACATAATTAAAAAGATCCAAGTGTCTGTTTCATCCAGTTCTGCACAGTAGGCTCCAGTTTTATGTCTCCGTTTGATTGTGAGCTCTCTAGGGTGGGACAGCCTTTGTTTTGCTACTCAAACTGTGCAAAGCACATCGTCAGTGCTTAATAATAACAATATAGAACACAGGGGACCCTCTAATAATGAAGGCAGTTTGTCATAATACATCTTCCCTCTTAGCTGAGTTTTGCTATTATCAGCACTGCAACTCAGTGAACTAATTTGGGATTTTTACCCTTCTCCAGTGATATTGAGGGTTTTTTTCCTTTTAGCACAGTGCCTGAAAGTAATCTCGGATCTGTTCCTCATTGAGCTCCTACTGAAATGGATCAAGAAAAGGGAAAATCCCATTTCTGCTTTGAGTCATGACATAAAGGAAGCTGAGTGCTCATGCAAATTTACTCCCCCCCTCGGTTTTGTTCATACCCCATCGATTCCTGCTATTAATGTTTCTTTTGCAGAATAGCTACATACTTGTGACTGCTGAGTGGTGTGACTATTAGAAAGGAATGTTGCACTGTGACCCCCACCATAGCCCAGCCTGTCTTACAAGCAGAGTCTTAGACCTAGCTACAGGTGGCCTGGGGAGATTTGTTCCCACTTCTGTTAAGTACAAACAGGAAATACTCTGGAAAAGGCTTTGTTGGTGTTGCATCCTTCTGGCCCTCTTCCTACAAAGATGCATTTCATAGTAAAGGCTCTACCTCCAAGTGCCATACTGAGCTTTCACTGAGCATCCCTCTTCTCTCCAACTTGCCTCTTCACAAGAACTTCTGTCTTTCTGTCCTGCCTTTCTGACATTTTCCCCACCAATTCTCATCAAGGCTCTAAGCAGCCTTGTGACTGACACCTTTCACTCTCTGTCTTGCATCTCTACCCTCTTCCACATCCCATCAACTTCGTTGCTTTGTTGGACTTTCTTCACTATGCTGGGGTGCCTGGGCTGAGCTTTGCCTCCTGATTTTCCATCATGGGACTGCAGAACATGGTAACATTACTGAATGTAATGGTGAAAAGCTCAAAAGCTTAGAAGTGTTGCTGACTGGAGATCTCTTAAGAGCAGGAGTTTTTCTTCCTGAATGAGGAGCTGCTGTTCACTTTTGCTCTATTCTCACTGGATATGCTGGCTTCCAGGCAGTGGCTCTGGTGGCACAGAAACCCTCCTGGAGAGCTAGGAATGAAGTCAAATATTCTCCTCAGATGAAACAGGCCTTACCTACAGCCTGAAGTGACTCATTTACTGCCAGCATCAAGTTGATGAAAGCTTACCCAGCCAACTCAGGTCATATTCTCCTCCAGCCCTGGGAGTTCCCCAGCCTAGGGAGTCAGCAGCACATGCTCTTCAAGATCTTAAGGATAAATGATTGGGCAGCAGCAGCCTTCAGTCTTGGAGTGGTAAGGGGCTGTTCAAGGGGATTAACTCTTGCTGAGCTGGATTGCAAAGGGCAACCACTGGGATGCCCACTGGTTTGAGAAACGTTGCTGGGTTTCTATTTTGCTCTTCCCAGTTGGCTTGAAGAGATCTTGGCATATGTAATATGAAGATCCCTAAGTAGCAGGGTGGTTTGCAGGATGCTTTGCAAGGCACCTGGGAACCCTCAAATTAAATTTTCTTGCTGCAGCTGCCGAAAATGAGGCTGGGTGAGAGTCAAAGTACTGGTTATTAATTGTCTGGGGCTGTACTCTCACTCTTGCTGCTCCACAGCTTCTATGGGCTGGTTGTGCATTCCTGGGGGGATTGCAAGCAGTCTGGGGGAATTTGGTTTCCTAAATGATACACGGGGACTCCCAGCAAGACAGGCAGGTGTGTTTCCACAGAAGCTGATTGTTCCAGGGCTGCAGAGCCAGATGAGCGGCACAGCAAATGTACCAGTTCCAGCAGGATAAGAATTAACCTTTGATTAAAACCAAATAAGCAGTTTGGCAGCTTGGAGCTACTGACCCAGGCAAAGATGTGCAATAGCAATGCAGTGCAAGCTTCTTGTAAAGCCTCTATTTTACATCTCAGCAATTAGGCTGCTTTTTTTGGAGTGTATGGGTGGGGTGGGCCAGGCAGTGGCTTTGTGCTGCATGGCAATTCTGAGGGGAAGACATCCCCAGTGAGGAACTGCAGGGGCCTCAAATGCATCTGTCCCAAGGTAACTGATCCAAACTGATCCAACCCTTGGACAGTGAAGATGGGAGCTTGCAGCCTTGGGTGGTTTGGTTGTGGGCAGATGCTGTTGGCCTTCTGGAATACTTGTTTGGTCAGCTTTTTTTCTTTGGTGTATTCTTGTAGCATAGAAAGGCACCGCAGTCTAACTCAAAATGGTTTTCATTGCTTGGGGATTCAGAGCAGCCTCCTCAAACCAGATCTTTGCTTAAAAAATAAAAAGCCTTTTAAGTTGCTTGTTTCTCTCTGTGTATTTTATCCCTTCCCAGGGCTCTGCTCTAACATTAAAGAGAAATGAAGAACCCTCTAATATCGCAAGCAGGTTGCATCCTGGAGGAAAGATCTGAGCTGTGCTGATGGTTACAGTTATAGGGAATAGTGGCAGAATTACTGCACACTTAATGAGCTGGAACCCATCCGTGACCTGAGGCTGCAGGAGAAAGAGGAAGGAAAGGGTATTGGTGCAGCAGGCAAGTTTAATCTTCATTGTACCCCTTGAGGAGTCCTGAGGCAGCTGTCTCTTGCATACCTTCTGATGTGCAGGCTTAGGCCAGAGCGGGGCCAACTTAACACATTCCTGCCTTTCTCCTCCTCAGAGCAGGCTGAGCTCAACCTACCATACAGACCCCTGTAATTAGCACCAAACCAAACCCTGGACCCATTTGCTAAATTAGCTCATGGGGTTGTCACTTCAGATTAATTTCTGTCAGGAAGAGTGTCTTTAATGAGACTGGCCCTGTGAGATGCCTGAGTAATTGTACAGTCCCTCTTTGTTTGTACTTTCGTGCCCTCCATGTCGGGTAAATATCCCCTGCTGTCTACAAAACTCATCTGGGCTCCAGAGCTGGCTGCCACTTGCCTCATCAGCCAGCCCGGGCAACAATAATGAGAGCTCACCGTGTGGGAAGGTGACAGATAACAGAGCTGTTTGGACAGACAGAGGACCGGGGCTTAGCAGGAATGTAATGGCTGTGATTAGAGCTGAGGGTATACTCTGCTGATGGCCATTGCAACGCAGTGGGAGAGGTTTTGTGCTTAGGCCCATGGGCTGCTGATCTGTATCTCTGCCTTTCTGCCTCCGAGTTGTTCTTTTGCTCCCCTCTGTGCCTACTTTAGCATCATCTGTTGACTGCTGTCTGTTTTGGGCTTCATTTCTGCAGAGCTGGACACCTCTCCAAGGGCGCACAGGGGAGGGATATCTCTCACTCATTCTCTTCACACCAAGCAGGTCTGATGGTGCTGAAAAGGGATGATGAGCCAGCAGTTCAACAGCCCATAGTCTTTTATGTAAATGCTTAGTTGAGAATGCTTGAATTATTATTTTTCCACCATTCATGTACCACCATGGTTTGATGAATCTGAGTGCACTGCCCTTTGGCACATGAGAAGCCAGCCTGGAGAAGCTGTATGCATCTTCCAATGCTTGCGAGCAGCCCTCTGAGGAAAGGAACAGTTGCTGTGTGCAGCCAGTGGTTGCAGAGCAAACTGATCCACCCAGCTTTGCACTCTTCAGCACTGAGACCGTGCACACCAAAAGCCTATCTCCCATCTCCAGCATTAGCCAGTGCCCTGAGCAGAGTATAAAACAGACAGAGAGAGTATTGATTTCTCTGCCTCTGGATATTATAAACCCACTTGTTTACTGCCTCTTAGGTTAGGGAAGGCTGTGAAGGCAGAAAGGTGATGTACTCGGGCCACAGGTAGCCATTGCAGCAGCCCAGAGCAGTGCTTTGGGAGGTGAATGCAGTCCCTTTTCTTCTGCAGATCGAAAACGTGGCTTCAGGCAAAGCTTCTTGAGAAGCCGAGAAGCCGCGGCCTCGGGGGTGGTTGCCTGAAGGCTGCACCTCAGGGCCGGGGTCTGCCTAGGGCTAGTAAATAAGGCAGCCCTATGCCAGCAGGCAGGGGTGGCCAAACTCCCTTACAAATCACAGGGCTACAATTTTGCTAGCTCTGGGGATTACCTGCTGTCAGGGCAACGCTGCTATCACCAAGATTACTGAGGCACCATGCCCCCAGTTCATCCCCACACTTGTGCTTTGAGGTGGGGGATGCTGCAGGAGCTGAGGAGATTTTAGGACAGTTTGTCTAAGAAGCAATTGTGACTGTCCTTCTAACTCCTTTTCATACTAGAAGATGAAAAGCTTAAAGGATAAGAGCTGTGACTTGTAAAGTGGAGAGGAACCCAGCCTACTTTGAATAAAATACAATCTGTGATGCACCAGCCCAGCCTGGTGTTACCTGAAAAAAGGGAAAGGGCTCGTGGTTCCACACCCACTGAGAAGTCCTGCTGACACTGGACAGCCCAGTTTTGTGTCCCAGTGACACGGGAAAAGGATGTACAAGACCCTTTTTCTTCCCTCCTCGCTGCTAAAGCATTGCTGTCCCAGCTGGCTGAGTAAGGAAGGGAGTGACTCCTGTGAAGCAGCAGATGGTGGCCTTGGGGGTGTGTGAGATGCTGCTTGGATCTGAACACTTGTGGGGTGTGACAAATGGCAGATCCCTTTACTTTTCATCATTTCACTTGATAATGAGTCCCCATCTCGCTGATGTTAGGACGGGGTATGACAGTGACTTGGCTTCACTGTGTTTGCCTAGGTCTGAATCTCAAAGCAGACCTTCTGTGGTAGAATGGCTTATAAGACCTGTCTGCTGGGAAGCTTCTTTAGTCCTGTCTTCTTTTTTGCCTGCCGTGGCTGCCAGTTTGATGTCTGATCACAGGCTGCTGTCATATGGGACAACGTCAAATCAATGCAATTTCACCTACCTGCTGAGCCATCCTCTGTAGCAGGAAAAGGTGTTTTTTCAGCTCTAACCCGTCTCCCCCCTGGTACTCTTCCCCCCCCTATTTTATTTGAGCTTTTGTTCAGGCAGACAGAATAGGCAGATTCTATTTGTGCTCTCAAGTCAATTGGCCTTGGCTGTGCTAGTGAGTTGTGTGATGCTGTGCAGAATTCAGCCTTGAGGGGAGTGGAAAAGGCTGCAGAAAGTAGCCAGTGTCTCTAGGGCCTATGCTTGGTGGACGGTTAAAACAGCCATCAGGATGCAAAGTCAGGGAAAGCAAGAGAAGGGAGAGGTGACACTGCCTTTTTAGGCTCAAGAGGAGGAGAAGGCTGGGACATATGGAGAGATTGAGTGGCAGCTACACGATGATGGAAAGAGAGCTGACTGATCAATAGTGTTTGATGGACAAGCTGGGCTTGAAGCTTAATGAGAGTGCTGTGTGGGACCTAGGGATAAAGCAGCAACTTTGCCACAGGCAGTTTGGAGTGAAGTGGGCAGGATCCTGCCTCAGCTGTGCTTTCTGCTATCTGAAAATGGGACACAACATCAGTCACTTCAGCTGACAGCATGTGGAGCCATCTCTTCTTTTGTCCCTAGAAATCTGTCAGGGGGGATGATGTGTTGGTGAAACCAGCTGCTAGAACAAAGTCCTCCCTACCTGTGCTGTAAAGGAAGACTTCAACACAGCCAGATGTTTGGTGGGGGTGGGAAACAAGGAGATTTTTCCCACGTTTCATATACTCTTTACTGACTAAGTCATCAACAGCAGAGTTTCCACCCAGCACAAAGGAAGCCGATTTCCTTCTGGCTACAGTTCATTGCAGGCAGAGGTATCTGCCCATTCATGGTTGTTGTTAGTCCTGTCAGGCAGAGGATCAGTGATGCCTACAAGGCTGGCTGGGTAAGCTCATCACAGGCCTGTCCAGCATAGACAGGTCAATTTAGTCCAGTGGAAACCTCTGGGAGCTGTGCGATGGAGTTTCCCCCTTAGGTCCACTGCTATTGAAGCCTCCCTTTGCCCCTACAAGCTTAGTGAATGATGCCTAATTAATGAATTAGTCTGACTAACCCTGCCTTTTAGCATTCACAAGTTACTCTTGAGTATGATTCATGGCTTTCCTGAGCTGTTTATCGCTTGTCCACCACATCAACTGTAATGAATTAGTTGGGAAAATGATAATATGAGTGATGGCAGGTTAGTTATGCATCATGGTATCATTTCTCTTCTCTGATTATCCAAAGTAAGCAAGGTACCTTGCTCAAAACAAGGGAGCTGGAACTTCTTCACCATAGCTTGCCATTCATCAGTTGCTTGCAGCAGAGATTTTGTCTTAACGTTCACTTTATGTAAGTGCTGCTTCTAGCACAATTTGAGTACTTGACTGTGAAAGAGAGAAAGCAGGATATTGTTCAGCTTGCCTAGAACAATGGAATAATTACAAATGGTTTTCCCACTTTTTGCTCAGTTTGAAATAGTTACAGTGCCTGAGAAGAACCAGACAATCTCACAGGAAAGTCTTATATGATCTCAAAACACATCTAGTAGGAAAATTTCATCTATCTCTAGCTCCCAACACCACTGTTCCAGGCTCATTCAGGGTAAGGAGAGTGTGAGAGAAGAGATAATCGCATTCCCCCCAACCAATATAGCCCTCATATCAGCCTTGCAGGTTTCAGATGTTTTCACACCATTGTACTTGTTCACATCCAGCAGGCTATTGGCTCGTGTTTTACAGTGCTGAGAATAGGATGAAAAATGCTTGCCAGGTACCAAAGATAAAAATGAATCCTTTGTGTGCAACTCTTACCCACACTCCTTCAGTGGCTTCGAGGGGTACATGCTAGCTATTGAGTCATTCTGAGGGTCCCTGTCGATAGGCAGCTTGCTCCCATTTATCTGCTCATCTGTTGTTTTCAGTAGTCAGCCCATGTTCCTCCCACTGCTTCAGGGCCTTTTTGCACTTTCTTCCCCTTCCTTGTTCCTCCTCCTACTTTCCACCTCTCCTTTCTTTTGTTTCTGTTTCCTTTTTTGGTTTTGTTCTTAGTTTTTGTATTTTTTTTTCCCCCTGGCTTTCACCTCCTAGAACGTGATGGAAATAAGAGAGGAGAGAGCATGAAGGGGGAAGGGTTTGGAAGTAAGATGTAGTCTCTGCCTTAGATAGTGATGAGTAGGCAGGAATAGTCACTAGGTAGAAGTTTTGACTATGTTTCATAGATAAATTAAATGTATGCAGTAATGCTGCCAGTGCAGGCAGGATGGAGGACTATGAAGGGCTTTCTGGCTCTCCCTGCACATGCTGTGCTGCCCACCTCTTCTTTAACAGAGACAGGACTGCAAGGGCAGTTGAGATAGAGGCTTTGGAGAGATACTTACCTGGATACCCTCATCACATGTACCAGACTAGAAAGTCCAGAATCCTGCACAGAGGCTGTTTCTGCTCCAGAAAGTAAGCATTAGCCCTACCCATTATCAGTTGTTCTCAAGGATAAAGGTGCCCTAACAGAAGCCTGGAAGATGATGTAGCGTATCTCCTTTGTTAAGTGACAACCATATTATAGACTAAATGTCCCAGAATTCAACCTTACCTGGAGCTGAGCAAACCTGGGCTTTGCAGAGCCTGCTTGATCTTTTTTCTTGGACCCAAAAGTGCTGACAGCATGGGGCATAGACACATACAGGACTCTGGCAACAGGTAGTCATGTCCAGTGCAAGTGAATTTTTGCAGGGGTCTGTAGCAATAGCACAATGGGGAATGGTTTTAAACTGAAAGATGCCCCATCCCTGTAGGTATTCAGTTCTAGGCTGGATGGGAGTTTGAGCAATCTGGTCTGCTGTCCCTGCCCATGACAGAGTTGGAAACAGATGATCTTTGAGGTAACTTCAATCCAAACTAGTCTATGATTCTATGAAATGGATAGAAGAGGAGACTTCCCTCACTGACATTAGGCATGGTATACAGTTAGATCTGCTAAGGCCATGAGCAATGCTTATTTTCAGATGTGAGCCTCAAAAGGGACAGGAACCATTGATCTGGATGGGAGGAGGCTGTAAAGCAACATGAGGAATATTGTCCCATGTTCACCCTTGCAGGTGGGACCCCTCTACGTCTTTCCACTTCCAGCCCCTGGTGGGGATAATGATGAATTTTCTGACCTTGATTGCTATAGGGATAAATGAAAATAAGAGCTTCTTGCATCCCATTCCTTAGTACAATCAGGTCTTAGTAGTCTGAGAGTGAACAGTTTCTGAACAACATGCTATTAATTTCAGAGTTTAGTCAGGCAGAGCAGGTCTACCTGAAAACTGAAGTTACAAACTAGAAAATTAGCTTTATTTTACCTCAAAACAGGCCAACATGTCCCCTGTTGGGCTCAGTACCAAGCACAGTGACACCAATATAGGCTCCCTGCACAGACTAGTGCTCCCTTTCCCACCCATCACCAATTCAGCTGGTAGTTTGCACCCCTTTTCTTCTACAAGTCATGGGCTCCCCCTCCTCAAGTTGTGCAGCTGCACAATGCCCCAGTAAGCCCATGGCTCATGGAGCTGCCAATCATGCTGTGCCTCGGTTAAGGCTTTCTTACTTCACTGTCTCCCTGGCAGAGTTAAGATTAGATCTGTTCTTAGGCTGGAGAATATATGCTAATAAAATACATATTGCTTTCTGATCAGCCCCTAATGAAAGACATTATTGAAGAGTGTGGAACAAGCACTTACAGTAATTCATGACAGCACCAATTTGGCTTCTCTAGGAAGCTGTAAACTTCTACTCTCAGCGCCTAATGAGGATGGGCAACTGATTGTGTGTGCAGGTCTACCTGAAAACTGATGTCTCCTGGGCTCAGATGGCTCCAGCTGTCCTCAATAGCTACTGAAGGTCACAATTGCTTTTCTCTTTGGAGCTGGGGATGTCTCAGCCCAGAAAGGGAGTCTCCTGCTAAGGACAATTTTGGAGGAAAATCTTCCAGGACTCCTCATTTAGACTGAATAATGGATTTGATTTGGCCATCCATGCTGTCTTTAGCCCAGGATATGAACATGTGTGCTTGACCAGTGAACAGCATAGGCATGAATTTCGGTTCATTGGTGAGCTTTTCTGGCAAGTGTCAACTTCATGTTTGCAATGTGATTATTTACTGCAGAACCCCCTAATGAGTAATGGCCATCAAGCAAGAAAAATTAAATAAATCCAACTTTAAATTTACCTTAGCTCTTTGATTGGTGCTTCTGATGCTTGACATCATTTCCATTCAAGGTGTTGATGAAGTACTAACCCAGGAAAATGTTTTAATCCAATTTGACAGGCAGAGGAATTTTAATGAGAGACCGCAAAAAAACATCACAGTGACTGCCTTTGTATTCAAACCAGGTTCTTGCACTAACCCAAACTTACCCAAATAGCTTTTCTAGATGGCACCTACACTGCTGAGTGGGCAGGCATCTTCCCCATGGCTGACACCAGCTAGTCAGATCAGAATCTCCTGTTACGACTGTGCTGCTGTAGTGTTGTGTGTCTGAGAGCAGACTGGGGTGCAATGCCACCTCAGTGAAAGCTCAGGATATCATAAAGAAGATCTGAAAGATGGAAAACAGCTTGAGTGGTTCGGGTGGGATGAAATGCAGCAGTACAAAGGGTCGAGCATGTGAAGAGTGCTATCAGAGAAATCTGCTACAGGCTGGGAGATCATCAGTGGGAAATGAGTGAAGTGAGGGAGTGATGTGGTGAGTGAGTTGACTTCAAGGAGCTGCTGATAACATGCAGGTGTGAGAAAGGGCAAATGCACCTCTAAGTGAAGCCTGAGGTACTTCCTCAGGAAAGACAAAGCTGCTGCTGCTGCATCCTATATGCAGGGCTGGGATACTGAACTCCAGCAGTGGGATCATGTAGAAAAGGATTGTAAAGTACCTCAGGGAAAGTGTGGGTCTGTGTTACAAAGAGGAGGCACAGAGTGCTCAACCTGTTTAGCCTAGCAAAGCAAAGGCTGAGACGGGGTGTAATTGCTGTCTTTAAAATCATCAGGGGGTCAAGCAGCAGGGAGGTAAAAGAGTTATTTCAGCTAAAGGACAATATTGGCACGAGATCAACTGGGTGCAAGCTGCCTGTGAATAAATTTAGGCTGGAAATGAGAACATTAGGGCAGTCAGGCTCTGGAACAGCCATCCAGAGGGAGGAACAGGCCAAACAGGATTGGCTTTTAAGATGGGATGTGGTACATTTATAAAATGAATAAGCAGAGGTAGCCCCTGTAATGATAGTGGTATGGATTCTGTGAGCCAAGAGTGTACTTCGCCTTCTGTGTCCCTGAACAAAGGCATGCTTTTCCCTTTTCTCAACTCATGGAAGATAGGAGGGGGTTGCTAGTGCAGAGGGTTTTTTTTCCCTCTGCTGAAATGTGAAGACCAAGAATGAAATCTGTGCTGCCAAATCATGGTGTCAAAGACCAACCATCTTTCACTGCGCTGCTCTGTGGTGCCAAGGTGGTATCTGATTCCACCATCTCAATCCATTGCTGAATGTCAGAAAGAGAATGGGAAGAAGTGAGAGAGAGAAGGGCCAGATTTATGGCACATTTTTACATCACCATAGAAAATATTGAAACCTCATCTTCAAGTGAGGTTCCTAATGTTCCCTGTACCCACCTCCCTTCTGCCTTTTTTTCCTGAGTATTTTTCATTCCTGTATTCCTAAGGAATTTACAATGATCTTATTTCAATCTGTGGAAATCATCTCCTGGGCCATTGTTCTCCAGTAATGGATGATGCGTCTGGCCCTTGAATAATTTTATTTCAATCTTGGACACTGTAAACTGACACACCTAAATCCCATCACTATATTTTTTATTTAATTATTTTTTTAACTTCAAGAGGTCCATAAAATCTTTCAAGAACTTTTTGAAGATACCACTCTGCAGGGCATCCTGTAGTTTTGAGGTGCAGTTGGAGCAGAAGCTGAGGGCAAGGCATGTCTACTGAGGTGTGTTTTGCATTGGAGAGCTTCTTCTTCATCCTAGGAGTTGTTAATAGCACCATAACAAAGCTCGGGCCCTTGCAGTCTAAAGGATGGAATGCTTGGGAGTATCTTTCCTACTGTAACCAGTTTAAGGCCACAACCCCATCATATTGAGAGCAATGGTGTGATTGTTTCTGGTCTTTGCTAATAACACTCCCTTTGTAAGTGGGCAGCTGTGTTTTAGCTGGTCATTTTTGGGATGAGTTGATAGCAGTTGCAGCCACAAGGGAAATCTGATGTGAGATGATGCCTGCAGCACTCTAGGGCAGAGCTATATAATGTGTCAAAGACTCTTGGCAAACAGACTGAGCAGGAAAAAATGTACTTGGAGCCTCTTCCACACCCTGAGTGGTCTATCAAAGAAAAGTTCCCTTCTGCTGTAGGCACCTTCCCTTGGCCCACGCTGCACTAAACAGGCATGTCTATGCCTGATGAGAAACTGGACAGCTTGGCTGAGGCTGTTCTCATTGGCACACAAGGATGATAGATACCCTTACACCTACTGCTGCCAGGACACTGAAAACCACCTTGATTGGTGGTTGGTTAAAGAGTGCAGCCCACCAGCTGCACAAGCAGTTGAAAACAATGTTGTCCACATGTTTTTTTTCAGATCTTTTTGAGATACCCATGTTTTCTGCACGATCAAGTACCCCATAATTGGGCTGCGATGGAAGGGGGAACTCAGGCTAATGTCCCACCTGCAAGTGTGCCAGAGATGCTATTTGTTGTGTTCCTCTATGGAGCTATATGGGAAGCAAGGAAAAGCCTGTTGGTGGGATGCTGTGTGTGAGGATGCTGTCCCTCTGTCTGTCACCTCCTGTCCCTTCAGAGAGGCCAGAGTGGCTGGGAATGGGAGGTGGGAGCTTTCCCAGTGCCCCATGTCTGCAGTGAGCTGGTGTGGATAGAGCACGGGCAGCCACCCCCATCTCATTTGTGCTGCAGGAAAGAGTAGCTGAGATTGAATGAGGCTCAGAGAAATGGGAGAGTGAGCAGGCATGTGTGGAAAGGATTTGGAGGGAAGATATGGGAGAGCAGAGCTAGTGTTCATGTTCTGTGCTGAAAAGTTACTGAGAAGTGGGACAAGTAAGGAGAGAGGGGGAGGTGGGAGCAGCAATACCAGAAACCAGAGCAATTCCTTTGCACTATTCCTTTGCTTTTGAAGGAATGTGCATGATTTTAATGTTTTTCTATCTGGTGTTTGCAGTAGTTCCTTAAGGCCTATGTGTTGAAACAAGTTTTCTTCCTAACTTCTCTCTCAAGCAAGCATGCAGTTGCTTAATGTGTAACTGGTTGTGAGACCACATGTGTGGTTACACAGGTCACACCAAGTCCCAGTGCAGGTAGCTTATCCTAGTCTTCTGAACGTGTGGTATGGTTTGTTGAGCAGGACTGCAACATTAGTTACTGGCAGGTGTGTTTGTTGATATACTTTGGCATTATTATGTCTGTTAGATGATATGTACTTTGCTCAAATGTCATTCAATCTGAAAATAACAACATTTTCTCCTTCAAGAGCCTGCAAAACCCAGAAAAAGTAGATTTGATGTTATCATACTTTGGACCCCTCTGCTCTGACAGTGTCCTAGCTGGGATGAGGAGACTGTCAGGGGCTGTTAGTGTGTCATCCTCCTTTTCTCTCTGAGTCTCTTGGATTGTGCTCCTGGACCATGAATCAGCTTGTCTGGCTATGATGGGACAAGCACTCCCAAAGCATCATGAGCCAGATCAAATGATAAGACAGGGGACTGAGCAGACAATACCTACCAACAGGGTGTTAGGGTAAGGAATGAGAAAAGGTAGATCTAATTTGCAGACCCCAGAGGCTGGATGCTAAGTACATGAGAGCATGTGAGTGTGCTCTCCCTGGTTTGCTAGTGGCAAGGGAAGGGACAGGTTGCACACTGTGTGTGCATGAATACATATGCCCCATGTGGGGCTGATTTTTGTCCTTTGTAAAGTGTTTCTAGCAAGCTCATTCTGCAAGAACATTCTCCCCTCTGCAGATACTCCCTGTGAGATACTTGCAGCCATCTGGTAGAAACTGTGGGTTTGTTTGTTTTATCTCTTCCCATCCCCTCCCTCTCATTATTGGAACTGAAAGGAGATGAAGGCAGAGATGAGGCTGTGCTCTTCTGCTGGCCCCACTGGCAGCATCCCAAGCCTGGTGATGAATGAGCTTGTTGCGTGAGGTTCCTCCACCGAGGCTTCAGCATCTCTAATAAGGCGGCCAGCGTTTCACTGGCTTCTGTGCCTGCCTCTGCTTTATTAACTGCACCACAGCAATATTAAGCTGGAGCACTGGGAGAGTGTGATGAAGAGAAAGGAGACTGAGAAGGAGGTGAAGAGAAGAAGATACCAGCATAGCATGGGAGTGGAGCATGCACAGAGGAGGAGAATGAGGGCAGCAGCAGGTGAATGGAGCAGAGGATTTAAAAAATGGATTCCTGCTGGACAGATATATGCAGCTCTGTATGGACATGCTGCTGGCCAACAGGGAGGCAAAGGATGATTAGGGAAGCGGTTGCAGAGCTAGACCTTGGTCTTAATGTCACTGTCTGACAGACCTGTGCTAATGACTGGAAGGTGGTATCTCCTCTGTGTGCACAGAGCAAGATGGAGCTGACCTCTTTTTTCCCTTGCACTAATTTCATGCATTTTAAACTCTGCTGGCAGTTCACCTGGCCCTTTCTCCTGAGGTCTGCAGCTAGTCCAGGAGACATGTTTGGCCCATGCTATTTCTCACCTAGCCAGTTCTGTAGGGATGCCAGGACTGTAGGGACTTTCGGAGGGCAGCCCTGCTGGCAGCCTGTTCAAGTAGCAGGTTGAATAGAAGCAGGACAAAGACTAAGAGAAGAGTTGGGTCTGAAGTGTTTTGTGGAGAGGAAAGACTCACGAACTGTCCTAGGGTGGAGGTGTGAAGTTATCAGTAGTGGCAGAAAGACCAGTGCCACCTGCAGCCACCACATAACTGGTCTCTAGGCAAGGCTTCAGATGATGCTAAATGGTGATTTTGCCAACAAACTTCTGGAGCACAGCTATGGCCTGCATGGTGTGAGGTGATGGGAGGTCCTGAAGCACAAGTGAAATTAATGGGTTCTCAGAGTGTGCTCTTTTGAGGCCTGTGAAACTAATTCTGTAAGGCCATGGGACTGCTTTTTCAGCTCCGTCCCTGCAGGAACGGAGATAGATATTGATGGGCCAGTAGATTTTAGTCAAAGGGAGTTTCTCCCAGGTTTGGATTAGACAATTTTGCAGGGAGAAGAGAGGCACATTTTTCTGCATGTTAGGGCTAAATCATTGCCAGAAGCAGACGGGAGCAGGGGAAAAAGATGTCCCCCTTGCACCTCCACACATATTCTTTAAGTGAGCATGGCTGTAGTTTGCCTCCTCACAGACCTAGAGCTGGACTCTGGTCTGCTTGCTTTCTTTCTATATTTATTTGATCAGACCTACTTGCTGCTGAGGAGAGACTTGACTGGAGGATCTAGGGCTTTGCTGGCCAGACTGGAGGCTGATTTCTTGATTTGTCCTGGATTAGGTGATGTAGGAGAGTAAGTGAGTTGACACCGCTCCCAGAGGCTTTAGATACCCAAATTCCAACTAAATCCCAGTTGAGGTGGAATTTGCACTGTCTGAACCTCACCCTCGGGCTTCTCTCTGATTCTCCATTTTGTTTCTCTTCTAAAGGTTATGTCTAGACAAGGGAAATGGCTCCTGATCTCCTACAACTTTCTGGCTTCCTTCCCAGTGCCCTGCCTTGTGGCAGCCTGTGAGGAGGAGCTACCACCAAACACCCCCAGTCAGGCTGAGCTCCCCAAAAATCCCCTTGTCAGGAGCCCTGCTGCACCAGCTGCCTGCTTCTGCCTTGTGACCCCTCATCTCCCCCCAGATACTTGGGGGTCTGGTGCCAATGATCTCAGGTGAGGTCACTGCCACTGGGAGCCAGCTCTGCTCACGCTTGGCAGAGTGGCAGTGCAGAGGGCTGGCAGACTGGAGGGTTGAGCTGTGGGAATGCCAGTTGGATCAGTGCTAAGTTTCTGTGCTCGCAGATGGGGCATTGTTGATGCAAAGAGTTCCCAACTGCATCCCAAGTGCCAAGTTCATGCATGGTTCCCAGTGGCCATGCCCCGGTCCTGCCCTCTGGGACTGCTTCCAGTGCCTTGAAGGAAGGGAGCGAACTGGAGAAAGGCATCAGAGCAGTTCTGTGACCCATCTTGCCTGCAGGAAGAGGAGGGTACAGAGAGCAGCTTCCTCAGGCAGCTTGCACACTGATGTGTTTAAGGTGTTGTTCACTGTGATAACCATATGCAGCCACGGATTGCCAGCAGCCAGTCCCTGCCCCAACAGAATACCACAGCAAGATCTGGTCCAGACCTTCCCCTTCATTTGGATGCTCTGTCCAAACTATGGACAGGTGAAGAGGTGATTCCTGGTCATGTTGGAAGTGAACAGGGCTCTAGCATGGGAAGCTCTCTAGTGACAACATTACTTCTGGGTTTGAACTGAGGGTTAGGTACATTAAGTGTTAAGCCAGACAGAGGAGGAGTTATATGTATTCACCAAGCACCACATCTGCATTGCTCCCCTGCCCTCCGTTGCTGATGGCCTTTGCTTCTGCCATGCCCTCACTCCATCTTCTTGCCCCACATACTCCACACTGACAGATTTGCTGTAAATCCTCCTTCCTGCATTACTGTACCAGTCATAACTCTGGAGTTAATGACAAACACTGAGGCTGCCTATCAGAACTGACTTCTGGCGGAATCCTATCAGCCTAAAAGATGTACCAAAGGCAGGAGAAGGCTTCGTGTCTGGGTCAGTGAACACTGGGCCATGGAAACCCCTGCCAAAGGTCTTTTCACCAGGGCATTTCCATCAACATATAAAAACATATCTTGCCACAAGGATCCAGACACGGCACAGCAGTAAGCAGGAAACCACATCTTCACAGTGTGATCCTCGTTTTTGTTCTTCCCCCACCAAGCAAGCATGACCATGGCAGGCAGGTTTCACTGACACCTAATTCATCATTTTTAGTGGTGGTGATTTGACAACAATATTTTTCCTATTGTCTTCTTGAAACTTCCCTGCTACCTTAGCAGCCTGAACTATGCTCCGGCTGGTATGGTTCACCTAGTGGGGTTCAGTTCCTGTCTCAGTGGGCACCAGAGAAATAGGAAGCCTTTTGGTGGCTACAGAGGGTGCTGTCTTTAACTTAGACCCCTTGCTCTGGTCTGCAGAGGCATCATGGACTAGGATTCAAGCCTGAATCCTGTGGAAGGATGCTGAGGAAGTGTGGCAGTAGATGGGTTACCCATACAAAATGCAACAGGGCTCAGGCCGCAAATGAATGAATTCAGGCAGCAGCGATAGTGAACTGAAAGGTGTCTTGGCAAAATGCGATGCTGTGTGTGCACAGGACTTTAGTGTGCTAATAGAGGTAAGTTGGGCTCATTCCTCCCCTCTTAAATAGTTTGGTTCTGATACAGAGTTGTTCCAAGATTCATAGTTCATGTTGTCCCCTCAGTCATGAGAACCCCAAAGCTTGCCTTCAGGGGAAGCTCAGGCTCCTGCTTGCTGTTCTGCACCTGGGTGGGAATTTTCAAACTAATTCTGGATGAAGATTTCATTAGTAAGCCAAGAGTACTTGTCTATATAGGAGGAGGGTGGTGTTAGATGGTGGATAGAAGATCTCATGTTTCCAGTTTCAGGATTTTCTAAACACTGTGGGTTCTTTCTCTACACAGCTGTCTCAGAGAAACACCATCCAAACCTTCATTCCTGTGCATAAAATGGAGAAAGGCCTGTTGCTGGAGCACATCTTGCCCAACCTGAAAGTGCCTCAGAGCTATGAAGTTCGCCTGACGCCCATCACCAGCTTTGGTGCTGGAGATATGGCTGCCCGCATCATCCGGTACATGGAACGTAGGTGTCTTCTTCTCGGTCCTTGTTACAAGAGCAGATCCAAGCCTCAAGCCTAGGGACATGGGCATGCATAGACATTGTCTCCTGTGAGCCTCAGGAACATCTCTCTGCTCTGTAGTGTTTTGGTGGCACAAACTACGTTTGGCCATATTTTGGCTGTTGCCATCAATACAGATGAGGGCTGGTCTCCACTCATTCTTCTCTCAGCAGCACTGACTTGCACTCTCAGCAAGAGCCCCAAAACCTCAGACCCCAGTAAAACCATGCTGCAGCCTCCTGTGGTACAGTGGCATATTTTAGAGGACAGCCACTGGATACTGTGTATAAGCCATACATCCATAAAAGTTAAGAGGATTTTAGGGGGCTTCAGTTCTTTCCAGAGGTCAATGCATGGCTCCTTACCTGACTAGTTGCTAGTAAACCTGTAGCTCTGTCCAATACCCTGAATCCCGGATCATCCCATTGATATACATCAGCCATGCTTCTCTGCCCAACATTCCAACAGCTTGGAAATCTCCCCATTCCCACAGCTCTGTGATTTCTTTACTCCCTTCAGAAGTTTGGACCCTCTACTTCAACAGAAAATACAAATCACCCTTCTCCTGTGTTCACACGATTTCACACAACCTTCTCGCCCCGCTGAGTGACAACAGGTCTAGTGTCCCCAGCATACCTGTTGTCCCAGACTTCCACAGAGTCTCAAACTGTTTTGATGTCCCTCTTACGTAGCAGAGTTTGGTGTCTAAGAGGATGCTGTATCAGTGGGTGCTATATCAGTGGGTGCTATATCAGTGGGTGCTCCAGAAAGAAATTGCCAGAAGGATTCTCCTGTGCAGTCCTGGGCTCACTGCTTAGGTGAAGTTTTCTCAAGGTCTGCTGCTGCTTAGATGGGAAAGTCAGCATCTTTTCCTGTCACCAAGGCAGACACCATGCACTGCTGCTAGGAAATTTGTATGTCTATGACCTTTCTTGATGTGTTTGTTTATTTTCAGACTCTGATTGTAATTTGCAATTGGAGGGAGTACTAGCTGTTCTGACTTGTCTTTCTGTTTCCTCTTCCAGCAATCAGCTATCCCAATCCAACAGGTAAGCAACAAGACCTTTGTATTTATGTTTTCAATGTAATGCTTATTAGCCAAGTGCTCCAGCAGATCAGGAAAGCCAAACAGGTGGAATACACAGCTGGCTCTGACAAATCTTTTTCCCCAAGAAGATGAAATTGCTTACACTAATTCTTCCAGTAAGTAATTCTATTTGTTGTACCTTGAATTATTGCAAGGAGATACCAGAGATAGGCCTCCCATTCACACGTGGTATCTCTGTGACTGAATAGGCTGTGAATGATCCTGAATCCACCCTACCCCTAAAAGTGTCAGTCTGCATCTAATAAGCAGGTCATTACATGTTCCCAAAAATGCCTATGTTTGAGGAATGTACACACCCCACCCTCTTCAGACCAGGAAAGAGACTGTGTGACATCTTTGCAGGGTGTTATGAAGCATTATCCAATTCAGATCTGGTCCTTCTTGCAAACTCTTTGAGCACAGTCCAGGGCATTGAGCAACCTGGCCTAGTGGGAGGTGTCACTGCCCATAGCAGGTGAGTTGGAACCAAATGATCTTTGAGATCCTTTCCAACTCAAACCATTCTCTGATTCTGTGATTCTTCTTTCCATCCAGTGTCATGACTGCTTATTTGATGATTTACTTTCTGGTAATTCCTACCAAGATGCAGGTCCATCTTTATTAAGCACCCAGAGTTCTCACAACAATGTATTCTGAGACACGCACAATGTCTCAGAATGATGGTCTGAATATGACAAGAACATGATGGTACCCATTCAGAACAAAAGAGGATTTCTAGTATGCTGTAAGTAGTGCCACTTCTGTTGTTGAGTAGAGTATAAGCCCAGGCAAAGCTTTCAGGCAGAGATGGGCAAACTAGTGGTCGATGATGAGCAGATGGTTCCATGTAGCTGTCTCTTTCTGCCTTCTTCCAGCTGCTGATTCAGCATTAAATCTTTTTATATATTGTTCCATGTATGTATAGGAAAGTGCTACTGCTGTGCTGCAGTGTAGCAATGGGAAGGATAAACCAGGATATGAGGTTACCTTGTGAAGGCAGCTGTGAAACTTTCACTCTTCTAAGTTCACAGTCTGAGGATGATTTGATGAATCTTGCTTTGCCTGACAGTAGGAGCTTCTTATGGAGTCAGAGGGATTTTGTGTCTCCAACTCCTGATTCCCTTTGCTTTGATTGTCCCCACTTTCTGATTGTCTTTAAGCATTCTCCATAGAAGACTCATTGGGAAACACTGAGCATATTTGCCAGGGATCTGCTCCAGAATGTGTCCCTCA
Organism: Turnix velox; assembly: GCA_013400935.1. Lineage (NCBI taxonomy): Eukaryota > Metazoa > Chordata > Aves > Charadriiformes > Turnicidae > Turnix > Turnix velox. Next base: position 173,384 of record VZTY01030652.1, on the reverse strand, counting down.
GTGCTCGCTGAAGGAGACAAACAGTCCACAGGAGGATGTGACAGGATCTGGCCTTCTGCCATTTGCTTTTGCACTCTATAAATCACTGGTAAAGCCAGAGCAATTTCGGTCCTAATTGTATCAATCTCTTGGGATCTTTGCAAACTGAGCCTTCAGAGTACTTGCCTGGGGTTGCTTTGGCTGCTTGATTTAGACCAGAATGACTGCATGAAATCTGCCTGTGGTGGAGGATAACTCAGCCACGCTTTATTTCCGTGTGGTAAACATGGCACTTGGATTTTCTCCTTGATAGAAGTTGCTCAGCCTGTGGTAGATACTGGAAAATCTGAGCAAGTCATCAAGGTCTTGCCCACGAATTTATGCCCTGGGATTCAATGCCCAAAGTTTCACCCACCACATTTGCTTTCAGAGGTGACCCATCCTTTCAGGCAAAATGCCAGTGAAATATCTCAAAGACTCTTTGCTCTGCATCCATTTCCCAGCCTCTCATCCCAGTGACATGGAAATCCCTGCTACTGCTTCTTATTTTCCCACTTCTACCACTACCACCACCCCCAGGGAGAAGGGTTTGGACAGCATCATAAAGGTATCCTCATGCTAGGCTGCCCAGCCAAACTCTGGGAGCAAACACTGAGAGCTCTCAAGTGAAAGGCAAAGATTAAATGATGAATGCCTCTGGCAGCCTGATCCAAGGGCATGCACAATGGTGATTAATTTACAAACTCTGGGAGTCACTTAATACAATTATTTCTTCATGCATTTTCTCTCCCAGCCTAATAAGATGTTAATGACATTGGGGCAGGCGTGCATGTGGCATGGTTACAGAGCCAGGTACTGGGATTACAATGCAAAGTAAAAGCAAGGGAAGTGAACAAAAGACACTGAGGATTTCAAAGATTTAGAAGTCAGTAATAAGACTGACTGTAACTCTTAAAAATAACTTAATCTGGTTCTAAAATCATTAAGTTACCTTTAAAAATTGTCCTAGAATTCTCTTAATTGAAAGGTATTGCCTTAAAGATCTCTTAGAATCACAGATAATTTTAATGTCATGACTTATTTCCAGTGCTTGGGAATCTGCTCTGTCCTTCTTACATCTCCTCTTGCAATTGGAAACAGCTTTCACTCTCTAACACAAACCCTGCAGTACTGCCCCTAAAGCAATTCCAGCAGCTAGTCAGCAGTGGATGGTTTGGTTTCCCTGGTTCTAGCAGATGTAGCCTTGCAAGCTTGGCGATGAGGGCATCAAGGAGCATATGGAATTACTGGTTTGTGTGTTTTCTTCCTCTGAGACAATGTGTCTTGCCCTTCCCAAGCAGTAATGCTGCTAGATTTCTCATATCTGCAGTCTGGTTGCGTGTGGTTCTAGAGTGTTTTGGGATCGTGGATGAGTACAGTAGGCATTGGTTAGCACCAGATGCTCTTTGTTATGAAGTACCCTGGCTCAATGCTGAATGTCTAGTGCTTGTATGTCTTGTCTTTGAGAACACCTCATAGTCCAGAGGAATCTGAGCTTGTTACCTTCATACGAAGATGTGAGAATGGGATGTGAGCCTAGTGTTTGGAGGTGGATTCCTCAATCTGTGCCCATACCTCAGGAATATGTGTAACACAAAGAATACAAAAAGGTGACTGCCACAAATTCCTATTGCAATATCAGATAGGATAGTCTGGGTCATATTCTCTCCTTGTAATAGATGGAGATATTAAAGCAGATGGCAATCTAGTAGGACCCAGTTACCATATTTGTGAAGCTTTCTTCCATTGCTGGTAACAAATGCTTTGGAAATTTATCATGGAAAAGGCTGTTAAATGCTGTTTCTTGGATACCAACATACTTTGAGGCCGCAATAAATTTTTCTTTGTCTTCATCTTCTAGATCTCCAGAAAGTGATAGCCTGTGGGTCACACAGCAGGGCCGCAACAGAGCTGAGGCTCAGAGCATGGTCTCCTGTGTTCCAGGCCAGTTTCAGTCATCAGATGTCAATGAAATCATGAAGGCAGTTTTATTTGAGGGTGCTTCATCTGCTATTCACCCATAGTCTGCAGCTAGAATAGGATAATTATTTTTTGCATTCAGCTGGCAGCCAGAATTTTGAGACCAGGGATAGCTTCCTCCTAAGGATTTGAAATTAAAATCTCCATTATTTTCCTCAAGAGGCCAAAGCAACAAGAAATGCTAATAGCCATGGCAGAGGGTCTCTCCCCTGGGAACTCAGGGAGGTGTCTGTAGCCCAGAGCAAACTTCTCCGCACTGTGAGCTGCCACCACTGCAAAGCCTGCCAAGGAAATGTGTTTGGTGAAGACAGCACTGTCTCCAGCCTTTGAGGAGCCAGCTCCCCTGCCACCTCCACCTTGCCTCCAACAATCCAGAGAACAACTTCTGTGTTCAATATTTAAATCCACCGTTTAATTTTTAAACAGGAAGCCTCCTTTGTGCTGTGGTGCTGAGCCAGGATCCCTGGCAGATGGTGTGAGCCTGCAATAAGTTTTGTTTTGCACAGCCAAGGTCAACAGTTAGAGCCTCAGAGATGCAGCAGGTCATTTAAAGGTTTGATTTTCAGGTGGATCTGCCAGGTTTCTCCTAGTGAGGCTTGCTGATAACCATCCACAGGTGACACACTGGTAGTGTCCCAAACCACACCGAACACCTTCTAGTTATTCTGGGCACTTCCACTTCCAGCTCAGAGAAATGCAAGCATGTTGCCTTTCTCTGCCTTGTTTCAAACCAAAGGACCAGGAGTCAGAGCACTTGGGTTCTGATTCCAGCTTTCTCACCACCTCTTCTGACCTTAAATGTGTGTCTCTCTACTTTTGTTCATCTCTTTCCCCACATGCATTGCAGGAGACACATAGAAAAAGTCATTGCTACTCCACAGAGATGATAAAAAGCCTTGTTTATTAGTTGTTGCAAAGTGCTTTGAGATCCCAAGCTAAGCAGAGGTGATGTGCTGTAGTTATATTCTCCCGCACAGAAAATGGTGTTGCACCTAAGTCTGATCATATTGAGGTATGTGAGGTGTATAGGACCCTACTCTATTTTGTAGTCTCTGTTAGTAGTGTTTGCTTCTGGATGTAACTGCATCCAAGTGAAAGGAAAGGGTGGAATCAGGGCCCTGCTTTAGCATTAAAGAGCTCTCTTCAAGTTTTTGGGTTTTCTTCTCTGAGCAGGTGTGTGTGGCTTCTTATAAGTGAGGCTGAACAGTCCATCAGCTGGCATGACCAGACCTGAGTGCTAAGCTGGGAAGACTGTCATCTTGTATTGTACAGGTTGCTCTTTCTCCTCAATCTGCCTCTCTTTTGGTTTCTGTACCTTGTCCTTTGTGAGTTTGCTCCTCCTCATTCAGTTGCCTGGCTGTTACAGGTTTTAGCTCTCCTTTCCATCTCATATTCTCTGTTAAAGGAATTTTGTGCTGGAAAAGGGTGTCGCCTTTCTCCTGTGAAGGCACATGTGCACAGAAGTTCAGAGGTGCAAACAATCTCTTTGATTGCAAAAGGACAGTCATAGTGCTGTGTAAGATAATACCATTGTGAGAAAAATTGTTGCTTCTAACTGTATGTGGCAACCTGTGAGTGGAAGCCATGCACATGCTTTTCTTTGCTTTGATGGAGAGAAGTCAGGAGTCTTAGACCAGCCCATCAATGTTAGAAAGGTTGTGGATTCCAGCCCCTCCTGTGAGAACCAGTGGGTGTCTGGTACAGCTATGAACTCTCTCACTTCATGGGGAAGAAGGTGCTTTTTCACCCTTTTCATCCTCCATCTCCTTGTGCTGGGGATGAAAGATGTCCCCCAGCTCACACAGTTGCCCTGCCTCAGACCCCATCATCTGCTCCCTGCTCCTCCCTCTTCCATTTCCAGCTGCCATGTGACTCCTTGCGCTCAGCATTGCAGAGCAGTGGCTAATTGGAATTAGGATGCTAATTAGAGATGAGCAGATTTGAACGGAAAGCACTTAGACAGGGTTAATCAACAGTTAAGTGGCCAGCCCAGCCGAGCTCCCAATGGCTGTGCTCAGCCCGTAGGAGTGGCATTTAGCTCTGAGCTTACAGAAAGCCCAGCTGCTGAATCAAGCCCTTGGCCCTTGGTTTTCACACCCAATCTATGGTGGCCAAGGCTATTTTGAAGGACCACAGAGCAGGGGGCTGCCTCCTCTTTTCTCTTTGCTTTTTCTCTTGGTTAGTTTCTCCTCTCTGGTACAGGAAGGCAGATTTTGATGGACATGTTAGGTGTATAAGACTCCTACCATCACAACATCGATGTCTGGAGCTTTTGGTCCTAGCATTGCAGAAAGCAGCCTTGCCCATTCTATCCTTGGCAACCAGCATGTAAGTTGCTGATCTACCTCTGTCCTTCCTATCCTGCCAGAGTCGCTCATGCTAGGGACAGTGAGCCTCTTGTCTGGGGACCAGAGAAAACAATCACTGATGAAACAGGAATGAGCTCAAGCAGGAATTTCTGCTTCTCTTCATTCTTCACTCCTGGTTTCTGCCCAGGGACACAAACCAGAGTACAAAAGAATTTTCTCTTTGGGTCTTGGGCCTTTTATCACTTTCTCTTCTGCCTGTTTTCTCCATCCTTCCCCTACTGCATCAGTAGTGCAAAGTAGTTTATTGTTTTTGTGGCTCAGGAACTAACTTTTTACCCTAGATGTTAGAGGCAAAGGACCATCTTCAGCCTGCTCAGGTCCAATTCCTTCCAGTTTCTGCAAGTCCATATTGGGCTATGTCTACTTACAAGATTTTTCACCCATCTTACAATATTGCTGTAAGGTGTGGCTGCCTGGTGGTAGCAATAAAAGTCAGCCCTGATGCATGTGTGGCTGATCCTACATTAAAATATTTTACCTATCTGACTTTTTTGTTAGGGGAATCAGCATAAGCTGCATTATCAAATGTGCCTTTTAGCTGGTGTAAATTGGCTGCACTCTAGCTAAATGACACATTTGTAGCACTGAGCTGACCTTGTCTCCACAACTGATTTTTTTTCATGTGTACCATAGTTTAGTTTAATATAAATAACCCAAGGGGGGCTCATCTGCTGGCACTTTTTCCTATCTCCTGGGGAAATTATTTTGCCATCAAGTTGTTCTGGTTTAAAAGCCCTTGTGCCCTGTTTGCCTTTAATGCTCTTTTCATCCTCCTCTATGTTTGCCCCCTCAGACCTCCCATTAGAATCTCCCCTTCTCTTTTGCTGTAATGGCCTTTTTTCATTTCGTCAGATCATTGTTTCCTCCAACCTGGATTAGCCTTCCCATAATCATACTACTCATGGGCATTATCCCTTTTCGCCCTCTTCCTGAGGTCAGGGGCTGTCTGTCTGTCCCAGCTTGGCACAGAGCCGTATGGTGGCACAGCACTTGCATCTTGCTGCCAGCACCCAGGCAGCCTTGAGGAGAAGGGTGGAAAAGCTGCAGCTGACCAGCCCTTCCTTCCTTCCCTTCCCCACAGATAGCACCTGCCGCTTTGAGGATGAGAAGATCTGTGGCTTTGTGCAGGACAAGATGGACAACTTTGACTGGACCCGGCAGAACGCCCTGACCCAGAACCCCAAGCGCACCGTCAACACCGGGCCCCCCACAGACATCAGTGGAACACCGGAGGGTGGGCTCACGTCTGGATTTCTTTTGGCTTGTTGGGAGTCCTACAGCTCTGGGAGCTGGTGGAGCAGCTGATTTGCTTTCCCAGCAACATGCTTCTCCTCCGCACAGGGTGCAGGGAGCAGGCAGTTAATTTGCATGTTACTGATTGGCATTAAACACACAACTAAAACGCCTACGACTTTGTTTAAGGGAATAGTGTGAGCATTAGTTCTTGTTACCAGCTAATTGCCTGCTGCCTAATGGCCTTGTCCCATTTGATGCTGCTTTTGAAGTCAAAAAAGGATAAACAAGTAGGAGAAAATCTCTAACACCTAGAAGCGACCCTGCTGGTTTTAGCCAGCTGTCTCCTCAAACAAGATTTTGCGGAGGCAAATAGATCTTCACTGTATTAAGCAGGAGCATGAGAGACAAGGTGGGAGCTGCCCGTGGAGCAACAGAAAGTGTCTCTCCCCAGCTGGAGGAGAGCATTGTTGTGTATTGCTCATGCTAGCTGTGCATGGAGATCAAGCTCCCCTTATAGCTGGGTATTACCTTCTTGAGTAAATTTATGTGCAAGCACACATCTCTGAACTCAGAAAAAATGGGAAATATCCAGTGGCCAGCTCAGGAAACAGCTTTTCCCATTAGTGTTCAGTACACCAGCCTGATTGAGCATTGAAAATTATGCCAACAAATTAAAAAGCTAATCGGTTCCTCCCTGGGTTGTTAACATCTAGTTTGGTATTGTCTTCTTTAAATAACAGTATTGTTTAGGCCAGGTATACCCAATCCTCTTTCCCCTCTGCTTGAGGCAGAGTGATTAGGCTGGAGTGGCTTCTCCTGCTTCTCCCTGTTTGTCTCCCTGGTGCCCATCACTTCTGAATGCTGCCAAGGCAGGGGAGGCACCACAGGCATCCTGCAAGTGTCTCTGTCAGGAATCACAGTGGGTGTAGGATGCTGGAGGAGAGCGAGGCCATGTTGCCCACAGAAGCAGCAATTCTCAGCCTCTGACATCCCCTGGCTTACAGGAGGGAGGGAGACCCAATGCATGATGCCTTTACCCACCTTTTCCTCTCCTTCTGTAGGTTATTACATGTTCATTGAGGCGTCCCGGCCCCGGGTGACGGGAGACAAAGCTCGGCTCATCAGCCCCCTCTATAACATCACTGCCAAGTATTACTGTGTCTCCTTCTACTACCACATGTATGGGAAGCACATCGGTGAGTACCCTCCAGGGAAGGATTACCCCAGCCTGGTGTGGGGTGTTGGGGAAGACTTCCAGATTCCACTCACCAGCTGTGCCTGTGGCTGGTGATTCTGGAGGGTGGGAGTCCTATTCCAGTCCTCAAAGCTCCAGCACAGGCTGTAGCCTCTTAGCCACACCCCAGCAATGTGAGGGTTGTGAGGCTGTTGCAGCTCATCCTTGAGGAAGTATCTTTCAGTCACCCATCACCCCTTCCCCTCTGGCTCCCACCTCCTCTGGCGTAAGTCACCCTATCCTCCCAAAAACCAGCATTTTACCTGTGTGTGCACATTTTCCCTGCTTACAGCCACCACAACCTTACTTCAGGCAGCAGGACACCAGATGAACAGTCTGTCCATCAGGGAGGAGACAGAGGTGGAGGAGCTTTGCAGGACTGGAGGATTCCGTGGCAGTCACAGCTATTTTTGGATGCAAACATATATCCAAACATGCATCTTTTTGCTATGCTGAGGACCTTTCTGACTCCTTCCCCTCTAACTGTAAGCCTTTTAGTGCAGCAAGTACCCCAGAAGTGCCTGGCACACTAATGAGTTTCCATATCCAGTCAAGGAGCAATTGCTAATTCGTCACCTCTTGATTATAATTTCATTAATTTGAATAATAGATGCACTCTTCCCACAGCACGCTGGGTTATTAATCACCTGCTGGACTGGAGCATGACTGAAAAATCAGGGCCCAGGCAGGAATGTGTCCGCCCTTCAATAAACGGGGTTAATTAACAGCTCTCTGCCTGGCACCATTGATGTTACTGGGATGGAACATGATCCTAAGCCTGGCCATTGCATCTCAGTGTGCATCTGCCACAGCAGAGAAGTTAAGCTCCAAAATCCAGGATCCCCTTCACTCATTGGGGCTGAGGCTGAAACCCTGACCCCAAGGCTACTGGTGTGTAAGGGCTGGGCTAAGGCTCACTGAGCAGGTCTGCATCCCCGTCTTTTCCCTGAGGGCTCATATTTGATGTCTGCACTCAGAGTCTGGCCAGGTCAGAGGTTTTTGCATCTACTCATAGGTGGGCAGATGGGCTGCTCTGCATCATCTTTGTGCTGGTAGTGGCAGGTTGCTTGGATAAAACACTACCCATGTTGGGTCAAACCAGACTTTCCTGGATCTGCTGGCATTCCTTAGCTTGGCAGTTAATGCTGGCTGTGAAATTCCCTGCAGCTGTGGTCATAGAACACAGGACACTTAAAGCTGGAAAGGACCTAAAAAAATCATCTAGTTCCAACCACCCTGTCAGGTTGCTCAAAACCCCATTCAACCTGGCCTTGAATGCTTCTAGGGAGGGGGCATCCCTGACTTGCCTGGGTAACCTGTTCCAGCATTTCACCACCCTCAGGAGTAAAGAATTTCTTTCTGATATCTAATCTAAATCTGCCCTCTTCCAGTGTAAAGCCAGTGGTCAGTCGGTCTTGCTGCCTAATTACTGCACATCAAGGGATCTTGTTCTCTGTGATTGCACCAAAGGGTGGCTCAGACTGATAGGAGACTGGGAAGGAGGATGTTCAGGGAGGAGGCCTCTCTTGCTTTGAAGACAGCTATGTGTCATATTTCCCCATTTCACAAGGAAAGTAAAAGATGATCAGCTTTTGTAAGAGAATCCTGTTTTACAGCTCTCACATGGTGGACTGGACATGCTAGGGAATCAATTCATTACAGACTTTTAGTGTTTTAACTGATTATTCATTTGCTTCACTTGCAAACTGCCCTGAGCAAAAGATGCAGTGACTCCAAAGAGTCACTGTGACCTAAGAAAGCTGCCAAGTGCCATTTTCTATTCCTCAGCTTCAGACACTTTTTCTATCTGTTGATTTCCCCCCTCGTACTCAGTGATGCTGCCCCTGCCTGCTCCCCATTTTCCCCTTCTTGCACAAAAGGACTGGTAAATCTGTGCCCAGCAGATAGACTCTTTAATGCCACACCATGATTTCCAGGGTGGGTGGTGCAGAGCTGAGAGCAAATAAATTATTTTAAAATTAGATTGGCTAGATTGAGTCTGAGAACAGAAGAGAAAGAAATGAGAAAAAGTTCTTTTTCTTTCGCCCTGTGGGATATGTGGCTTTGTCTAGCAAACCCAAAATATCTGTCTGCAAATTGAAATGCAGCACCTCATATCTGCTCTCTACTCTGGAGTTTCTTTCAGGGCCAGTCATGATTCTCTGTAATAGTTTTAGCTTCTCTGCTATATTCTGGGGCACCAGGGCAAAATTTAGACTTCTCCAGGAAAAATCAGAATGCCTAGTAATTCTAAAATTGTCTGATTTTCACCATTCCTGCTATACCACTTCATAGCTCTTACTCTACTTGTTCTTTTCTCACTGCCACGCAGTCTGGCATAGCTGTCCCCATCCCTGCACATGCATGAGCAAACCCGCATTTGGGACACACTCTGTTTCACCAGCAGGTCTAATGGCTCCATCTACATTTCTAATGCACATTGGTTACTCCCTGGCTGGTTTTGCTTGTGTGCAGGTTGTGAAACCCTGCCAGAAAGCTTTAGTTTGTTCAGATGGTGCCAAGCTCGATGTGCTTGGTGGCTGAAGTCCTCTCAGAGTCCTCTGGGGAGGTGTCAGCCTGCCTGAAGGCAAAGCAAGTTTCTTCAGCATTTCTTCTTTAGCCATTTGTTAGAGGAGAATGCCTCCTCTCAGCTACGGAGTTTCCACCCGAGGACTTCTACTGTCAAATGAGGAGGCCTCCTACCTGTGTCACCTGGGATATATGTGTCAACATGAAGGTAAAGGTTGAGTGGCTGCAACACTGGGCCGAGCCGTATTTCCCACATAGCCAGATATCCCTGATGCTTGCAGACACAGTCCCAAGCCTCACCTCATCTAGAGCCAACACAGTCCTACCAAGCCAACCCTGCTGGAGCCAGCTGTGCAGCACTTAGAAAGAACTTATCAGACTGCTGCTGTTGGCACACAGTGCCAGCAAGAGGATGTCTCCCAGCCCAAGGCTCTCAGCAGTTCCAGCTCCACTGGAGCTCTGTCACTATGAAAAGGAGCCATATAAAACCCCAACATTTATTTATTTTTTAATAACCCTTTTATTACCTTTCCCCCCTCCTCTATGGAACTTGAAAGCTGGTTTGCTCTCACAATTTGACTATAAAATATCCATAGCCATCCAGGCAAATCTTCCCTGGGAGAGTTCCCAGACACTACTCGTTTATAATAGATATGACGAAAGAGAGAAACAGAATACAAATGGAGCGTTTGTAGCCATGGTATAAAATATTCAGTGACTAGCAGAGCAGGGTGATGTTGAATATCTCTCAGCTGATGAGAGAGCAGGATGAAGGGGAGTTCCCTGGAGGCAATTCCTGTTCTTCTAAAGCTATTTGGTCATTGGTCCCTTCCTCTGTCCCCCTCTGGAGTGAGCATTCTCATTACCTTACAATCCTGCCAGCCCACGCACAAAAATCAGTAGGGGGAGAAGGGAAGAAATCCCATTTCCTTTCAAAAGGAAGGGTGTCTTCCTTGCAGCAGGCACACGTGTATATCAAATGAGAAATTTCTTGCATTCTTTGAGAGAGAACTGATCCCACCACAGTCCCCTGCCACCTCTCTCTCACATCTCCTGGCTCAGTAGTAGCCAGGTTATGCTCTGCACAGCCTCCTGCCTGCTCCTGGATGGTCTCACAAACCCTGAAGCAAGAATTGCCTTCAGGGTCAGACCAAAGCAGGATTGTTGCTCAGAGGAACAAGGAAATTCCAGACACAGAGGTTTTAAATGTTTGTGTTGCTATTGTGGTACCCAGTGGTTGCTATTCTTCCCTATCCCATGAGCCAGTGACTGTATTCATGGGGGAAACATTTGTCTCAAGGAGTTTCTTTGCTCAAATGAGTAGCTGCATGCAAGCATTGTTGTAGGATGTATTCAGACAGCACCGTTCTTGTCCTCCTTCTGATTTATGAGCTCAGTGATAGACCCTTTGCAAGCTATTTTTGCTCTGTTTTTAATAGAAGTACTCACTGCACACAGGCTTATGGCAAGATACAGCCTCAGAGAGGGGAGAAGGCAAAGACCCCATCTCAGCCTGAGGTACCTCCCAAGATGGGGCTGTTCAGCTGCATCCTCCAGTGAAACCAACATGTCCTGATCTTCAAGAGCTGGACCTGGTTGAAAGCAGTATCAGAACACCTTTCTCTTGGCTTGAAATTTTTTGTGCTTTGAGCCTCCTTTCTGCACCAGTAGTGTCATGGTCTTACTTTTGACAGTTCCTCTCCCAGGAATTTGGGAAAAGTCTAACTTTCTTTTGTTTATCCAGTGTCTATGAAACTCAAGGTGCTGCTCTTCCAGCTTTTTGCCACAGACCTTGTCTAAGCTAAGCCTGGCCTAGGATGGGAAGCTGCCAATGAAACTGTAAACTTCTCATGAAGACATCTTTTTTGTGTATTCTATGATGTATTGCCCTGGTGTATGTGCACAGCACCCTCCTGCTGCACATAGTTACCCAGGTGGCATCCTGCTGCTAACCACAGTGTATAAATTTTGCCTTATATACAAATGCATTGTTCATAAAATCCCTGCCATTATCTCCAGTGCAATAACTACAAGGTAGAGATTACATCACTGGATTGATTGAGGTGAGACTGATTTTCCTAATGAGTATGATTCACTTCCCTCTAGGCTGTGTGCAAGTTGCAGTTAGACCTAAGTGAACAGTTTGTAGTGAAAAAAATGTATTAAATTTTTTTAATATTCATCCTTTTTCCACTTATTGAGATGAATTCTTGGCTTTACTTATTCTTCCATCAGTAGATGTATTTGACTAAAATTTTGTGCTGGGATCCAGCAGCTTCCTGCAGGCTATGGGACAGACTCTTTGGAGAGACTGTGGTCTCTTCTGGTAGTATCTGCTTGTTTTTTGGGGTGATATCTCAAATAAAATGATCACGAGGAAGGATTATAAATATCTGGCAAGTTAACCACGTCTCTGTAAAGTGTTATTCAAGCTCTGTAGGTTCAGTACAATGGCTCTGAACCAGGGACTATTGAAGTCACTGTTTTTCTAAAGACTTCAGTGAACTTTGGATTAGAGCCATAGATTTAAAGATTATTAAGACCAGATGGGACCAATACATCATCTAATCAAACTTCCTGAATAACAAAGTGCAGAGAATTCTGTACAATTACTCTTGCTGCAGCCAGCTAAATACTATGTGACTACAACTTCACTGACTGTTTACTTACCACCAGCAAAATGCTTGACATGGCTTGCAGGTGTGGAATTGAATCATCCTTGAGACAAAGATCTTGACAGGCAAAGCTGTAAAATACATGGAGAGGAGGGAAATTAATTCAGATATGGATTGGCTAGATGTCATTTTTATTCCACAAATAAGGTGTGTTCATGCTGATGCAGGCTTTTTGTTTTGCACCTTGAGTCTGAGGGCACTGGTCCCTGACTTTTCTTGCTGTCACTGCAAGTGTATCACTGCATCAAGTTTCAGGTGCAGAATGCCACTAAGAGGTTGCCTTCTTCCGAAGTCCTCTGCTGTCTTACCAGTCATGATATGATCATGTTTGTTGTGAAGACTGCATAGGCTGGTGACACCAATTAATTTGCAGGTGCCCTGAATTCCCACAGATAATTTTTGCTTCTGTTCATTGATTTGAGTCACTGTTACTCATCTGGTGGGAAGCTGCTGTATCTCCCCTCCTTTCCTTGGGGCTCTCAGGAAAGCTTCTTTCCTTTCAGATGGCTCACAGCAGCAGCAGCAGCCCTGCACAAAACTGAGTGTCTGTAAGAATATACTGCTGCAACCTAATCATCTCCAGAGACATCAGGTGTTGTATCAATTATTCAGACCCTGGAATTGCTAGATACAAAACTTAACAGACACTTAAAAGGAAATGGGAGCTCTCAGTGCATATCCAACTAATTCTTTACCACTCCCAGGTCACTCTTCTATTCTCTCCATGGACCATTAACTGTTTCACCAAAGCCATAATTGCACAAGTGGAGACTCAAGTTGATCATTCCAGGTGCACATATGGAGACTCTCCCGGGTGCTCCTACAGAATGAAGGGTGGGAAGGAGAGTGCATAACTACCTTGCACCACTTGCTCAGCCATCTCCATCTGTTCTTGAACTTTGGCGAGACATAATCTTGTAACATGTTGAAATGCTTCCCAGAAAAGGAAAATATTGTCAACAAATGTCAATCATCACCGTTACTTCCAGGAGTGACTGCCTCTCCCAAAGAGAGCTCTGCAGAGATGACAGGCACCCCAGCACTTGAACTGATGGAGCTGGCAGATCCAGGTGCAGAGCCTCACTATCTCAGATGGTCCCATGAAAGTTTTCTGATGAAAGTAGAGCCAGGCATGAAAGAGGAAAAGTGTTTCTTGCTGCAATGCATCCTTCCTCAAAGCTGGGAACACAGTCTACTCTAACAGTAGCAGCCTCCCCACAGCAAACTGCTTCTCAGGCCTGAAACATTCACCTCTCATGTCTCTTTGGGTCAGGCAGTGGAGGAGACCAGAGAGCAGATTTTGAGTGGTGTCTTCAGTTCAAGGGTAAGAATATGGGATCTCAGCTGTGCGTTCCTGCTGTCTCGCTGCCTTCAGCATCACACTAAAACAGCCCATCTGCTCCAAGCCCTGCAGCCATGCAGCTGCCCTGTGCTTGGCTCCTGGGACTGAGAGACCACAGACTGGATGATGATGGGGAAAAAGGTTGCTAGTAGGGATAGAGAAAAGACAGGCAAAGTCTTCCCCCAGAAGTACATCTGCTTCTTCTGCAGTGATTTTGTCAGGAACACTCCCTCACATTCCACTTGTATTTTGGGGGCTGTAGGAGGCTCCCTCCTCTCCAGCTGAGGTCTTTGCAAAGCCTGCCCAAAGAAGGGAAGCAGGCAGACTCCCTGTCTGGCTGCTGTGCTCTTTTAAGCCTGGCAATGCCTATCAAGAAGCCTTCTGTTTCAGCTCATCTGAGAGAGCTGAGCACAGTGCGTGCTCTCAGTCTGAGAGCTGAGCGCAGGAACTGCGCAGAGGACCCAGCTGTCTCTGGTGGCAAAGATGAAAGGGTCCGTTATCAAAGCTGGGTGAAGAGAGCATTTGCCTGGAGTCATCTGGGCATGTCACGAAACAGAGGGTGAACAAAGAGGAAGCAAACCTCACAGCAGCTATGGTTCACTCCACTTTTTGAGTCTGCAAAAGTGGTGGGAAAAGTTGCCTACACATGGTCATCTTGCTACATTCTTCATACTCCCGTTTGTTGGATCAGGTCCAGAGGAGTGCCTCAAAGATGATCAAAGGGCTAGAGCAACTCCCTTATGAGGACAGGCTGAAGGGTATGGGGTTGTTTAGCTTGGAGAAGAGATGATTCAAGGGGTGACCTCATAGTAGCATATCAATACCTGAAGGGGGCCTACAGAAAGGCAGAGATAGGACTTTTTAATAGGATATGTGATGAAAGGACTAGGAATAACGGATGTAAATTGGGAGAGGGGAGGTTCAGGCTGGATATAAGAAAGAAATTCTTTATGGTGAGAACAGGTTGCTCCCTCAGCAACCTCAGCACCCTCCAAAAGCTGAGCACTGTAGATATGAGCATTTAAATAAGCCTTAAACCACAGAATGGACTGTCTGGATTATATTCCTAAGGCCCTACAGAGGGCAGATCACAGAACCACAGAATGTCAGGGATTTGAAGGGACCTGGAGAGATTGTCTAGTCCAATCCCCCTGCCAGAGCAAGAACACCTAGGTCAAGTCACATGGGAATGCATCCAGAAGGGTTTTGAATGTCTCTAAGAAAGAGATTCCACAACCTCTCTGGGCAGCCTGTGTCAGTGTTGTTTCACTCTCACTGTGAAAAGGTTTTTTCTTATATTTCTGTGGAACCTCCTGTGTTCCAACTTACACCCATTGACCCAGTGACACCCAGGTACCAGACCATAATTTCTGACTAAAAAGACCAAGACCGAGATTAAACCTACTCTGGTGAAGCAGCTGTGAGGCAGAGCATCCCTAGGCAGTGGTGCTGCCAAATCACGTACAGGATCATTGCTCTTGCTCTGTTCCTCAAGTGAGTGAGCTGCAGTAGCCCATCTTTCTTCCCCTACGAAGTTTTTTGGAACCATGCTGCTTAAGGCAACTAAGCAGCTCCTCCCCTCTTGCTGTTTCTGTACCTGGTGGTCATCAGAGGCACTGGGTACCAGCTTCAGGGAAAATCATAGAATCATAGAATGGTTTGGGTTGGAAGTGTGGGGGCATCCACAACCTCTCTGGGCAACCCATTCCGGTGTCTCACTACCTTCACAGTAAATAACTTCTTTCATAGATCCAGGCCTAAATCTCCCCTGTTCCAATTTGCATCCCTTACTCCTAGTCCTGTCATCCTGTACCCTATTAAAAAGTCCTACCTCAGCCTTTCTGTAGGTCCCCTTCAGCTATTAATAAGGTACTATGAGATCCCCCCTAAGTCTTCTTCTCACCAGGCTTAACAATCCCAACTTCTAACTGCCAGACACAGTACTCTCCCTCTGTCTGTTCTGGCTGCATATTGAATGGAGTTTTACTCTTCTGAAATAGAATTAATTTAACATTACAGAGCATGGATTTTTTTTTCCTTTTTTGAATTCCTGAAACCACATCCTGTTGTCCACACTTAGAAAGCCTTTTGCTGGTCGCAAACAACCTCCAAGGGAATTTTCCATGAAAAGTGGTGGCAGGATTTTGTTCTGTACACACAACATCAAAGATGTAAATCTTGTCTCATTCATCTTTCTGTTCCAATGCTTTCTCTAATTAGACTGCGGATCAAATGAGCAAAAGAGCTCAAGCATAACTCCATTGCTAGTCTGCTTCTACCATATCACCATCTGCTCTCCATATACACAGACAGGTGGGGATATGCTGAAGAGGAGGAGCTGCAGCTATAGTTTGCCTGTTCTCCTCCTATTAGTACTCATGTTCCCCATCACAAGGCTTGCATGTCCATGCCTGCATGCATTTACCCTACTGCTTGAATGCCCAGGTGTCCCCCACCACCATCATGTCACCCCCCCCCAATAGCCAGCCATGTCTCCACTTTGCCTCTTTTAGCTCAGTGTTGTTGCTTCTCTGCTGGTCCAGGCCATCCATCCCAAAATTTATACAGATGCCAGACAGGTCAGAAAGAGATGGATCATAGATCAATCTGTGCAATTGGCTTTGCCATGTCAAGGGATATTGCTTCAAGCTCATCCTCATTTGATGGTGGTTTAGGAGGTCAGGGGTGGAAATGCGGTTGTTTCTTTGATTTTTTTAAATCCACAGTAAAATCCATAGAAAATTCCCTGTAGCCAGATATAAGTTATTTTCATGGTTTTGTTGTAGGGGAAACATTGCCAATCAAAACTTACCATATTGCTGTTTATATCCCCAGAAAGTCCCAGCCACAGCAGTGAGCTGGAGGCTTTGATTCCCCTGATCCCTTTCACTACAGCCTCCTCACTGTAATGAAGCAGAAAGAGAATGTCCCACAGCAATTAGCCAGGCTGTGGCACAGCACTGAATGTGCTCAGTGCCTCTCTAAAGCCGATGAGGGTGTCTCCTGAGTAGAAGCAGAATAGAGGTACTTTGCAAACTACGATCAAGACTCTGTTTTCTCTCTATTGGTGAGCTTTTTGAACACTGTTGCTCTGAAGTTACTGAATCAGCAGTTGCAGGAAGGGGTGTGTGTGGTGACTCTGTGACACAGGGGAGCCTGCACATCAAGCTGGGGTCAGGAGACATGTAGAGATAATCTGTAATCTCAAGTGATGGGCTTTGTCTTGCCCACGTATGTTAATGTCTGAAGCACAATTAAAGACTGTGAAAGTGTTAACACAGCCTATCATGACACGAAGGCAACTTACATTCCTAAAATTATGAGTCAGTACAGGCTGATATTATTTCTTCATCTCTGACTGTGTTGTGATTATTTTTCCACCCTCTGCTTTCTAGCTCTCAGAGTAGTAACTTTCCCTCACAGCACTGTAACTGAGAACACCAGTCTGACACCAACTGCTATTCATTAACATCCATATAAGGGAGACAGACCTGTGTTTTTTGCAGGGATTATGAACAGTAATAGATTGTTTCTGGAGACTGTCATTTGCTCCTGAGATTTACCTGAACTAGGCTTTGGGCTTTTGAATTGTGATCACAGGTGTTACACTAAACCACATTTAAAGGAGTCTGCAGTATCTTTCTTAGAAAGGTAAGAGCTCTTTTCTCCCTTGTGTGGTTCTAGCTCTCATATTGGATCTGCAGGTCATTCTACCAGGCTTACAAAGTCCAAGTCCTCTCTGCTTTGTGTATCTCTTTCCATACACTGACAGTTTCTTCTTATGATTTCAATCTCTCTTGCATGCAGTTGAAAGGCTGTGGGAATTTCCACTGGGGCTTTCAGTCCTGGATTCCCAGTTGGGTACCAAACCTACACTGGGGATGCACAGAGGATTTCTCATGGAGCTGATCTCCTGATCAATCCATGCCAGAGCAGGGATCCTGCAGGAGCACAGGGGAGAGTCACAGTGAAACCTACGTGTGTTCAACCCATCAGCCAAACCAGCTTCTGGCTGTGGATCTCAACAGCCTACTCTACCTATGGAACTCTGCTGTGCTTGGCCTTGCAGCCCTTCTGCATCCATCACCCTGCATTCACCCTCCCAGGTGCCCTGCAGAGAGCTCTTCTCTGCTTTCTTAGATATCCCACAGGAATCACGCCTGTGGCCCCTCTCTCAGACACCCTGCCTCCCTCCCAGCACTGCCTGCACTAGCTTTTCAGATTTACAAAGCTATTGACTGAGACAGTGAAGCCCCCATTCTGCAGAAACTGAGAGAAGACCTTTTCTTGTTGTGAGAAGGTAACATTTAAAGGCATCCCTTGGGCTACTCTATCTGGCAGCCCAGCTGGTGCTCTTTTGTGTCAGTGCCACTCTTTTGAAATGCCAGCTCTGGTCTTAAAGGCAGCCAGCAGAAGGTACTGCTCACTCTTCCTGTAATTGATTCCTCATCACTCCTCACTGGCCTTTATTCTCCCTTTTGATTGGGAAGAGGGGATAATACAGATTACATGACAAATGCAAAGATTGCCTTGTATGGGGAGAGGTAACAACAGGCTTGCTGGTGCCCTGGGATTTCCCTTGTGTTTGTCTCTCTCAGGTCAGCTGGAGAGATTTAGCAGCAGATCAATGGCTTGCATTTGTGTGTGCCTCACCAGCAGGTGCCCTTAGGAAATGCCAGATACACCTGATGGGGGGCATGGGCAAGACAGAAATAGGTAACAAAAGAAATAGGTAACAAAACTGGCCAGCTGGATTTGGACTCTGATGGAGGAAATTAGGCATGACTGTAGTATAAAACCAGGCAAAAGGGGTGGCTGCAACAGCTGACGGGAGAATGTTCCAGATGGGAATGTTCATATCTCTACTGATGGAGGTATGGGGCTCAGAGAGCAGGGTCCTCTTTGTTTATTCTTCAGTTAGCAGCTCTGGTTAGGCACTTCTCTTCCCTAGTGTCTTCTTTCTCAGGTCTTCTAAAATGTTTGCTATGTTTCTGAGGTCTCCCCTATGTAAGTGTTATTATCCTCCTTCATTATTATCATAATATCACCTCAGGAGATAAAAGTAGATAAACGCAGTTTGCTGTGGATCACCCAGCAAATCAGTTCACAGCTGTGAACACACCCTACACATGCCTGGATTGTGTTTTAGGGGCACCTTCTGCAGAGTGGGATTTGGATACATGGTCTGTGCTGTAGGAGATCCATCTTTCAAGCATCAGGTAGCTGGTTTGGTCTGAGCTTGTGTGACATGCTGAAAGCTACACAGGGAGTGAAGATAGTTAATAACGCATGAGATGGGTATTGCTAGATTGCATGGAGATATGTGTGGGCTGGTGTGAATTCACCAGAGGTCAGGAGCTATGGGTGTCAATGTTTGCATGAGCCCCACTCCTCTTTACAGCCACAAACTTAATCTGTGGATTTTTATGACTGTAAGAGGAATCCTGGAACAGCATTTGATTTTAGGGCAGAGGGCTGAACCCAAAGCCTGTCCTGGGAAAACACAAAGCTTTGCAACACTTCTTCCATAACACAGTTGGCTTTTACATCCAGACAAGGAACTCTGAGCAATTAGAAAATTGGCCTGGAGCTTTTAGTAGTCCAGAACGAAAATGTTTTATAACTCTGCCTGGAGCTCAGGTCTGAAGATTCATTTCCAAGTACCTCCATCACAGGCTGCATCCCCTTAAACTTAACTGCCACGCACAGTAGAAGGAAATAAAGCAGAAGAGTTGCACAATCTTTAACATATACAACACTGAGGACCCAGTTCAGATGGGGAAGAGGTTTCATTCCTGTTTAGTCTGAAGTCCTGGAGACTCTGCCATGCCTTCCAGAAACACATTCCAAGTGACAGCCTTAGTGGGAGAGGGAGGCAGTGTCATTCTTTGCCAGCCTTAGGGAGGCTGGGAAACTCAGCAGGGATTGCAGGTAGGTGATGAGATCTGTCTCCCCTTCACAACTCTGACTGATTTGTAAGACAATCATGGGCGTTCTGTTCAGCTCTTTTGACATTCAGTTTTCCTGAATGTGTAGAAAGGGCTGGTGAAACACTGCATGCTATGGACAGATAAGGGAGCTTCTTTTCTTATTGCAGACTCTTTGAAGAATAACTGCTCGATGTTGTTCTATAAGGGAATTTGGGGGCCAAAAAGTTTGGGGTTTTTTCCTGATACTGCAAGGAGAAGGAGCTGTCAGCCAGAATATGCTCAGGGTTGGTTTGGGTTTAGGCCAGACATTCACAGCCACACAGTGCTTTGGGGGAACTAATGTGCATTCCAGATGCTTCTCTGGATCCCTCTCTATCTTGCCTTCACGTTTTTCCTGGAGCATTAAAGTCCATTTGCTGCCTGATTTGTCCCAGTATTGGCTGCCCAGCCAAACTCTTGTGCAGCCAATCCTGGCTACAAGTCACCAAATGAGGCTAGAGCAGGCAGAAGTTGCTTATTAATTCTTGCTTGCTTGCAGCTTCATATTAATTCTTCACTCACTCTCAGTCCCTTACCTTACTGACTCTGGTGTCTGTAATTAGCTGCTCTGGACATACTCCTGTTGACAATGATCTATGGAGTTATGTAGTTCCTGCATGAGCTATCAGTTTCGACAAGGCCCTCCATGACAACCAGATATCATTTCCAGAGAGACTTTTCCTTGGATGAAGCTCCTGAGGACACACAGGACATCAAGAAACAGCAGCTCAGATCTGAAGCCAGAAGCACCTGTGGTGACTTCTTTTGTCCTTGGCACCATGTTTCCAAGAGGGAGATCCCACTAGCTTACTTGTCTCCTCAAAGTTGTGCAGTGCCAGCTGGTCTCAAGAGAGAGAAACAAGTTATTTCACTCCTCATCTTGGGTTGTGATGTGCATTCCAAACTAGGAACCACCAGGGAAGGGAAGTGGATATGCTCTCCTTGTCCCATCAAGCCTTCATCAATTTTTTTCTGTTAGCCTTAGTGCTAGAGCTTATGAATATTTCCAGGCACTAACATGCCCCTCTTTCTTCAGTTCACTAAATTATCCACATATTTCATTCTTTTAACCTTTTCTTGTAAGTCAGCCACTCAGAATCTAAACATTTCATCATCTTTATTATGCATCTCTGAACTCCCTGTGATGTATCTCTTACTTTCTGACAGCCAGGCTCTCTACAGGGATACTTCCAGGTCCCTGTCCTTCACACAGTGCCCCCAAGGCCAATGTGCCAAGAATGAAGAATTTCAGGAGATCATGTAGGAGGGAGGTATATTGTAAAGCTTCTTTCCCTTTATCATCTCCTAACCTCTCACTACTGCATCTCGTAAGGGTGTATCCATGAGGGAATGCAGCAACCCAAGCACAGACAGACTGTGGACATATAAGTGAGGACTATTATTGCCTCTTTGCTCTCAGGTGTAATATGTCTGTGTAGGGAGAGCAGAAACACTGATGAGCAGCAGTGTGACTAGAGTTCTGATTGATTTTTTTGGTTCACCAGCTGAATTGAAAAAAAAAAAAAAGGCAAGAGAAAATATTTCAGGTCAACCTTGAGTGAATGTTAAAATGTTTTTTCACTGAAACGAAAAAAGGAAAAAAAAGGCAGCTGAGGGAATTACTAAAAAGATGCTGCAGGAAGAAAAACTGAGGTGATTTCATTTGTGGATGGAGGCTAAGAAGCTGTGACACTGTTTTCAAAGTGAGAAATGGAAATGCTTTGAGATTTGTTGGCTTTGGGTTTAGCTTAATGGCAGATAAAACCTTTTGGGAATTCTTTCTTTGAAAGAACTCGAAGTCAGTGTTGATTCACGGAGTCTTTGTGTCCCTCTGAAAACACAGTGCTGGGATGGTAGAGGCAGTGTTGTATAGGCAAAGCCACTCAGCACCAGCAAAGCCCAGTTACTTGCTCCAAGGCTGCTTCCAGGCCAAATGGTGACTGAGGACACTGGTCATATTTCAGCAGCTGATGGCCAGGGCCAGGGCATGGAGAGGGCTTTGTTTCACATAGCATACATCAGGTGTTAGTAGTGAATGGGGAGAGGGAAACACTTTTCCTGGGCTCCCCAGTTCAAATGGGATGGAGATAAACTGGTGCAGGTCCAACTGGAGGGACACTAAGATCAAGAGCCAGGAGAGAATTCCTGGAGAAGAGAGGTTGATGGAGCTAGACTTGTTCAGTCTGGCTAAAAAGGAGGCCGCTATCAGTCCTTGGGCCCCAATTGTTTGAAGGGGAATTTCACAGGTAATAAAGCCAAAGTCTTATCATTAGTATTATACAATATATCAGAGAACAGCAGCCACAACTGGCTGTTTATATTGAAGATTCATACTAGACAGTAGGAAAAGCTAATTTCCTCAAAGGATTTCAGACTTGGCCTGTCAAAGCTCTGCTGCCCTGATGTAAGCCTGGAAACAGTTTCAAGCAGGAAGTTGGATGAGAAGCCTCTGGAGGTCATTCCAGCCAGCATTTCTCCCAGCCCCTCCTTGTGCCACTCCCAGCCATGCTGTAGACTGCTGCTTCCTTAATCTGATCTCTCTCAGTCCATCAGGCTCTCCCTCAGGTAGCCCAGAAGGATAAAACAGTTCCAGCAGCACTTGCCCAGCAACCACAAGAAAGCTAATTCCCTTCTGAGGTTATGGCTGGAGCTCTGCAGGCTTTCCCTGGCCTGGCCAGGGTACAGAGCAGCCCAGCACCTCTTTTTTGTCTTACAGGCTCCTTGAACCTGCTAGTTCGTGTGCGGAATAAGCGAGCCATTGACACCCAGGTCTGGTCACTCAGTGGGAACCGAGGGAACATGTGGCAGCAAGCACATGTGCCCATCAACCCACCCGGGCCCTTCCAGGTAAGTCAGATCCACAGACTGAGTCACCTGCCATGTGTCCTGTCCATGTGCCATGGGCTATAGAAGTCTTCCCAGCCAGCATCTGCCTTCATGGCACAGGGACTGGTTAGACTGGGAGCTCTCCATCCCTGGGGTCACTGGGGCCAGGCAAGAGCTTAGTGGATGTACAGAAACAAAACCACTTCCCTCTGAAACCATCCGATTTTGTTATGTGCAAGCACCAGTTTGTCACTGCAAGCTCCATGATTGATTATTGCTGATCTGGAATTAGCTTGTCACAAAGAGCTCCTTCTGGTACCAGGCCAGTGTGACAACTCTGTTGGTGCTGAGCAGCTGGGGGACATTGGCCTGCTGGTGTAAAGTGATTAAGAGAGCAAGAGATTTTTTTCTGGAATTGTGCATAAGAGCCCACCCTCACTGTCCCCTTGGCTTGAGACGTAGTAGGACACCCTATAAGTATGAACTAAACAACCTGTGTCTGCTCATTGGGTCCTTTTTGTGCACCCAAGAAGCAGGGTGTTTGCTGGTGTTTCTGCCCAACGTGCTATTTTGCTGTTGTAGGGCTGTTTCTAAGAGCTGAATCTGCAGCTCTGTGCAGACTGGTAAGTTGTGGCAATGTGGCAAAATGCCCAGTATGATTCTGGGTGCTTTAAAATAATATAAATAAGAATTTAGTTACTCTTGCAAGCTCTCTTTGGTGTTGGTTGGTTTGCTAGTGCAGCACACTTCATAAAGTTCATTGTCTGTGTGCTCGTGTATTACTCTGCAGACAGCACAGAGGGGCCGGTCCCCTAAGCAGTGGAGTCCAGCTCCCCAAACATTTTGAAGACTGGAGAAACAGGAAGGGATAATTCTCATGTTGACTAGATAGGATCTGCTCACCTCTGCAGAGCTTGGCAGTTTGAGAAGGGTCCTCCACAACTGCAGCCTCACGTGACACTCTGTCCCATGCTCTGCTTGCAGATCATCTTTGAAGGTGTGCGGGGCACAAGCTACGAGGGGGACATTGCCATCGATGATGTCACTCTGAAAAAGGGGGACTGTCCAAGGAAGCCAATTGGACCAAATAAGGGTGAGTGTGTGCATGCCTCAGAGGATTGAAAAAAAAAAAAAAGGCATACATGAATGCACAATGCTAGGGATGTGCAGTTAATTTCAGAGTGCATTGATGGGACTCAACATGACAGTTGACTCCATCAGCAGAAGTCAGCAGCGGGGCTGTCAGACTCTTGTTCTTTGCAGTTGTGTGTTAGGAAGAACTCAGAAACAACCAGATCTGTAGGGACTGTGATGCCAAGGCCAGTATGCTGAAGGCTGCAGCAGTATATTGGGTTGATGGTGTTGCCCCACCAACCCCTACCAACCAGGCTTTTGCAGTATCTCATTTCCTAGAAACCTTAGGTATAGGAGCTGTGGAAAGGAAAAGACCTTCTGCAGGCTCCAACAACTTCTGCAGCAGTAAGTTGATCTTTCTTCAAGAAAAAATCATCTGCCTTTTGAGCACTGGAGACAGGGTGGGCTGGGCTGCTTCTTAATAACCTTTGAGCAGAGAAGCACAACCGGGCTGGGTATTCTCCATGCAGTAAGCAGGGTATTTGCTACCTGAGCTGTATTTGTCATCCTGACAGTGAATGTTACATTAAATCCCACCAGCCCCTTTCCAGCCCATCCACATCATCCTGGTGCCAGGATTGCAGAAATGGAGACAACCCCACTCTCACTGAGGTGCACTGTAGCTTGAAGCCATAGCAAGGCATGTAAGCAGTATGTAGGCATTAGTCCTTGGGTGGGAATCACTGGTGTGCCTTGTGCCTTGGTGCTGCCTTTGCCCTGGTTAACATTCCTCAGGTGTGCAAGAGAGCAGAAGTTCAGAGCATGCAAACGAGAGCTAGACAGGCACTTGGGAGCAAGGTTCGATTTCTCTTACTTATTTTTGAAAGGAAATTAAACTGTTGAAGAGTCACTTTCAGGAATTTTCTTTACTCCAAAGGTGAAGGCACAAAAAAAATTAAAAGCCAGAAAATTTCATAATTTCAGGTGCATTTAAAGGTCTGGTTCAACCTAGGGTGGTCAAGCTCTAGCAAAAACACAAGCAGAGCCTTTTGTTTGACTCAAGTTGAATCTTCTGGGGAAGAAAGGATGGTTGGATTGCTACAGTAACTAAGATTCAAACTTTTCTTGCAAGTTGGAAAGTATATTATTTTGGGAGATCTTGAGAATGTCCAGGGGAGGCTTGAAAGATCTTCCAATAGATCTGGGATATCTGGGAGGTGCTTTGTGGTTTGGAGAGGGATGTGAAGTGGACTAGAGACTGACACTGATGTGCACTGACTTGTCTGATGAAGTGTGGATCTGTCCCTTCACTAATCATTTTTCTCTCTTCTTGGCTGACAGCGGTTGCTCTTCCAGGAAGCGGAGCCCCAGCCCTGCTCAGCCCTTGTCTTCGTGGCCCATTGACTTTCTTCCTTTACGTGCTGCTCAGATGATGGCAAGCGAGCCCCCCTGTCTTCAGACTGAGACATTCCTGCTCCTTTCCTACTCAGCCATCTCTGCTCCTCTTCCTTCCCTCCTCACTGGCACACCAAAGTGTCCATATGTTACCAAAGACTGACAGGCATGACCACACAAAGGGATCTGGTTCAGAACTGGAGCGTTCCCTGAGAAAGTCATAATGTCTACCACAAAATTTGAAAATAAAGACAAAATTTTTTAAAAGCACGTGCACGAGGGAGAGAGTGAGAGAGAGAAAGGAAAGAAATAGAAACACACAGAAAAGAAGGAATGAAAGACAAAACTTAAGAATGAAGAAATGTGAAGAGCAAATGAAAGAAGAAAAAAACCCACCCCCATGTTTCCTTGGGAATGTCGGACAGGGCTTCCTCAGGGAAGTGGGAACTTGTTTTAAACAAACAAACAAACAAATATATATTAAAGCACAAATTTCTACCAGAACAGTTACCTTCGTTACTGCAGAGCCCACAGCTTAGTGGATGATATACCACAGCATTCCCTCTGTTTCCCCATTCTCTCCTGCTGGCTGGGGCTGCCTCACTCTGGCTGCAGCTCCCTGCTCTAATGCCAGCCTCGACCCTGGGGCAGCAGCTGCCCTGTGTGCTGGTGGCCAGAGCATCTTGCCTTGCATCGCTTGTGCTTCAGTGTCTCCATCCATCCACATCTTCCAGGCTCTCATGTATTTAATTGCCCCTTGTGGTTTGCTTTGTCCTTTTCCCACTGATCTGTGCTTCTCACTCACCAGCCTGAAAAAGATGGAGCAGGAATGGACTCATCACAAGGACCACACTGAGTGGTGGAGATGTCCCAGCTGGATCCGGCTGCAGCAGTGGCCTCTGAGCACCTCCTTCTCTCTCTCAGCACTCCTTGCTGGGTGGAGAAACTGAGAGAGCCAGGTCTGAGCTGCAGGCAGAAAGGTGTCTCTGTGGGGCTGAGGCATGGGGTGAGGTTGTGGTGGGATGGGGTGGGTGTATGTTGTCTTCTCTCTGAGAGTGCTCAGAGTTGACTCACCCTAAGCTCATGATTGCTTCTCTGCCTTTCTTTCATTACCTGTTTATTTTGGTCTTTTATTCCATTGCTTAACTTCCCCCACCTCAAGGTTTTCAGATTCCGGACAGAAACAGGCATTTCAACCTTCTTCAGCCGGGCAGCAGGTCCCACACACATGACTCAGCCCCAGGGCCTGCAGTTCAGGCAGCTCCAGTATTGCCCTCTCACCTTCTGAGGCCTTTTAGCTTGCACAGTGCATTAGCAGCAGAATGGGACAAGTGTGGCAACAGCAGCACTGCTCAGGGGAGAGGTGGCTGGATTTTGTCAGCAGGCACAGTCTTGCAGACACTCGGCTTCCAGTGCCACAGGGATAGACAGAGGAGCCCAAAGTGGAACATGCAGATGGCAGGAAAGTTTACCCCAAAAAGCGGCTCAGTTGTAGCCCTTTTCGCTGCTGATGAGAAGATGGAGAAAATTAACCTTCTTCCTGCTGATGTCATGAAAGGGTAAAGCTGGTGTCTCTGCTGCACACCTGACCTCCTCAGGGTTGAGGCATGTGCTGCCCCAGATGAGCCCCCATGAGAAATGTCTGCACTGCACTGGCCAAGAGGAGCTGTGACAGCTGCAAACAGCTCTGGATATGGCTTACCTTCCTGCACAGGACAGTCAGTCCCACAGGACTGTAGACTGGGGTTTACTAGCCTTTGCTTTAGCATTTCAGTTAAGTGGGACTCATACCCCTGAGGGATGCTCCATCCAAGCTCTGTGTCTGGGGCACTACAGATACAGAATAAGCTCTCTCACTGGAGCTCCCGGTGTCTATAGCTCCTTCCCCACTTGTGATCACTCTATCAGCTTCTCTGACACAATTGTGTTCTTCTAAAATCATCTGAATGTATTAGCTGCCTCCTGCATCCCTCAGCTTCCAGCAACAGCTAGTGCCTCATTTCTTCCACTCATGGATGGAAAGAGTTCTTATTTAACTCCCAGGAGATCCAGTTCAAAATCTTGAAACCCACCTCTCTCTAGCTCCTGGAAGGGAGTTCATCTTCACTAATGTTCCTCATTCCCCACTGGAGAGAGAAAGGAGATCAGCTCTGAGGAAGAAGGGGACCTTCACAGGGGGCCTTGTGAGACAGTAAGAGGGGATGGCACAGGTCTCCCTTGCTCCTGTTGATTTTCTCCACTTCCAGGAATGAGGAATGTGTCTACACTATCTCCATTCCTCCATCCAGAGTCTAGACCTCAGTCACAGTGAATATTTGACTGTCTCCCAGAATGAGACAGTATTTTGGGATGCTCTGGGTGCCAAAAGCAATTCTGCTTCTTTTTGCTTCTTGGGCAGCCAGTGACACCATCATCTTTTATCTGAGCTCTTTCAGTCTGATGCTTGTCCTTTCCTCCATGTCTGTTGGAGGCCAGAAGTCATCACCTCCCTCCTCATAATAGTCTACTTTCAATCCTAGGAGAGAGACAGGGGCCTTTGGATGCTTCATGATGGGTCCTGATCTCAGCAGCAAAATACTTGTGCTATGTTGTTGGATCCAGAGACCTTTTTTCTTGGCACAAGCTGAAGAAAGGAGCATTTTCCCACCAGTAAGCGGTAGCCCAAGGCAACCTTCTAGGCTCTGAAACAGGGAACTTTGTGGCTTTTCTTCCACTGTCTGCTTGGCCAGGGTTGCACAAGCATGTTTTGCTGATGCTTGGTGAGCAGCGGAGTGCTTCCTGAAGGTTTAGGATCATGGAAAAAGTGTTTTCTATGAGGCAAGTGGCAGCAATGGGCCACCACATTTTTATAAAGGGACACCTGCAGGGAGGGTGTCCATGGCCTACTGACAGTTCCTGCAAGACAGGATGTCAGTGCCTCACCAAGCTGACCCACTGCACTGGGGGAAGAAGCCCGTTGGTGGCAGCGGATCCAGGGCAGAGCAATGTCACCCCAGTCACAGCTGAAGCCTTCTCCTGCCCTGAGATGCGGACCTATCAGCTTCAGTAAAAGTCCCAGGGAGCCCCTTTCCACCTAGCCCTCTGCTCCTTTATCTCTGGCTAATAAGCAGCTGGCTGTGAGTTTGTGGGAAAGTCATTAGTCCAAGTGCTTCAGCTTGTCAGAAGTAGAGAGGAAGAAAGGAAGGATCTCATCTCCCTGGCAGATGCATTGAGAGAGCATGGCACAGGAAAGAGGCACTTCAGCAGCAATGAGGAGAAACTGTGCAATAATGGAGTGGGGGCAGGTTGTCTCTCTCCTCTCTGGAGGCAGTTTGAGGGGGCAATTCTCCTTGGGGTGGTTGTGCATTCTCTATGAGATATAAAGCCATGCTCCTTACCCCTTGCAATTAAAGATCTCCTTGCACTTTTCACAGTGTTCTGGCTAAATTACAGTCCTTAAACTTAATTACAGACTGTCTTCTTAAATATGTATTGTTGTCCCAACTGGGTACATTATGTTTCTCTTCCTGATGTTTTATGTTGCTCCATGACTATCGAGTAGCTGCTTTATTCCACTCCAGAAGAGGCTGCATTTCAGTGATGGTGGAGATTATTCCTGTACATAGTATGAAAGTCCCTGCAGAAGAAAAGTGCAATATAAATTTAAGAGACTGCTTTTATTTACAAGGAGACCTCTGCTTGGTAGTTGTAGAAATACATTAGGAAGAATGCTGTGTGGGTGTTAGCTGACATATACTCTATTTCTTTTTCTTTTCAGGGCATAAAACAGAAAATATGTGAGTGTGCAGGCTCCTGGGTATAAGCTGTAGACATTAGAAGTAGTGAGTGGTACTACTGTGTAGTTACAAGTGGGGCTTACAAAGAAACTTTCATTTGAAATCTCTTTTGGTAGCTGTTCATTGTATTCTGAAAAACATGCCTTTTTTATTATAATTTTCCACAGTTCGGTGCAAGTCCCAATAACAAGTCATCGGCAGGATTTTAATCCATGGCTTTTAACAAGATGAGCATCAATTCCTACCACTTGCTCTGAAAAGAAACTCCTGACTGGTAATAATAATAGACTGTTTTTCTTCCACATAGATCAGCCACTGGAAAGCGATGGAGCTAATGTGTTTCATCTGTTGTGGAGTTAAGTAATTTGGAATGCCTGAGCGCAACTTGTCCCAGCTGTATGGGAGTGAAAAAAACACATTTTATCCCTACGAAAAACTTTTCTCACTGCATAAATGGTTTGGAAATTCCAAAAGTGAAGTGTTATGATTGGCATTTGTGCAAAGCTTCCCCAAAACAGCTTGAAGAGCAGCTGTACCAGCGGCAATACGAAGCCTTCCTTCTGGGAAGTAGCTTTATTCTGGAAGACAACAGGGCAGCAATCAGGGAAAAAGCAAGGGGGGAAGTTCAGATGTTTAAACTTGTTAATTTTTGGTGACAATAATTTATGGATGTATGAACAAGCGTAGCAAATATGATACCAATTGTATTTTATTCTCTACTACTATTCAAAGTGCAGAAATTTAATTTCTTCCTATTTGAAATCCTGTGGGTGCACTTCTCCAGAACAACACAAAAGTGCTTAGTACCAGTGGGAGAGCAGGATCTGGATTCCTACTCAGGCCTTCCCACTCACTCTGCACCAGGAAAAGCACCCTGCTTTTGGGCTAGTGTCCTGCACTTCTCAGCCTGGGAAGGACAGTGACTGGGAGCAGCCAGCAGCACTGGTATGAAAAGCATTCCTCTATGACACCATCACAGTCCTGAGCTTTGTCTCCTTGGGCAAGGCGCTGGCAGGAGCAAGCCCTGGAGTCCCAAGCTCTCAGCAAGGCCAAGGCAGGCAGTTTTGCCTATAGAAACAGCCAGGGGGTCTGTCACACTGCCCTGAAGGACCCACCTGCCTCAGGAAGTGACGTGCAAAGGAACCGGAGCATTTTGCCTCCTGTGTGGGATGAGTGGTGTCACCTCACTCCATTCAAAGCCACAAATTTTTGCCTTAAAGCAGAGAGTTCCAGGAAGTGTTGCTTTACAATATTGCTGCTTCAGTTCTCATTGTCTGTAGGAGGCATGCAGACAATTCATCTTTCCCTGGTAATGCTGCAGCACCCCTTTGCCTCCTGGGTGCCTTTGGATGGTCTAGCAACTGCATGGAGGACACATCATGCTCTGGGAGCCCATAACATAAGAAGGACACAGAACTGTTGGAGTGAATCCAGAGGAAGGCCATGAAGCTGGAGCACCCATCCTATGCTGAGAGCGTTGGGATTGTTCAACCTGTAGAAGAGAGGGCTCTGAAGGAAAGGCCCTGAGGAGATCTTTGGGTACTTAAAGGTGGTATAGAAAAGGTGGAGAGGGACTTTTTATCAGAGAGTGTAGTGATAGGACAAGGGTAATGGCTTTAAACCGAAAGAGGGAATATTGGATGAGAGAGTGGAAAGAAATTAGGATGGTGAAATACTGAAATTCATAGAAGCTAATAGAAGCTGTGGATGCTCTGTCCCTGGAAGTGTTAAAAACCAGGATGGATGGGGTTTTGACAGTCTGTTCTAGTAGGAGGTGTCTCTGCCTGTGGCAGAAGTGTTGGAACTAGATAATCTTTAATATCCCTTTAAGCCTTTCATGATTCTATGATTACCGTTGGCTCTGTGCTTTAAGCTGGGAGCAGTGGGACAGAGTACCACAGTACTAATTGATGGTGCCCAGCTCTTGTACCCAGGGAGCAGGACTCTGCTTTTCAGTAAGGATGAGAAGTTGAATTGGGAATAACTCCTGTGCAAAAGAGAGGACTTCTCACACTCCTGGCTTTGGTAATGACCAGTTTTGGCCCCTTGGTCTCTCTCCATTGAACTGACCTGATTGCTTGTCTTTTCCAGGCTGCCCTCAATGTGAGTGCACCCATGTTCATAGATGCACCAAGAAGCAGGACTCTGCAGGCTGCAGGAGAAGCCAGCCGGTATTTGCTTCAGCCCCAGTGATAACTGCTCATCCTCTTCAGCCTGGAAGAACATTTAATGCAGACAAAAGGCATTTGCAACAAAACAAGTGCTGGAGAGCTCTGGAAATTGCATTTTAACAGGACCCAATTTACACTCTGTGCTAAGAACTGGCAGATGGTGGTTTCCAGCAGGGAGACAAATAGCCCAAATACATCAGGCATCCCGAATTATAGTTGTGGTATATATGTGTTTTCAGTACTCCCCTTGGGAATAAGACACACACCAGTTTGACCCACCATCCTCCGCCAAAAAAAATACACTGTGGAGGGGGGAATCTAGTATCTTCTGATGGCTATTTATGGTCTGGTATGGTCACATCAAACCAGAGACAGCCACTAGTGCCTTCGAGGCCTTACACTTCCCAAGGAGTACTGTGGGACAGCCCAGGGCCACCTTCACCCAACCTGTCTTTCCAGAGAGGGCAGGGATGCCACTTGCAGGCTGTTCTTGTCTCCAGGGCACTTCTTGCCTGTGGAAGAGCCATGTCACCCCACTCCATTTGGCTAGGTGGATATATGTGCCTGACACCTAGACCCTTGGTTGAGTACAAGGTACATACTCCATTATTTTGCCATCAAACATCCTTCTTCAAAAGAAGATAGAGCTCCAGAGACTGACTGTAGGTTAGTGAGGCTGACCACATCCCTGTGCTGCATGGCTGCTAGGAGTGAGGGGTGCTTAGTGTCACTCATAATGCCTCTGTCACTTGTTACTTCTTACATCACCTAGATTTAGTCTGGCATCTTCTCCATCGTGTTTCTCCCCAGCCCTGGCACAGCCTGAGGGACTGGTGGGGCTGTCAGCATGGTGGTGGAGGAGCAGGAAGACTGAAGCACAACAGGGCATGTGTTGGCTCCATCAGACATCTAGTGTAGGTCAGTATCTCAAGGCCAAAAGAGGGCTCACAGCAGTCCTCTGAGTGGCTGAAAGGATGGAACAGGCCATATTTGTATTATTCTTCAAAAGGAGAGGGGAAAGCCAAGCTCCATACTGCATTGCCCTTTATTTAACTAGTGGCAGACAGTAGTCTCTGGCCTGTAGCTGTTCAGATGATAGGTGAAGGAGACTAGAGAAAAGTCCTCAGACCAGATTTCTCAGATTAATCTGTACTAGTAAAATTTGCTGATACAGCTCCAGGTTCTCAGTGGGAAGAAGGTGGGCAACCCACTTTTCCTGCACAGGAGATCCCTTGAGGAAAGTTCAAAGGGAGGTTGAGCTTGGGTCTTAGCACATGAGCTCTGCCTTTCCCTCTGCTGCCTTTCATGGTGAGTTTTTTAGAACAGAGCAGAGAACAAGGGAAGGAGAGAGGGAGAAATGCTATCTCTGCTGCCAGCTGTAACAATGGGAGAGCTGGCTTAATTGAAGGTTTTGTGAAGAGCTGTGAAGGTCTGTGGTAAATCCAGGTTTTGCATGGGTTTAGGAAGGCTTGTAAACCATTTGATGCTGTGGAAGGAGGTAACAATTTGTGCTTCCATCAACTGTTGGCCTAAAGGACGATTTAACTATGAATACTTGGCTCATAGAGGAATATTTTACCCCCAGGGTGGCCTAAACTCAGAGTTAGAGGCAGGTGGACAGCCCTCACAAAGCACTGGTAACCCCAGCAGTGCAGGCACCCAGTGCTCTATTATAGTTCAACAGCCAGGTCCTTGCCTGAAGCATTAAGCCAAGTGAAGAGTATCTGGCTGTTCTACCACCCCATATAAGCATACATCCATAGATTCACCCACTATCTACCAGCCCAATCATTAGGAATATGAGAGACAAGCTGTTACTGCTGCCAGCCAATGCAAGTCTACTTGGCCTGAGGGATCTGGGCTTCAGTGATGTGATTCTTAGTTGCTGGAAGCCCAGCTGTTATGGTGAAGAGTTGCTCCCAGATGTTCAAAGCTTACTTAACAACAGCATGTCTCAGATCACCAGCAAAGGCAGGCCCTGGGTGGGAGGTGGAACATGCCACATGTCAGCAATGAGAGGTGGGGTTAGAGGAGAAAATAAATATTTTAGTGTCTTTGAAATGCCTCAGTCATTGCCTGGGGTCAGTATTTTAGGTCTTTTTTGTAGGCAGTAGCTTGTACCGCACAAAAGTTGAGCAGTGAGATACCTGTGAGCACTGGGAAAATTCAGGTGCTGCTGATGGAGGAAAGTATTTACAGATTGGGAGCAGAGGAGATTTCCTATGCATTTATTTCGTTTTTTCCTAGAGGCCCTGGTATGTAACATCAAGGGACAAGAAGATTCAGAGTTTGCTGGAGATGACCTTTTCCTCTCAACAAACCTTGTTACTTGTCTTTCTCTGCTGCCCATCCCCAGCTTCTTGGTGGCACCAGTTAAAGTGGTTTGGTGTCAGTGCTTTCAGATGAGCTTGGCCTATTTTTCCCATTCTTGAGATCTTCACAGCATACATTAATCTTTCAGGACATTCCCCAAAAGCAATGGATGCTACAGATACACAGCTCTTCTTTGTGATTTTGGTCACAGCCCTTGTCTGACAGCATGGAGACAATCTCCTTTGTCTGGGTGGGATGGAAAATTTGGTGCCACTGTGGTTTTGCTTGGGTCTTTTTTCCCAGCCCTAACCATCCTGCCTGTATCACAGTGCACAAAATGAAGGAAAGGAGACATCACCCAATACACAGCTGTCTCATGGGGAAGCAACCATGGCACCTCCTGCCTTTGGCCAGAAGTGAGCATCAGACAGTGTTACCCACACTCTTTCTCACTCCATCCCCCAGTCCATATTTGTCTCACCAAGTGTTTTATTTCCAGCCTGGAGAGATCAGCAACAGACTTCATTCCTGAATTCCATAGAAGGATTTCACACCAAAATCCTGTCCTCAATTTGTGAAGGGCATGGACAACCAGGCTCAGGCCCAATAGTGAGCCACTTCAGTGGGATCCAGTGCCAGTGGGACTACACAATCCTCATGCTTCTGGGTCACTAAGGCCAGTAGAAAGTATATGTTGACCTGACAGAGGCATTTAGAAACATCCCCCCCTCAAAAGGAACTGCACACAGACTATGTCTTTGGGGATACTGTGAAGGATGGGAGGGTCCTCTGGCATCTCTCATGTCTTTTCCCATCAGTATCCTGAGTGGGAACCCTGTAACAGAGCCTCATTCTTCTCCCACTTCCTTCATTGCCACCACAACTTACCCCATCCTGCTCCACTTCTCATAGGATGTCATCACTGTGATTGAGTGGAAACGGGAACCTCTTGCCACCCCGATACCAAGCCGTCCACATTGTTAAAAGCACAAAATACAAAGGGACTGAACTGAACCTTTTAAACAGGGTGAGATGTTTTCTAAGCATTGCTTCATCCAACCTGCCCTCAACCCTGATGCACCCGCTGTGTAACCTATAGACTCTCAAAGTGGATTGTTTCATTCAAATAAAGCTGCAGTACTCGAGTGGGTGAGCCTGCGTGTCCCTCTGTGCCAGCTTGGGTGGGAGAGGTGCAGCCTGCAGTTTGTGCTCACAGAGGCTGAAGCAGGGAGGAGCTGGTGCTGCAGCCTAGCACTAAGGTACATGTCAGTGTTTGAACCTGGGGTATTACCAAAAAATTCTGGTTAGGACCCTGGGGAAGTCTTGCTGGTTTTGCTCAAAGCCTATGATGGCTGGGCAAAGGACACAGCACAGGTGGGTTTGGGGCACTTAGTGCTGAGGGAGCCTTGTGAAGGGAGCACAGGTTGGGCTCCCAGTGTGCCCCTACCCAGCACTGCTGTTGCTTGTCCAAAACCTCTCCTTCCCATCTCAGACCTGAAGTTATAGGGTTGATGGCTCCTGCTGCTGCTAAGCAAGGCTGGTCCTCTGCTGTCCCCTTGCTCTTGATCTCTCCCACAAGGAGAGGAGATGGGGCAGCAGCTCCAAGACTAGGAGATGTGAAACGAGCCACAAGCTATGACTTTATCTTGGTACTCTCATCCACGCTAGGGTCTCCAGCATGGCTCCAAATTCCCCATGGACCTGTCAGAGAATGGGCTACATGATGCCTAAGATGGTCCTGGCTGAAGGTATCTTCTCTGCCATGAGAACTACAGGACTCAGCTAGAGCCTAAGTGAAAATTACCTCATCACAGCTCCCTGATTAAAGCAATGCTTAAGAGAACCAGATGAGAGAGCTAAACATGGTTGCTTTTTCTGTGTCAAGAAAAGCAAGCTGCAGCTGTTGTTTGGAGCTCCACAGGTGCTCAAACATTAAAATATGACTCAGGTACCTGCCCTGACTGTAGGCCAGTGAATCACGTAAACTACAGACATACCCTCAGCTTCTGCTGGTGTTAACAAGACTGAATTAGGGTCTTGTTGGGCTAGTGTAAAAGGGTCATCCCACCCATCCCAGCCTTTCTGCATCCTCAGTTTCCTTGCAGCAAGCAGTTGTGAAACCCACTGGCAAAGGACATGGCTGGTCCCTTCAGGGGAAAGGTATCATATCCAGTAAATTCATCCTTTTTTCCTCTGATAATGTAAAATAACTGTTCCAGATAGGAGGGGAGGGAGCAGGACACTGGAATTACTGTGGAGCTTCAGAACTTAGACAAATACAAATATATATATATGCAACATATATATATGCAACATGTATATATGCATAGATAAGCAGGCACATACTGTTCATCTCTGCCACTGCTGGGCAAGTTCAGCTATCCCATGTCATGTACATGTTGAGACACAGAGTCAAGCTCTGTCATGACTCCTCAGGACCAGAAAAGCTCTGGGTCTGAACAGGAGCTGACAGAAAAGCAGAACATGGTTAACCTGGCTTCATTTCCTGTACAGGAAAGGAGGCAAATGAGGAGGCAGGGAGCACCCAAACTAGGAACATGTAAGGTTATGAATATCACAGAGAGCTGGCATCTGCTTCAGCCACTGATCTCTTGTCCTGTCACGTGTTATATTTTTGTCATTAACTGTTAATTCCCTCCATTCTAGATGTCCCAGTACTAGAGTCATGTTTGCAGGGGCAGTCACATCTTTTTAGTGAGTTCTCAGCTATAAAATTACATCTGCTTTAAAAGCATGGGCTCTCAATGGCACTACCATTGAGGAAAAACCTCTGATAATCCCAAACTTACTCTTTAGTTTGTGTGCCTTTCACCCCATCTGCAGTTGTTCTCACAACCTACACAATAATATATTCCTGGACATTCTGTTGTAACATTTTCCTGAGAGAGAATAGAATGTGCCAAGAGATTAGAAACTATACTGAGGTCCAGACTGTTCCTGCAAGGTGCTCTGCTCTATTGATTGTACAGCTGCTACAGCTCAGCTCCTCCTGTATGCATCGTAGACAGCAATATCACCTCCAAAGGTAGAAGCAATGTCAATTTTGTTAAAGCTCAATCACAGGGAATGCCCACCAATAAAGGCCACAAGGGAGCAAGCCATTTTTGTCTTTGGCTCGGTGATTTCATGCTGTGCAATAAATAAAACCTGGAGTCAGACAGTGAATGATGAAGATCGAAAGGATTATTGACTGCATGCTCAAGTGAGTACAGCCCTTCACATGAAACCTGCAGAAACACCAGTTGTACCAGTTGTCATTAAGGAGAAGATCATAATGCAGATACACAGGGATGCTTCGCTGCACTTCTGCAGGCTCCAGGCTGGCTGCACGTGGAAATCCTGGTTTTGCACCATCAAGCACACCTTTTTGGCTGGCTCAAGATCCTGGGCAGGACTTCCCTGGTACCTAGTGTAGAGTAGAGACTATTTCCCACTGTGTCAATACATGAACCCAACTCACATAGAGTCTCTTCCCCTCCCAGGTCAGGCAGCAGAGAAGAGGGGATGCTCCCTCCAGATGGAGACCAAATGGCATCTTGCAGGTAGCAGGAGCCAAAATGAGTAAAGATGTGGCTGAGAAGGTGCTTCTGGTACTGGGGAAAGCTGCAGAGCATGGAGCCGGGATGTCAAGAGTGTGTTTGGCAGGTGCGAGGACAGGAACCACTAGTGTGTTTCCCTGCCAAGTTACCTGTCTATGTTGATTGAGGATGAGGGGAAGAGATGTAGCTCTCTTATGTACAAAATTATGCCTCAAAGTAGGCACGTATACGGTGCCAGCAAGATGGCAGGTGTGTGAAAACAGAGAAGACAAGGCTGTGTGTGTGTAGATGGGATTGCACATACATATGAGGGCATATAATTTCACCACATCCTTTGGATCACTTTATGCCTTCTTTTTCTCTCCCCCAAATTACAACACAGCCCTGACTGGTCATGAGTCTGTGGCAGTTTTCCGGAGAGGAAAATAATCCCTATTATGAGGCAAAGCTGCAGAAGAAGGAACAATATGGATTTTAAGCATTCTGACCCTGTTATTTTTACAAGACCAGAGAAAAAAAATAAATTATGCTGACTGGAGAGGAAGATTTATGGCTTGTACAACAAGGCCAGGATTTATAAGCAGAACAAAGTGACCTAAAAAGCTGAGAAGATTTAGAGATATGGACAGGAAGTACAGCCCACCACAGCAGCATCCTGCCAGTCCATGTGAGCCCCAGAGCAGATTGGGGTCATGACTCTGGCTGGAAAGCCTTGTCCATCAGGGGAAGTGTGTGCAGGGGAAGGGGAATATGTGTTGGATTAGATTATGTTTGGGTATCCACTGATACAGGGAGAAGCTCCCTCCAGCTGCCTTTCTCCACACACATTGTCACACTCTTCTATCATGTGGTCCCTTACACTCGCCCCATGTCCATCACCAGGAGGGCTCTGAATGTCCTTAACTCCCTCCTACAGACCTTTTCCATCATCAGTAGACCTGCTCTGACATGAGCTACAGATCTGTTCCTGGCCTTTTGTTCCAGTCAGATCTCTCACTCCTGAGATGAAATTGGGAAACCCTTCTCCTTCTATGTCTACCACTAGCACTGTCCCACCTTGCATGACAACAGCCAACTTGACTTACTTCAGCCCGTCTTTACTGCCCTTGGAACTCCTGCTGGAAGTATCCTGGTTCTCAGGGCTCACTGCCCTGTCCCCTGCTGTATCTGGGGCTGGGGATGCTGAAATCCTCCAAAGCAGCTCCACTACCTCATCTAGCATAAGGCGAAATTGCTGCCTGTTTCCATCCCTCTGGCTCGGCATAGAGCCAGTACTCCTCCCTGCCATACAGAAGAAATGGAGATTAATTAGCTAATGACTTCATATTGCCTTGAGGAGAGACAAGCTGACTTGGTGCCTGATACCTTGCAGCTGGTAGCTGTAGGGGGACACACAGGCAGGCCGAAGGTTTTGGCAGCCTGGAGCTGCTCCCCACAGGAGTCTACTGCCAGAGCCATTGCCCCTGGGGTGACAGAGATGGATCAGCCCTGGTAGCTGGGCCAATGCTTGTGTGCATGGTGCAGGAGCCCCCTGGAGAAGGTGCTGACATTTCCCAGAGTCTCATGTGGTTGCAGGTCATATTCCAAGCTATGGCTTGGAAGAAGAGGGAGGGAGTCCTTCATGAAGGATACTCTGCCTGGATCTGGCCTGGAGGAAACAGCCTGAGATTTCAGTTCTTCTGAGTATCTCAGCAGCAAAGCATGGGATTGCTAGCACCTCTGATTAGAGGGGAGCCTACAGCCTCTCACAGTCTCTTTTCATTCCTCAGTAGCAGCTCCTTCCCTATGTAACCCTTTTTCCTATGGTCTGGCGAGTCTAGTCATGCACTTCTCCTGTGCATGCAGTTCTGCAATTGTGATTATGTGCATCATGATAGCCCAGCCGAAAGTCCAGAGGAAGTAAATTCTTTCACATCCTGTGCGAGCCCCTGGGAGCAAGGGAAGAGTAATGCAGCACAGATAATTCCAAGCAAAACCAGGCTTACATTCCTCCAGAGACTTTCCATGGGAATGGAGAAGGCAGAGGGCTAGGGGCACAGGACTGCAAGTCTTGCAGAAGACAACAAAACAGATCAACGTTTCACCTTCTGCCTGCATCAGCATCAGAAAATGCTCCTCTCTGCTGAGGAGGAAAAAGACCCACCCAAAGCATGATGGCTGAGCTGCAGCTCTTGCTCAAGCTCCTGCCTTGTGCCACCTCTCTATCTCAAAATGTCAGGGCCAGTTTTTATGTTCTCATGAGCTTCCCTGGCTGCTCTCAGCTTCACTTGCCTCTGAAAATAGTTCATGTGTGGAGGTGTCCTTTTTGCAATAGGTTTATGAAAACAAGAGAGGTTGTGGTGTCTTCTTCTCTGGAGACATTCAAAGCCCACCTGGACACTTTCCTGTGTGACCTGATCATCTAGGTCTAGATGATCTCCTGAGGACCCTTCCAATCCCTGATATTCTGTGATTCTGTGAATACTCAGCCTGCACTGATCTCATGTCCTGACTGGGTTTTGAAGCATGTCTGAAACCCATACCCTGCTGTGCCTTAACCTCACTGTATGTATTCTGTGCAACTCCAGCTCTACATTATACCCTAAGACAGAGACAGAGACAAAGCCAAAACCAAAGCCAGAGCCACCCCATTGTCTGACAGAGTCTGACAGTGGCTCTCCCTGCCAAGTGCAGTAGCAGGCATGTTGGCTGCACAGCTCTCAGTGGCTGCTCACCCCTCCATGTGCCATGCAGATAGTTCAGGCAGATGACAGCATCAAACCAGAATGGGCTGAAGGCTCATAAGGAGATACAGGAGGCTTACAGATCTGCAAGAATCCACCTGTCATTCCTTCCAGATATTCTGGCATTACATTCACAGTATAGCACAAAGATACCAGAGCTGACCACAAAGTGCAGGGACTGGGTGCTGGAGCAGACTAGACAGCAGAGGAGCCAGCACTGCCAGGTGGTTTGCCCAAGGTGAAGGGCTGCATCTCACCTGGCTTTGCATAGCCTCACTCCCAAATACCTCAAATGGCTGCATAGAAT
The DNA here is from genome assembly GCA_013400935.1 of Turnix velox. Lineage (NCBI taxonomy): Eukaryota > Metazoa > Chordata > Aves > Charadriiformes > Turnicidae > Turnix > Turnix velox. The sequence continues at coordinate 133,887 of VZTY01030652.1, read as the reverse complement.
CATAGAATAGTTTGGGTTGGAAGGGAATTTAAAGATCATCGAGTTCCAACCCCTCCTGCCATAGGCAGGGACACCTCCCACCAGATCAGGCTGCTCAGTGCCATGTCCAGCCTGGCCTTGAACACCTCCAGAGAGGGGGCATCCATAACCCCTCTGGGTAACCTGTTCCAGTGTTTCACCACCCTCACTGTAAAGAATTTCTTTCTTATGTCAAGTCTGAATCTACCCCCTTCCAATTTACATCCATTGCATCTTCCACTGCAAATCATGCTATGGACAGACTTCCTCAATCACCAAAAAATTCCTCCTGGTTTTGGCAGTGAAAATGCTGCTATTCCTAATTTGCCCATTTCCTGCCCAGAACATGGTCTTCCTTGTGGTGTTTCAGTACCTTACCCCTGTCTTATCCATGCCTCTAGCTCTTATCCTGCACCACTTGCCAATGGCATTTCACTCTCACTCTCCTCCTGATCCTGATCAGGAGCAATCCGGAATTCATGCCCAGGTCTTCAGGAAATCAGGGAGCCTGAAATCATTTAGTCCCTTCTTCTGAGAAAACTGACAGTACCACCATAAAAATGAAAAATTCTTAAAATAACATGCAATGTGGAGAAGCCGTGTGCCTCCGATGGCCACCGCCTCTCCCTCCCGGCATTCCTGGCTGTGTGCACCCGTCTCATCAGCCTTCCTCATGACTGTCTCCATGATTTATGGTCTTAATAACTGAGCCTGAATCCTGCTGTCCACCCGCCCCCCCGGGACTCATAACCAGACGCCATTCAAACTCACCACGTGGTGTTTCTGGTGCAGTCCAGAAAGTCTCTTCAGAACAATTCCATCCCTTGCCCCTTGGAAGGAGATGTCTTTCCTGGAGGAAACTTCTGGATTGGCCTTCCCCCTCCCTTTTCACAGGACCCATTTGGTTACCTTTTGATGGAAGTCATGATCATTTTCTTGCAGCAGCAGCAGGGGTAAAGGGTGAATGTACATGTTCTCCTCTGCAGCACAGTGGCAAAACACCAGATCCCTCAGATCCATAATGCATCCCCACATAGGCAGGTGTTGCTTTACAGATTGTTGTTGAACAAGTGTCACCCCAAGGACCTGGACACACAGAAGGACATAAAAGCAGTGAGGATCTGGAGGTGACCAAGCAGGCTCTGAAAAATGGAAGTGGGGAGGCCCCATTGCTGAGTGCCTTTGTAGGGACCACCCTGCCACACAAGGATCTGTTCTCAGCTGCAGAGAATCTCACAGAATCATAGAATCATACAGGTTGGTAAAGATTACTGAGTTCAAGCATAAAAGTAATGCTGTAAAGTCCACCTATTATTTGGAAGAAGAGACTGATGCCTTCCTCACTGCAACCTCTTTTCAGGTAGAGAGTGATAAGGTGTCCACTCAGACTCCTTTTATTCAGGCTAAACAATCCCAGTTCCTTCAGCTGCTCATAAGACTTGTTCCCCAGACCCCTCACCAGCTTTGTCATCCTTCTCTGGACCCACTTCAGTATCTTTCCTGTAAGCCCAAAAGTGAACACAGTATTCAAAGTCTCACCAGTGCTGAGTGCAGGAGGATGATCACTTCCTTAAGTCCTACTCACAATGATCCTGATACAAGCCAGGGTGCTGTTGGCCTTCATGGCCACCTGACCACACTGCTGGCTTATATTCAGCCAGCTGCTAATCAACCCCCCAGGTCCTTCTGTAGAGCCTTCCTACCCTATTGAGCTGCTGATCAACACCCTGTCACACTTGCTGTTGTCTGCAGACTTAGTGAGACTGCTTTTCACCCCCTTGTCTAGACTGCCAGTAAAGATTTTAAACAGATCTCACCCCAGTATGAGCCAAGGCAATACCACTTGTGACTGGCCATCAGCTGGATTTAATTCTTTTTGCCACAACTCTTTGGGCCCAGACATCCAAACAGTGTTTTTATCCAGAGAATAGTGAAAACATCCAGGCCACAAGCAGACAGCTTCTCCAGGAGAATGCTGTGGGAAACAATGTCAAAGACTTTACTAAAGTCTAGGTAGGCAACATGAATAGCCATTCTCTCTTCCACTGAGTGAGTCACCATGTCAAAGAAGGAGTTTGTATGTGTCAAACAGGACCTGCCTCTCGTGTACGTATGTATGGTGACTGAGTGTGATCAACCGGTTGTCCTGTATTACATTAAGGTGATCTGATGCATTACCTTCCTTGGCACTGAGGTCAGACTGACAGATTCCCCAGGGCCTCCTTCTGTCCTTTTTTGTAGATGAGAGTCACATTTGCTAACCTCCATTCAACTGGGTCACCCCCAGTTAGTCAGGACTACTGATAAATGATATGAAGTGGATTGGTGACCTCGAAGTCACGTCTCCCAGGACTCTTTTTCTGTTACCCCTCAAGCTTACGGCACTGCTGAAGACCTGCTGACTCCCAGTCTCTGGCAAACTAAGCACCTCCTCTCCTTCTTGCACTCTCAAGCACATTGCTGAGAAGCAGCTAAAAGGAGGTGAAAGACCCCAATTAGTCTCCAAAGAGTCTGCTTGTGGTTTTGAGAGCTGCTCCAGGGTCTTCTGGTTCCTTGGAGGTGAAGTTAACCTCTTGGACTAATTTACTACAAGGGAGAGGCAAAAGACAGCTCCCCCATCTCTGATTCAAGCTGTACTCCCGCCTGCCCTGGAACACCTCGTTTCAGACCTGCAACAGCAGCTCAGCAGCTGGTACCCTTCTTGCCCTCCCAACTGCAGATTAATGACTGTCTAATTGTTCTTATCTAGCACTGACAAAGGTGGGGTCTTCTGCTCATCACAGGGGAGAGAGCAGAGAAAAGGCACAGGAGCATTTCCAGAGAAGCAGGAGCTAATGAGCCATCTGACTACAAGCATTTGCCTTGCTTGTAATACCTGGTAATCGGTATTGCCCTGGAGGCTGGCTCAAGACCACACTGAAAGGGTCAAGGATACAATCAGAATCATAGAATAGTTTGGGTTGGAAGGGACCTTAAAGATCATCGAGTTCCAACCCCCCTGCCATAGGCAGGGACACCTCCCACTAGATCAGGCCACTCAGTGCCTTGTCCAGCCTGGTCTTGAACACCTCCAGAGAGGGGGCATCCACAACCTCTCTGGGCAACCTGTTCCAGTGTTTCTGCAAGAATCTGCAAGAATTTGTGATTTTGAGCAGGTATTATTTTTGTAGAAGCCAAGTTGCCACCCTGATGAGCATGAGTGCTTTGCTGAACAACAGGAAGGTGATGGGTCTCACCAGGAATCAGTCCCTGACTTAAGAGGTGGATGCACAGCAGCCTGTGATGAAGACCTTGGGCACCCATGCAGGCATGAAATGTGTTGAGGGGTGTCTGCCTGTCCTTCATGAAGTAAACAGTGGGTACAAAGGGCAAAAAAATCCTCTCCTCAGTGGTGATCAGAAGAGGTGAAACAGGAGCACTATCCTTATAAAAGGATGCTTTGTGTTCCTCAAAGACTTGAGTCACGGTGGGGGTCTCCTGCCCTTCTTAATGTCCTCTGCTTAAGGGGATGAGTTTTTCCCCAAACCACCCCACATACTGTTCCCCCAGGACTGCTGCAGCTCCTGGGCTTCCCATCTGCTCCGCAGCATGTGAGGCAGCAAGCCAGCTTGAAACAGTTAACAGCTTTCCTCAGCCACTGCTCAATGATGAATGAGCCCTGCCCCATGGAAATGTCACTGTCTGAGCAGAGCGTGAGCTCATTCCCTTCCACCTTCCATCTCAGCACGCAGCCTGCCGGGACAAAAGGCCCCCCTGTCCTCACCAAGAGGGCTGTCCAGCCTGGCGTCGCTCCTTTTGATGACAATGTCCTGGTATGACAGGCAAAAGGAGCCCTGAATTTTCAGGGTGCAACCCCACCCACCCCAAGGCATGCTAATTAATAGAAGAGCCGCTCCTCTCCTCCACCAAGGAGAGGAGGAAATGGAAATGGATGAGGTCTGGTCTGGTCAAGCATTCAGCCTTGTTATCTAATTTGAAAAATGGGAAAATGAGGTAATTATGGTGAGATATCGATTCATAGCAACATGCTCCATGAATGCCATAGCAATAAATCTCAGTGCTGCCACACAGCTCCCCCAGCCCCTCCTCGGCTGCAGAAAGCAAGTTCAGGCATTTTGCTTTAGCCAGTACACATCTGAGAGATGGAGTCAGCCAGTGCAGGCAGGGACAAGGCTACCTTCTGATACCAGAATGGCCCTTACTGCTAGAAAAACATGTTTCCCTATCGGAAAAACATGTTTGGGAGCTTTGATCTGATGGTCCATGTTTGTAGTGTCTGTCTTCAGTCTGGTCCAGTAAAGACAAATGGGGCAAGAGGGAGACATATTAGTGGAAAAGGTCAGGAGGCAAGTGGGAGACTTCACTAACAGTGCTAAAGGCCTCTGCAATGGCTTTGGCCCAGTGACTTAACTGTATCCTGTTCAGCTAGGGCCTGAGCAACACAAATATTTTAAGCTTTTGCTCTGTATCTGGAAACAACCATCTCCATAACTGTGGACAGATGCTTTTTAGGGAAGGCCTAATGCTTCAATCTTTGGTCAGCTAGCAGGAGAGCCAATATGAACAATCAGTTACAGTCAGATGGAGGTGGTAGACCCAAAATATTCTCCACATCCTCTCAGGTCAGACCAACAACCCTTGTTGGGCTTACTCATTTCCCACTGCAAGTGAACAAGACATCAACCTGTGTGCCTGGGAGTGAGGGGGCAGAGCTGGGGTCCACCCAAGTAAATTTTTTTCTCGAAGCAGGTCTGCAGCTGGGGTACCTCTGAATGGCACTGGGATCCACATAAGAGCCAGAGCACCTGGGAATGTGCTGCCTGGCACAAGGCTGAGCTTGCTCAGGTCACCCCTCAAGGTACCAGGAGTCTGACTTCCCCATGCCACATCAGGGAGGTGCAGCAAGAACCCCATCCACACCCCTTGCAATGCCAGAGGGTTTTCCTGGCAGCTACTGAAGCTTTTTCCCTCTCAACCAATGACTTGGGAAATGGATAAATGGATGCTTCCAGAGGAGAACAGTCACAGCTCTGTTCACAACCCAGCCACTTACCCTCCATTTCACCATGTGTAAAGTAGGTGATCATTATAATCCTGTACTTCCCTGGGGACCTAAAGAGTCAATGAATTAGTCATAAAAAGGAGTGCTTTGAGATCCTGGGGTAGAAAGTATTCCAGGACTGTTATTGTTATTGGCAATGGCACATACTTATTCCACTTATTGGCACTTCAAACTACATTAAATTCTTTCTATAGATGCAGGAGACTTCACACAAAATATGACCTTCTGTTCCAGAAACGTAGTACTACCATCTTCCTTTCTACAGGTTCCTTCACAGACACCATCTTGTATCCTCATTTTTCAGCAGCACCTTGGTTTCACCCTATCCCTCTGAAGAGTCCTAATTCCATTTCCACAGGCAAACCTGGAAGCTTTTATCCCTTTCACAACTTCTCACCTTTCCCCATTGCATTCAATACTCCATTACACCCTCTTTCTCCACACAGTGTTCCTCAGCCTTTGCCCTGTGCATGTGTCCTCTGTCTTCTCTGCCTGCTTCTTTACTAACATACATTTATAGATCTTATCCCATCCATCTTCTTCTATGGAGAATATGGGAATCTCTGAATTATTTCACTGCTCAGTTTCCCCACTCTTTTCTCCTGCCATCTCACTGGGTACAATGGAAGTTGATTCATTTTCTATTAAAATGAGTAGGACCTATCAGCACAGGAATAAAGTTAGCTCAGAGCTCTGAGACCATCATGGGGACTGTTAAATTCAAATCACTACCAGATGGAGAGAGAAGAAGAAGGACATGGGAAGATGGCATGACTGGAGCCTGAGGGTAGTGTTGAATGCTGAGGGAAAGTGATGCAAGTAGAAACACTGCACACTGATTATGTTTTGCTGCTCTGGCATCATGCACCTGCCCTCCAGAGGGACAGAAAAAGGAGATCATGATTCCAAAGTGCTGTCCTGTCAGACAGCAAACTTAATGAAGACGGCAAGTCCTGATAGGTCCACACTGGTCTGATCCCGCTGAAAGGGTCACTGTGAAAAAGTAAAAGGATGCATGCTTCCATTGCTTACTCTTCTCCTCCAGTGCAGTCTTTCCTGGTAATTGCATCTCCTCTGATGCCCTTCTTGCCAGGTGTCACACCTCTCAGCCTACAGATACGCCTGTGCACTTTCGCTGTCCAGTTGTGCTTCCCTATGTTCATTGTAATGACTTTTCCTGGTTGTCTTACTGCCAGGTGAAGCACAACATCAAGTCTTAGTAAACTTCTTACTGTGGATTACCAGCCATCTTACTCACAGCCTGTTACCACCAAGAGACATGTCCATCTCCTTACCCCATGTAGACATGTAGACTATGGATATTGCACTATATGGAGGCCCAGCTCCTCCATCCTCCTCTGCATCCAAGTCCCAGCTGCCCCAGCCTTGTCACCCTCTCCTGAAGAAAGGACCATAATTCTCCAGCTGGACAGCATGAGGTTTCCCATTGTGTTCCTGCAACCCCACTGCCACTAAGAGATTTCTTCTCCTCCCTTCTAGCTCTCCTGTGGGTCATGCTTTGACTTCTCTGCAAGGACATATCAGCAAACTCACAGAGATCTTCAGCTCTTAATAGCAGATCTTTCTTGAGGTGCAGGGCTGGGAGGGATGTCTCATCTCTCTTCGTTCATCTATAATCTAGACATATAACCTGAGATGGACACCAGGGTACTCTGTCTTGATAGATAAAGGGAGGAATCTTGTGATGGGAGGTTAGTCTCACCTGCCTTGAACACCTATTTGAGAGGGCAAAAAATCTACTTTCCTCAACTGATTATAGCAGGAGTTCAGGGAACCAGTCAGGCTTCTGTATGATTGTTGTAAAGGGAAAGGAGCCCACGCTCAGCATCTGGCAGGGACCTGAGCCCACTCCAATACCAGCAATCCTTGTGCAAGCACAGTCTGCAAAGGAAACCCCCCATCCAGGAGAACAAAACTACCGAAGAGGAAAGGCTGGCAACTGATTCCCTTGACATGTTCTTGCAAGGGTGAACATGAAGGTTACCATGATACACTCAAATGTCTTGAGCTCTTTACATACTGGCTGACGTCTGCTAGCTGAAATTTTAAACCTCTAAACACTGATTAAATGCTACCCACTGACAGAGAAAATATTTGTTAGTTTACTCCAAGTTTATTAGATGTTAGACCTAATTAAAAGTTCCAATGCATGGTAAATGCTTCTTTAATTACAGTGAGACAGGAACATTAGAATTGTGGTTTTGTAGAGAAAGTACATCTAATTAGCCTGGTATATTTAGGGGCATTATTTCTATCTATTTGAAATACATTGCGCTGCACTTTGCTTATTCTAGTCAGAGCTTTATAGAAATGCATTCCAATCAAAAAACCACTTTTTCTAATTTCCTCCTACAAATTTAAAATGTGTAATTTATTCTTAATGAAAGAAACTAGACTGAGAGTCCTCAGAGGATAAATTCCCTTGTTTATGCATAGATGGATAACAGCTTCTGTATCTATCAGGACTGGGATCTTTGTTGAGAACAACTGGGGAGCTACAAATCCATCATTCAGTTCTCCATCCTCATCATGTGTATCACCAACATTGAAGGCAAATTTTAGGACATGAGCACTTGTTCTGTGAGACTATCTTACTCAATTGATCCAGCTAAATGCATTTCTACATGGTTGTATTGCCAGAGGCACAATTCTGCCCTTTTCTCATCTCTCACAAACACCTTTTCTAACTTCTAGAGCATCCAAGCCCAGAATCCTCCCCTGGCTTCACAAAGCTAATAGACCATTTAATCTCAGTTCCATGAGATCCAGCCCTTGCTTTGAGTCTTTGAGGGGTGATGAAGCTTAGTGTGTTTCAATAACCCAGGCCAGGACATAGCTTTCTTTGCATCATTTGTACATATTCACAGCCAGGTAAAAACTATCTGAGTAATTCTGAGGCTTTTCTATTTTGAAAGTAGCTTTGAAACAGACATTATTACCATTAGAAACCAACCAAACAAAACCCCAAGACCCAAACCCAATGAACCAACAATGTTTATTAAAGAAACTATTACTTTAAAGTGGAGATAAAAAAGGCATAAAAACCCCAATAAACCTCCAAATCTCTGCAGGCTGACAAATTCCACATTTGACAACTGGAATGCATAAATTTAAAGGGAAAGAGAATGGAAAGAATTTATGTGATCTGTCTGGCTTTGGTAACTGATCTGCATCAGGCATTCTGACCCAGTCACTCCAAACCAAGCACCAAAAACCACTAAGCTCGCATTAAACCAAACCAGGGCCCTCTTGCCCTCACACTGTATATACAAAAGCAGTGTGATAAGCCACCACTGTCCCTAGCTGTTCAGGGAAAGGCAGTGATAGCCCATGAAGAGTCAAGGTCTTGCTGAAGCATGACTTTGGGTGCTTTCTCTTGCACCAGCACCGTTGCACACAAGGGCATTGAAGGGCTGCTGAAGCATAAGCATGACGTTCTGGTAGTAAATAAATCTAAGCCTGAAAAAATCAGTCAGCATAAGCCTAAAACCATGAACTACAGCTTTCAAGTGCTCCTACTTACTTCCATGAGGGCCAGAAGGCTCACACGAAAGGCCAGGAGAAAGAAGAGGGAATGAGCTGGTACATAGACAGCCAGTGATTTATCTTTCCAAGGACTTTAACATAGCTGGAGTGCTCATTCAAGTCTCATGTGCTAAGACTCCTATGAATTATCTCCTCCTCTGGGCCACATGGTGACAACGAAAAGGCACCCTGACCCCATGATGTAGGGCCACCTCACAGGGCTGCAGCAGAGAATGGAGTGCAGACAGACTGGGACAGACCTTGCCACACCACATGTGTACTATGTGTGTCCCAACCTAACCCCATGTCCCCCACCTCTCCTGACATGCCAGGTGGGGTATGGCCATGGCACTAGCAGAGGGGAGACATAAATGGAGCATCCAGAGGGCTGAAAGCCACTTGGGGAGGCAAGTGCTTGCCTCCTTGGGGCACCTCCAATGAGTGGGCACAGCAAGGTGGGCAGGCTGCAGTTGCTGCCTGGGGATTGCAGTGCTTTGAACCCAAGCACATTAAACAAGCCAGTAGTGCTGCAAACCATGGCCAGTGCTTTTACAGTAGGAGTGTAAAGGAATAGCAGTGAACTGGTGTGTTGTGGTCATCAGAATCAGTTCTTTGAAGGAGAGCACAGGGGGACAGAAGCAAACCACTTTAGCTTGCTGGGCATGTAAGCCTGAAGCTGGGGGAAATCAAAGAAATGACACTTGGAAGTTACTGGCACTTGTGAACATTCATGCATGTGTGTGCATTCAAGGAGTGGGAGTTCCTAGAACAGGAACCTCTCACTCAGGGTTTTCAGCAATCTCCATCAGAGGAACAGAACTAGCTGTGAGCCAGGAGGTCCCCTGTTGTTTATGTTGCCACTTCCCACACAGCACTGAGGAGATGGAAGGTCAAGCTCACACCTAATCCGATCCATGGGGAGTTTGCCTATAAATTCCATCAGATCAGAGTTTTGTCACCTCTGTTTTTGTAGGTGGCCAACTAAGCTCCTGAGAAATCTTTCTGAATTCCTGGGAAGAGAGCCCACAGGAATTGTAATTCATAGCCAAATAAAACTTCAGAGGTTCTTTTATTATTTTTTTTATTGTTGCTTGATTTTCTAGTGCTTTGGCTATGAACATGTATTGTGGGTTTTCCATGAAGAGGTCTATGCACAATAGCTTTGTAGATCCCACTCTGATGGTGATCATCATCTTAGGGACTGTCAAAGGCCTCTCAGGGCAATTCTGTACTCTATCAACTTGCTCAGCAGTTGCCAGTCAATCCCAATGCTTGTCATCTGCTTCCAGGATCCTCCCTCAAATTTATTTTCCCTATTAAACAGCCTTGCTGCAAGCAGAATGGAAGTAACAGAATCAATGCCTAGAGCACCTGCAAACACTGGTATGAACTCTCTTGTTGGGCCATGTAGTATTATTGTTCCTTCCATGAGTAGCTGTGGAAATGCTGTGTTGGTCACCTGGTTTGTTTTTCACCCTCCTGCTAACCCATCCTTCAGGAATGATCCCCCACAGACAAGAGTGGTGCACGCTACTCCAACTGCCTACCCACACTGGAAGGGAAGTGTTTAAAAGCATGAGGTTGAAAATGTAGGAGCCCTCAATTTATGGCAATTAAATGTAGCTAGAGAGGGCTGTAGATGTAGCTACAGTCCATTCCCACATTTGGCTGTGCTTGTCTGCAGCAGCACAGGATTCAGGGACATAGGTCATGGGTCTACACTTACCAGAAGGGCTGAAGAGCCCCATGGCACACTCAGAGAAAATCAGAAGAAAACCAGCTGGGCAAGCAGGTTACGTGAGCAAAAGTCCTTCTGGCTGCAACATCAGCCAGACCAAAACTGACAAGAGCTTCCAGTCTCCTGATTTCCATGTGTAGGCTGATCAGCAAATGGGGTCTGTCAGGAAAAGCCCTCATGGTGATGCTATCACACCATTGCCTAGATGTGTTGTTGAGATTGTTTTTGTAGCTCTCCTTGGAGCATCTGATATCAGCCACTGTCAGAGCTGAGATAAGGGCCTAAAGGGACATTCATCTTGTCCAGTGAAGCATCTCCTGTGTTCACAATGGCTGCCTTTTCTCCCTTCCCTCATGCCTTCTGTTTACTGCTTGGCCTCATGGCTCTTGTGTTCCTCCAGACAGCAATTGTGTCCTTATGCATGAGCAAAGCTGGAGACAGAATGGGCATTACCGGCATACAAATGACAGTCACCTGTATCCCCTTAGGATGAAAAGCTGCCTCCTCACAGTGCTGCCTCCTCCATGGCATAAAAGCCCCCCAGCTCCCTGGAGATTTGGGTAGAGTTTTGTCTTTCCCATTGCTCCTGTGAATATCTACAGCACTTCATTATCCACAACCTACAACATCTTCATTTCAGACAACACAGCTCCCTCTCCTGACCCATGCTGCTTCCCCTGCCATGTCAACTTCTATGGCATCTCATTCCCACTCAGCATCATTCCTTTCCTCCCAGCGATTTGTACTGACTCAGGCTTTACTTAACTCTACAGTCAAAAAACTCTACAGTTGAGTTCAAAATTCATCAATTTAATGCAAAAATATCATCATCTGAGAAATTTTCTTTGGATGATGCCATGAGATTCCTAGGCTCTCTGAGATGATTTCTATCTCTGACGCCCTTCAGGTGAGAGCGCTCAGACTTCTTGGTATAGTTCCTCTTCCCATATCAGACATAAAACCCCCATCCTTCACCTGGCAGCAGCTCATCCTCAAAGAGATACCATTTATTTTAAAGACACAACTCTAAATGGATAATGCCCAGCTTTGATAGCAGGCTCAGTACTTGACTGCACTATAAAACATTCAGCAGACTCAATAGCTGCCTTTCTGCTCAGCTGCACTGCAGCCTCAGGGCCTCCCACAACTCAGGCAGGCTCTGTCTTAACTCATCTCTCCCAGGTATCCAAAGGTCAGGATGGCTCAGCAGGTAAACCCAGAGCCGAGAGTTCTACAGAAGGATGGTGGTCCTACGATATACTCACTGTGACCTCTCTCAACTCCTCTGCCTAAAGATTGAGGGCTGAGCAACCCGAGAAAAGTCCTTCCTTCTACTTCAGCTGTTTCTGCCTCTGAGACTACTTGACTAGCCCAATTCCTCCATCTTACAGCATGGGAATGACAGCATTTTGTGCCCAGCTTTTTGATACTGAAACCATAACTCATAGCTCCAACAAACTGCACAAGCAAGATGCTGAGGGCTGTGTATCTCACATTCATCCAGTTCCTGCTCATCTCCATGTAGAGAACTGACTGAAAGCTTCGAGGAAGCAGAAGGAGCAGGAGAGCTGACCAGGAGTGAAACCCAGCTGTTAGAAGAAATATGAGGTGAAATCAACGGAACCAGAAATGGGGAGTAAGAAGTGGTGAGAGGACTCAGAAAATGTCCTTGAGTTTTACTCCCTGGCTGAGCATTTCCAGGTCCTCATCAGTGACCTTGTAAAACACAAAGAAGTGGAAATCTTTCTCCTGGCTAGAGATGTACGGGGTTACACAACAGCCATCCAGAATCCAGAAACCCAGGAGGAAGAAGGTACATTTAGTGCCTCATTTGCTCAGTTTGCAACCATCGTCCTCAAATATGTTTCAGCTAAGACAAAAACTGCAGAGTCCATCAGGCTGTTGTTTTTTCATCACAGAAGTGGCAGCAGCTAGCTAGAAACCTGCAGGCAGGTTCATAGAATTATAGAATGGTTCAGGTTAGAAGGTACCTTAAAGATTATCTAGTTCCAACCTAGACACCTCCCACTAGACCAGGTTGCTCCAAGCCCCATCCGACCCAGCCTTGAACACTTTCAGGGATGGGGCATCCACAACTTCTCTGGGAAACTAAATCCAGCATCTCACCACCTTCACGGTAAATAAAGTTTTCCTGATACCTAATCAGTTTGAAACTGTTAGCCCTCATCCTACTGATGGAGTCCCTTCCCATCTTTCACACAGATCCCATTCAGGTAGTGGAAGGATATGATATGGTCTTCCATCATATTGAATCATGACAATAACTGGGGTCCTAGCCAAGATGGGAGCATTTATCTATGCCATGCAAACCCACTGCAGGAATCAGCAGGAATTCTGCTGTAACTTTGCATGATGGAGAAGACAGGGAGAGGCCTATGTAGCATCACATGAGGTGCCGGTACAGCTCTTCCACCCACATAGGTGCATAAAACCATCCCTTTGCCAACCTATGAGGGACAGAGCACCCCTCAGGATTTACAGACATTTCCTTTCCACTCATTTTTCTGGTCCACCTCTACCTCGTTCCTGGGTTGCTGGTGAATAAGCAGAGTCATGGGACCCACTTGTGTGGCACAGGGAGCTGCATGATGCAGACACAGTGGCATGAGTCATCCCTTCATGCAGGGGGAAAGAGAAAAAGATTAAACATGTTCAGCTGTCTGAGGAAAATGGGCTTTTCCAATGGCTTGAGAGAAAACTGCTCCCCCTTTGCTATGAGAGTGAATAATGTGTAACACCTAAAAAAAACCCTGGAAGTTTACTCATCTTAATAGGGAATAAAATTTGTAATCTTCCACATAGCGCAACAGTGTCTATTAAATCTGCAGACAAAGCATTTGCTGAGATTGTGGAAAATCTACAAAAATAATCTACCCTCAGAGTCACTGGAGATGACAGAGCATTTCTGTTTTTATAAAAAGAATCTGAAAGAAAATGAACATTTCTGAAAACGTGGCTGGAATAGAGAAATGGCCAGAGTTTTGCCTGGATGCAGGGCATATAAATGATGCATGAAGGAACTGGGTACTTTGTGTTCAGGGAAATAAAGCAACCTCCAACCAATAGTTATAGAGTGAGGCTGATTTGACCTCAAACCTGCTCACAAATACTGGAATACCATTGGAAAAAAGTACTAAAAATGCCAGGGATATGTGACAGTATCATAAGATCTATGCAATGCATTAACCAAGAGCCTTGCAAAAAGCACAGTGTGGGCAACTGTCAAAATCAAAGTGCTTTCCTTGCAAGAAATGATACCACTATGAAAGTGATGTCAGTTCCTGTACAAACAACTTGGGACTGTGTCCAGGTGAGTGCTGAAAGCATCAAGTGATAGAAGTAATTGCTTCTGATTGCAGATCCCCATGCTCTGCTTTCAAGTTTCAACCCAGGCAAATGAAGGTTTGTAAAGGCAAGCAGCCTCACTGTAGAGAAGGGAAATACTGGCTTTTCGGTGTTTTAATTCCAAGTCAGAAAGTATTGTCGGGAGAAAACAGGTTGTTTCTGGTGCTGGCAGCAGGCAGCAGCAGTTTTAAGTGCAACAAAGAGGAATCGGGCTGTGAAGCCATTCTCCCATGCACCACTCAGGAAGTGCCAGGAGAAATGCTGAGGAAGCTGGAGTAAGTACTGCTAGGATGGATGAGATAATGTCTGCACACTAATGACAGCCTTTGCCTTTCTTCATCTGAAAACAACAGTTGTGTGTATGTCAAGGATGCCCAATGCACTGTGCCAATGCACACTGCTCTGTAATGCTCCAATATTGTGTATCAGTGGGATGATCCCAGCCAGGAGTTTTCTGTAGCAGCCAAAGACCAACATACTAAAGAAGAAAATGTCCTGCTGGAGTCTAGTTGTCCCCTAAAGGCCCCAGAGAGGCTGCTCAGCACCCTATGTGTGGCCCTGGTCCACACCAGTCCATCTAGCTATTTCCAGGACACATGTGTTCCTTGTAGAGAGCTACTATGCTTTACCTAGTTCAGGACAGCTCACCCAACCTGAGGACCTTCAGGGAGAGGTGACAAAGGGATAGGTCCCTTGTTTCAGCAGGTGACACTGATACTATCATGGAGACAATAGGTATCAGCAGGATATTTCATAGCAGAGTCATAATGGAAAAGAAGCTCACAGCAACACCATGTGAGAGCAAGACCATCACCTTGCTATAAGTGATAGTAGAAAAACAGAGTAGAAATTTTTCCCCCGTAGCTATACTGGGAGAAAAAGATTCTCTTCCACACATCTGTGCCATGCCTCTGAGTTGTTATTGAGATATTATATGGATCCTTTTTTTATTCTTTACCCTACTGCTCACTTTTACCAACTTGTGGCCCTCTCCCTTCCCCAGCATCCTCCTGTCCTGGGCACTTTGTGAGGACTGCACTGCTGTAGGCACAGCTCAGGCTGCAACCAGGGCAGACTGTCATAGTCCCTGCTAGCAGAGGAGCTAAAGGGCTGTAGATGAGTTAAACAGAGAGTGTTGATCATGCATTGCCTGCTCATGACTTGCTACAGAGAGCAAAAGACATGAGGTAGCATTATTACCACTGAAAAGCACCCTGCCTGGGACAGGGCAGAAATGGTGACTCCTTTCAGGGTCTCCATTTTAATATCAGCAGGGCTAGCCTTGTTATAAAGAAGGACTGTCTAATGTGAGACAGGACAAAATAGACTTGCCGGCCTGGGAGGATCTTACAGAGAAACTCAAGAGTGGGAAGTGCCTGTACCAGTCCAGCATACTACCTTCCTCAATTCCCATCTTGGTTTGGTATCTGGGATGGATGTGTGCTAGGAGAAAAGCCCCAGGGCCACAGAAAAATTGCTCTGTCTGTCCTTTTCCTGGGGTGGCTGTGAAGATGAAGGATCTCCCTCTGCAGCCAGCCTGGCTTCAAAGCTTTGGAGCAGAGACGGGGAGCATTAGTGTTAGAGTAGGATAAGACATTCTTTCTCAGATGTCACAGGTCAGGAGCTGTTCCCTAGCATGGAAAGTGAGCAGCACAGCCTGATCCTGACATCTGTGCAGCTAAACTATCCTCTCCTAATGCAGGATGGCTTCACCTGTACATCCTGCTGGCAGCAGTCCTGAGGCCAGATGTTCCTTGAACAGAGCACAGAAGGATTTTAACCCTGTGGGCCCAGCCAATTAAAAATATGGAAGAGAGAATATCTGAGAGAAGTTTGGACTTAGGAAGCTGAAAGTCATAAGTGAGAAGGGAATCAGTGCCTGGAGCTGACATTGCCTTTGGAGTCCAACCAGTTTTGGGAGTTTCATTCACTTAAAAACATTTTTATTTAATAAAATGCATTTGTACTCAGGCTGCATACAGAAACAGACATATGGTAGAGAGAGAGAGCAGCTGGCCCACAGCAGTGGCCTTCATCAAGGCACTGCTACAGCACCTTCACCCTCACAGATCTCCCACATGTAACAGGGTCCCTTGGTGCTGCATTACAGCTACCCTGGGGTAGGCTATGGCAGTACTTGCAGAAATCAGGTAAAGAATGAAGAATATCATCCCCAATGGAATAACCATACATGTGGTAAATGAAAGTTTTCTGACTTGCTGTCTTATAGAGCCAAGATGCTCCTCCATAAAACTTTATGAGGAAGCAAGGAGAAGAGTTGGGTGACAGCTCCTGTCTTTGTGATTTGCTTCTGTAACCAGGGTCAAAACCTGCCTTCTCCTGCTCACATGCTGAGCAAATGCCTTCATGTGACAGATTCACCCCAGAAAATATAAGAACTACTTTAAGGACAAGACAAATCCCAAGTATTCCAGAGAAAGAGATCAGATGAAGCTCAGTCTGAAAATGCTTATCAATGCAATGAATTGTAGTCTGTTATCGATGCCTTAACTCTGGACTTTGTTTTTATATATTTCTTTTGGTTTTAATATTTTTCCTCATGATAAGTGTTATCTCAGACATTTCTGACAGGTTGATGACATATTATTTCTTTAGAAGGAATGCGCCCAAACATAGATGTTTGTTCAGAAAAGAAATCTGGGAATCTGATGCAAGGAGGCTGGTTGGTTTGGAATCCCCTGGAGGTTGGTTTGGAATCCCCTGGAGGGGATATCCTTGTGTTCCTTCTGGATTCCCAGTTTTTGTTCTAAGGTGCTTGTGTTCTAGTTGTCTTACCTGAAAGGAGCTCAACTGATTAAAAAGCCTGCAGGAAATTCACACAATTCAGAAAATGATGCAGCTGGCTCTTGTATTGTGGATTAATGCAATGAGTAATAAAGTTTCTTTTTTTTTTCACTTCTTGGGTTTTGTGAACAAGAATCATACTCCTATTTAGCAACTATAACTCCTGTGATTAATAAGCCAGCACACAGGTATCCAGAGGGACATGTAGTAACAGTCAATGCATATGAATAAAGAAGCACAAGTGGAGAGTTTTCAACTCACGTGATCCATAGCAAGAAGGGGAGCAGTCAAAGAGGTATCTGTGGTCCCAAATGATTCAAAGAAAGTCCTGACACCTGGTCTGGGAGTCTTAATAAGCACAGCAATCATTTGGGAAACTGTAATGTTGAGTATCTGAGTCCTACATGAGGCTGTCAGTTAAATGACTGCATTGTCAGGATCTAGGCTGGTCTCTTCAGTCTTAAAGGGTGCCTGTAGCTGAGCTCCTATACAAAACTCACACTTTCTGGAAAGATGCAGGTAGCTGGGACTGTTCAGGAAGTCCTGCAGGAAATACTTTCCAGCTCTGCCACAGGGCATAAAGAGGTCAGTACCCACCAGGCCTTTATTAACTTGCTCCAGCATCAACCTCTGGCTTCTGAGCTCTACCACACTATTTATTTTTTATATTTTTCAACATGATGTGAAATTTGTCGGTGCTGCTCATTGCACCCTTCATTCCACCAGCTATCTCAAGGCAAACTCTACTTCCTCTTCATCTCCTGGTCTTAATGCTTTTGAAACTTTAACATAACATCAGAAAAAAGATTTCTTTCTAATTCCTTTGTCTGCTGTGGTATTCATTCCCCATTGTTCCCTCTTGCCCTTGAAAAACAGTTCAGACCCATTGTGAACTCACAGTCCCTCAGCAGACTTTCTGACTTCTCCTCCAGTGTGCCTATTTAAAGCTAAAAAGAAACACACAAAAGTCCACAAAAGCTCTGTGTGTACCTTGCTACCTAGAAAGCAATTCAGACCATTAGATTTTCTCCAGTAGTTTTAACACACAGCATCTCAGGGCTTAGTGCAATGAACGTTAGTCATAAGCTAATCGGAAACAGAGGTGCTTAAATAATTCATAGGCTGCCTTTCTTCCCAAAGAGCCTCAATACACAGCCCTGTCATACCATCAGTGCTGTGCTACCAAAAGGCATCTCACTTCACAGAGGGTGTCAATCAACTCAGAAGAGACAGAGGCAATTTCTATGAAAAGCCATACCTGGGGAGATGTAGAGTGACCCAGGGAGTTCCTGCTTAGGGAAGCACATCTTTCTCCCAGAGGACCTAGGGGAGGGCTCTGCTGCACCTCTGCTCTCCCGAGTGCCTAAGCAGCTTTCTGAAACGGAAACCCAGAGCAGTAACTTCGAGTAAGTACCAAACATAGGAACATCTCCAGACACAAACCCCTGGGGAAGAGAAAAAGGGATTTGCTCCCAAGGGCATGATCCAGGTCTGTGCATGTATGGAGTTGCTCTGGAAGCAGCTGTGGAGTAGTGCCAGTTGGCAAGGGCTGCCCTTTGCTGCCCATTGCAGGGCTGGAGCTGGACGCCCAGCCATTCTCAGGCCCAGATGTATGTGTGAGGTTTTCCATGGCAGCCATGATTTAATGATACTGTATCTCTGCATTTCCACTGCTTAATGAAGGTTGCTTTGTTTTGAGAAAATTGGCTTGCATGACTGAAAAACATCTGCTTGCTGCCAAGAGAATAACAACTCTAACAGGGCAGAGAAACACAGCTTGATTTGCAGTGGTTGTTTGCCTAAAGGAGCTCCACTTGCTCTTGTTTGCACAGTGAATTCTCCTTGTTCTCAACATGGTGAGAATAAAGGTGGATATGAGACATCCATTAGCTCACAAACCTTGCTATGCATCACAGTTTAATCCCCTTATACCTGCTTGCTTCCCAGCAGTTGCAGAGTACAGCTAGCAAAGGGTTTCTGTAGGCCTGCAGATTCTCCTCACATTACCCAAGGGTGCTATGTGCAGATAGATAAAAGGCTTCATGCCAAATACAGTATTCTCAACTAATCACACCAGACAGCCAGTGTTTCCCCTAAAAAACACCTTTCAGGCTTTGAGTTACAGGAGATTCTTTTATAAATACTGCTTTTTCATCAAGTGTCTGAGTCATCCATTACTCAGGGACAGGCTGAGAGCAGTCCCTGATTTCTCCTGTGAAGGGGTTGTATTAGTATTCCTGTGTGAGCACATGGGCAGAGGATGCCTTGGGACCGAGGGCATCTCTTTGTGTCCATGTTGGCATCCAAAGCTTCACAGACACCTACATCACATCAGAACTTATAGTCCTCAGGATGAGAAGGACAGGAGGAGGAGGAAAGGCTGTTCATGAGCAATTCAGGGACTATATGCAGTATCTGGATGTTGCTTCAAATCTGGCATCATTTGGGGAAACAACTCATCCTCCCTCGCTGACCACAAAGAAACGAATTCTGTGCCTTCTCATTACAGTATTATTTTAGGAGCCCAACTTCCTCTCCATCTAATGTTAAAGCCAGATTCATATTTCAATATCCATATGACCTATAATGGACCTTGATAAAATCAATCCATGTGCTTTCCCTCATTTCCTCACGTCCATCTGCTTAATGGAGGAAATAGCTGCTGTCGAAGACCTTGAAATTCAATGGGTCTTTTTTCCCTCACGCAAATGTACTTGACCATGAGTTCAGAAAAAAGTAAAAGCGGACTCCTACAATGACTATCTTTTACTTTCTGTTTTTCAAAGGGAGAACAGAGTCATCTAAGTGGCTGGTACTGCATGAATAGGGATCTTCATGGGGATAAATCCAGCAGGACAGCACAAGGATTTTCCCTGAACCCAACAGACAATTAAACTGCAATTCTTTGGATTTCAGAATCCCAGAAAAGTACTCAGAGCTCAGAAGTTCAGGGGTTTTCACAATTTGCCTCATTTGTCATCAGCTGTCTCAGAAGGGTAAGTGAAGAAGGGCTCTTCTCCTTTTTCATGGGAGAAATGGGCTTATAGGGATGGAGGAGAGGATAGGTTCATAGCCCTGTCACTTTTGCTGCAGTGTAATTGCTGGGAATATGATGGAGATCCCTTTCTTCCTTTGTATAGATAGAGCTTCATGCCAAACCACTGTCAAGAAGGAATATACAAGAACAAAAAACGGGCCACTGACATTAGTCATTGAACTGTGCTATGCTGGAAAAGCCCTTGCACTAAGCAGAGGAATCTGCAGTCAGATGGGAAAGGGTAGGATAGGATAGGGTAGGATAGGATAGGATTAAAGTAATACGACGATTGGTGTAAGAAGGGGCTGACCTCCACGATCAATATGATCTGCCAGAATCCCTTTATTGAGAGCATGAGACAAGCTTATATACAGTGATGGCTACTTATCAATGCTACTAACATACTGATTGGTTACAGGTTACATTCTTGCATTAATGTCAGACCCTCCTCTTAGAGTTCTTCTGCCAACACACAAGGCCGTTGTTTACCTTGCCCATTCTTGACTCCTACTTAGTTCCCATCGCATAGAGGACTCTTTCCCAAAACAATGGATTCACAAACAAGCTCCAAGGCCTCAGGTGGCTTGATAGGATTTTTCTCAGGCCCTGAGCTGAGCAGCTGTTAACCCTTTATGGCCTGTGCCCATACTGCAACATAGGATA
>VZTY01030652.1:80267-113333 GCA_013400935.1 Turnix velox | reverse complement strand
AGGCTGGGGTAGGACTTTTTAATAGGATATGTGATGGAACAACAAGGAATAATGGATGGGAATTAGAAGAGGGAAGAGTCAGGCTAGATATAAGAAAGAAATTCTTTATGGTGAGGGTAGTGAAACACTGGAACAGGTTGCCCAGAGAGGTTGTGGATGCCCCCTCTCTGGACGTGCTTAAGGCCAGGCTGGACAAGTCACTGATCAACCTGATCTAGTGGGAGGTGTCCCTGCCTATGGGATGGGGATTGGAACTAGACGATCTTTAAGGTCCCTTCCAACCCGAACTATTCTATGACTCTAGGATAGGATAGGATAAATGCACAGCTGTTCA
The DNA here is from genome assembly GCA_013400935.1 of Turnix velox. Taxonomy (NCBI): domain Eukaryota; kingdom Metazoa; phylum Chordata; class Aves; order Charadriiformes; family Turnicidae; genus Turnix; species Turnix velox. Next base: position 112,999 of record VZTY01030652.1, on the reverse strand, counting down.
CATCAGGTGAAGTAATACAGATAAGTTCCCAAAGATCTGGAAAATACAAATCTTTGCCCATAGAGGGCATATGTGCAAACAAAAGCCTCTAGAGGCAGAGGGCGAATGCTTAGCCAAAATGCTGGGCCTCTCTGGACCTCATAGCAGGCAATCCAGCCGACAGAAACTAATAAAACAGTAGAAGGTTCATCTGGGTCAAGCAGAGAGAAACCTTGTCAGGAAAAGTCAATGTACAGTTGCAGGGGTAAGTAGATGATGGGACTACCAGTGTTTTTTAGGCACTGCTTGTTGATGCTCTGCATACAGCCACTGCAGCAGGATTGTGCAGATGGGGTACACTGCAGTTAGTGGTCCCAGAGGCTTTTATTTGCACAGCACCCGCATCTTGTGTGTCTTTTCATTTCCACCCACAGCGTGACCTCACTTACTGTCCCCTTTCAAAGCCAAGAAATGCTTTATTTATCTGGGGCCATTTGATGCATCTATCTGCACAAATTCAGCTTTCTTTTATTCTCTTGCACTTCTCCAGATTCCCATTAGCTCAGGTTTGAAGCAGAACATCAGCTCTCATAGGTCTTTATCAGGTTGTTTACTGCAGCATCTCTCTGAAGTCAGAGAAACTGCAGCCCTAGTGTCAAATTCCATTTTAACTACACAATCAGTTATCAGCCCATTACCATAATAAGGAGATTAAAAGCGCTGAGAAATGCACAGTTTACCCAAGGCTGAGGACTTTGTTGCTGTCTTCCTGAGTCACACCAGGTCCACGTTGCTCTGCCTGTCACTTTCCTGGGGAGGGAGGCAGTGGGTGGAGGTGATGGGCAACACCACATACCAGTGAAGGCTGGACCAAGTGATTCCTCATATACATAGACTCTCCCAGGAAATAAATTGCACCAGGTCAGATTCCTTGGGTCTTTCAAAGACTCTGGTCCTTTTTGAGGGTGTAACTTGAAACATTTCTCCACTGAGAATGTTGGCTTTAGAGATCTGCTCTCCCTGCACTCTTTCTTCTGCCAATCATTTCTCTGTGACTAGTCTGAAAACTATTTCAACCATACAGAGTAATCCTAGGTGGATCTAACCCAATTTCTGCCTCACTTATCCTAACCCCTCACCCAAATCATTAATGCTAAACCTGTAACACTAACCACACTGTAATCCTTAACCCTAAACCAAACCCAAAGCTTAGCCAGGACCTAACCCTATACCTAATGTTTAACCTAAACCTAACCCTAAATCAGAACATAAACCCTTACCCTAACCCTAACCTTAAGCCTATCCTTAACCCTTAGTCTAAGCCTAAACTCTAACCCAAGCCCTAATTCTAACCCCCCCATTGACCCTTAACCCTAACCTGATATCTGTCCTGGTTTCACAGAGTTAATTCTCCCCAGGCTCTGGCAGGGACACAAGTATTCCATCCAATGTGAGCCACGTTCAGCCTATAGCTGGGAGATGGCTGCTATGTTGGGGGCAGGAAGACTGTGTTTGGGAGCAGGCTGGAGCATCCTGATCCAGTCTGTGAGTGGCAGTACTCCAGCCGATGGGACTGCAAATACTATTCAAATGTAAGTGTTACCCTAGTGAGAAGATTCTCTGGACAAAAGACATTTGCACGAACAAGTACTGGGTCTGGCCAAGCTGTTTATGGCTGCAAATGTAATTAAGATGAGAAAGCAACAAGTCAAAGGGAGGAAAAAAGCTTTCCAGGGTCCCTGAAGGACATGGCATCTGCTGCATCTCTCTCTCTCTGCTGCCTGGTCCCTGCAAAAGCTCAGAGCTAGAGTACAGTATGGGGAGTTTGGTGTTCCCCAAGGACGTTTTCCTTCTGCACCACTCTAGTTAAGATATCAGAAGTGAGATTTGTCACTTAACCATCTGGAATAGGCGATCACAGGAGGCTGCTGCTCCTCAGTCTGTCACACTCTTAAACTGTGCTAATGTCATTCAGATGTTTCACAAAACAGCCCTGACAAGAAGGCATGAAATTAAGATGTTTGTGGAGCTGTCCAAGTGGGAAATTACAACAGGGGAGCAGGGAAAGGCAAGGGAGGGGGATACACTTTGTGGCAGGAGGCTCCACTAAGGACTTCTTGCTTCCTCTGGCTCCCTTGGATATGCTACAGCTTGGATCAGCTCAGAAAGGAGAGCTGATGCAGCATCACCTCCATGCAGAAGAAAGCCAGGAAGCATCTCCTATGCTTGCCCTTTGCTGCTTTCATTTTGTCCAGTTCCAGGATGGAACCCACAACAACTACCCATGTCCTCACTGAATTGGGATTTCTATCCAAGGAATCCCATGGCACAGTTGTGCTTGGAAATAGGCTGAGTGGAAAAGGGTGGCCAGAGGCAGAGAGTAGCCTTGAACCCTGCAACGTCACATCCCCATTTGCGTTCTCTGCAGGCAGAGGACCAGGCATCCTACTTCGCTCTGAGCAGTACTGCAAGCTGCTGGTGCAGCTGGTTCTCATTTCATACTACAAGGCAGTTTTATCAGCAGGGAGTTGACATGGGGCTTTAAAACACTTTCTAATTAAGGAGCAGGCCAGCCTGGAGAGCAATTAGGTTTGATGCATCCTGTGTTTGAGAAAGTCTGTGTTACAAACTCTGGAAAACATTCTGAGCTCCAGCAATTAAATCTTCTCTTTCCTTTCCTCCCTGGCCTCATTTGCAGAAATGTCCTTGGTTGCAAAGCCCTTACCCAGTGTGGCCACTGCCCTGAGAGCAAGGGTGACACTGGTAGTGGGGCAGAATGGAGGCAGGGCAGGTGACATGTAAAAACACTCTGTGAAGCAGGGGGGAAAACAAGCACGATTTAGACTGGATGGAAGTAATTATATATACAGCAACAGCCACCAAGGTTAACCTCCCCACCAATTTCCCCATCCTCGGGGCAAGCAAAACTCATCCCCTCTAGGTTTTGCAGAGCTGATGAGCTGCTAAGATGGGTAGGACTCACAGTCAGAGGGGAAGCGCTTCTGCAAGGCAAAACCAATACATTGCTTTCCTTCAGACTCACAGCTTGCCTTCGAGCCAATCCACAAAGCTGTTTGTCCCTCAGTTTCCCCTGCTCCAAGATTGCAGTGGATAGCTATGGTGAGGCTATTTCCCTTCGTCTATGCAGAATGCCAGCAGAATTCATCAAAAATGTATTTTTTTTCCTTTTGCTCTGCAACTCCAACTAAAAATTATTTTCTTAAAAATAATCCACGAAAACATTTGCTTTTTCAGACATGCCTCTTTTTTTGAGCTTTTTCACATTTTCCTCCTGTGGAAAAATGGAAGAAAAGAGAATACAGATTTGTGGGTTTTTTCCCATCTACAAAACATAATGTTTGACAGAAACAACAATCTGCTACCCACAAAAAGTATACAGAAAAGGGTATTTTTATTTTAACCAGAAAATATTTCCAAAGAAAAGAAGACAACAATTTCCAATTAAAAGTTTCTGAGAGAAGAGCCTGAGTTCACTCCACTGATGGACTATCCCTTCCCCTGCTCTGCAAGGGGCTGCCTGCTTCCCTCCACTGGGGAGGAAGACAACAGGTTCAGGAGTCCAAAAGCACGGAGAGATAGGAAAAGAAAAGAAAAGAATGCAGAAGAGAAGAAGACAGGAAGGGAAAGAAGGAAAAAAAAAAAAGGAAAAAGAAGGAATAATGTTGCTTTCACTGTTGGCAAAAGTTAAAATAAAAGGCACATCAAATCTCACAGATAAAAAATCTGCCTAAATGCTGCTCAAGGCTGCAGAAGAGGCAGCTGGAGGGAGAAGAAAGTCTGGGTAGGTGACACAAAGAGCAGGTGCGAGGGAGGGAAGAAGCATGGAAGAAGCAGGAGGTCACTGATCTCTGTCACAGCACACCTCAGAGAAGTGGGTTTGCAGTGCTCCTGCTCCTTGTTTTTGCAAAGCACTAGGTCTTTTCTTGTCATCCTCTAACATGAAGGCATCATTCTTCCATCAAATACCACCATCCAAGCTCCTTTCTCTCTTCCTTTCTCTTTTTCTTCCTTCCAGACACTTCCACCGTATTTCCATCCTGTGTTGCCCACACCTTCCTTCAGTCCCTCCTTGTTTCCTCTCGTGCTGCCTCTCCCTCTCCATCCCTCTCACATTGTCTCCCCCCCAGTTCCCTGAGGAGCTCTCTAATGAAACGATAGCCTTCTTTTTCTTCAATAGTCCTCTTTGTTGAACTACCAAGAGGACCCAGCCAGGCATCGCAATTAGGAAACTAGTGCCTGGGGCTGCTGCATTTGCAATGTCAGCTTGGAGATCCTCCCTGCCCTTTCTAAGAAGAGAAGGAAGTCTCCGTGAATTTGCAAGCACCACCAGCACAGGGACAGAGGCTAACGCAGAGCCTTCTCTTTTTCTTCCTAAGTCAGTCCGGTTCTTTCCCCTCTCTTTCTGCCTTCCATCTCTCCTTTCTGGTTGCGAGCACATCTCAGCCCACCAGCAGCATAGAAATTTTCAAGTTCTTCATGGTACCTACAGCCTTTCAGAGCCTTGCCACAGAGACAGTCTCAGGGCTGTAAGACGCAACATCCCCAGCATGCCCTGGGCAAAGCAGGGTCTGTCTGGGAAACCATCCTGGGCACATCAAATAAAATTTCTAACTTACAAAATGAGACTCAGCACTGGTAGATAAGGAGGTCATAACCCCTACTGTAGTTTATTTGCTCAAAGCTCCTGTTCACTTCCAGCAAACCTATCTCAAGCCTCCCTCTTCCCAGCTCCCACTGAGCTGCTCTCCTAGCGTGCCAGTCACTGTACACATGGCACACCACTGGCAAGTAACCAATTCTAGGATCTGGAAACCCTGGTCCCATGTGAGATTGAAGGTGTGGGTAGAATAAAGCTTTTCTTCCAACCTTAGATATCAGGATGGCTTGAATGGACTTCTTTCCAGACATGACAAAAGTTATTTCCCAAAACCCCTGGTCCTTTATGTCTCTCTCTCCCAATCAAGCTATCAAAACCACCACTCTGCCAATGGACTGAGGGTGCCTCAGCCCCACTTCTGAATTTCCAAGGAACTCAGCTCCAGTATGACCCTTTCAGCTGCTGCTTTCTCCAAAATCTTGACTCTTCATGCCCTCATTCTTCTTGCTAAAGTATCCCAGACAAAGCCAGACAAAGGCAATGTTTCTCCTGTGTGCTGATGAAAAGCCTCTTTTGAAAAGTCTCTTGGGAAATGCTTCCCATTATAGTTAATTCTGTTGCTCTTTAATACTAGCTGCCCCTCTCCTTTGGTTTGTCTTGGTTAACCTCTATTTTTGGGAAACAAAATCTCAGAACAGGATTCATTTCACTATTGTTTTCTGTATCTGAGCAAGTCACCCTGGAGTCTCTGCTTAGTCAGAGAAGAAAACAGACTATTCCATGACGTAATTTATCTCATGCTAAAGTCAATGTCTAAAATAAATCAAGTCCTAAAAGCACATGGCCCTCTCCCTTAGGGAGAAGGGGAACAAGTGGCTCATCTGGGTAGATTGGAGTTGTCTGAAGCAGGTAGTGAATCACCACTAGGTCTCCAAGGACTTGTCCAGGGACTGTCCTCCAACCATCCTGTCCCTAGGAATTTATGGATGCTTCTTTGAGGGGAGTGGATCTGCAGGGAAGGGGCCAGGGTAAGAGAGGGCTGCACATGAGCACAAGCAGCAGGGATCTTCCCTGGAGCTATTTGAACGACTGGTAGATGCGCGGCTGAGAGACATGGTTTGGTGGCAGTTTTCACGGTGTTAAGTCAATGGCTGAACTCGATAATCTTAAAAGCCTCTTCCAACCAAGACAATTCTATGATCACAAGATAGTCTAAAATCTCAAGAGAAGAAAAGGAACCACTTACGCCCTCCAAACCTTAGGCTTCTAACAGCTGGCAGACCCTCTCCTTGGTCTCAGAGCCTTCATGCAGCTGGGGAAGGAAGGCAGCTTTGTTTTCCCTCTAGCAATAAAATGAGAAAAATTTTCACAAAGAGCCATCTGGTCTTTCTCTTTTTTTCTGATGCTGATGGGTCATTTCTGATGGATTTAAGTCTCATAAGCCCTCTTTAAAACAGGTTTTTATCTCACACACACCCTGGTGTATGCACGCAGCATGTTCACTGCATGCCAGTACTCCCTGCACAGCCCTGGGATAAACCACGCCAGATTGGGATTAACTGCTCTCCTGTTAGTTTTAAAACCATTCTAATTGCTCATGTCTGGGAGACAGAGAGACCACTTCCTGTCTCTCCCCATCCCAGTCCTCCAGTCCCCTTGCCCTTCTTGCCCTAGCTGAGTTCCTGGATGCATGGGTGAGGAGCTGAGGAGCACAGGTGGAACCCCAGCACCTGCCCTCCAAAATCCACACCACACACCGTGTGTGTGACGGGTGTCACTCACATCCCCAGCACAACAAAGTGAGGGATTTTGAGCTGGCTCTGTTGTGTAGGCACTCAGATATTCACCAGGAGAAAGGTAAAATAGAAGTGGAAATCCTAATTTCAGAAGCTCTTTGTAGGGTAATTATCAAACAGCAACAGTAGGCTGGGTTGCTTGCTAATTAGGCCACATTCTTTATGACTAGTTTCTCTAAGATGTCATTTGACAGACTTGGGGGGGGTGGGGTGCATGTGCACGTAACGTTGTTTTTAATTACATTTGGTATGCTAATTTCTGATATAAAATAAATATTTACCAGAAGCAATATTTCTTCATTTCACGCTGGCTGCACCATGCTATTTATCGAGGGTTACAAACAGGCTGCTATCACGCAGCCCTCCCTGCAGGTGTGTCTGCCCCTCTCTGCTCCCCTCTGCCAGAGACAGAAAGGGATGGATCCAACAGTGACTCAGGAGGGGAAAGCAGCAGGAAAGAGCAAGGAAGCCACAGCATCTTCCCCTTTGCCTAATGGTGATGTGTTCTTTTCCTGCCAAAGGGCCCTTTGGAAGGAGGGTGCCCAGGAGAAGCCCTTGGCCAACAGCTGGCTGACACTCCGAGGCTGAGAGCATGCCCTAAGGCTCCGAGGAGACAGGAACTATCACTCCTCTGCCAGAGAGCCAGGCTCTTGTGCGGTGAGCATGCCTCTCACACAACTCTAAGGCTACAGATCTTTATTCATGCAGTCTCTTCAACCTTTAGAGATTTCAATGCTTTTTTTTTTTTAATTCCTTCTTCTACATATGAATTAACTAACATTTCAAGAATGGAAAGCTGCTGCAAACTGAAAGCCCCACATCCATCATCATGGTTTTGACAATCTGGGAACTTTTTTTCCCCTACAAATGTATACTCTTGCATATATATTTTTTCCTGTTCACTGAAGTCAGCTCTTACTGCTACACACTCTGTGTTTCAATAAATTAGAGCTTTCTGCTGGAAAATCCTATAGCTGTGGCACTTCCTTAATCAAATATCAGTTCAAACTGCTCAGGTGATTGCAAAACATGCCTCTCTCTCAGGCAGAAAGCTTCTTACATGGTATTTGACCTGATCCAAGCTGTCCATCAAGGACCAACACAGTCAAGAGACATTTGCAGATACATGTCCTGATGTTTCTGGTGATATAGCATGAAAGAAGTCAGTTTCACTTGGGTTCAGGCACTTGGATCATCCAAGGATCTCCATCCAGTCCTAGATCCAGGACTACTCCTAGATAGATCACTTCAATGTATTTGATAAGTAATGAACTTCCGTGGGATAGGGGGAGCTCCTAATTCTACTGCCCCAGATGCTTTGAATCGCCCATCAGCCCAAACAACCCAGTTATTTTTTTCACACATGAGCCACCTCTCATAAAATTCCTACCCTCCTGCCATGTTATATTTGAAATTAAACCCTTCAATAACTTACTGTCTCAAGGCACTAAGAGGAAAGACAGAGAGTGCTGAGGATTGAGAATACTTTCTGTGAAGATCAGAAAGAGAGGAGCAGAGTCCATCTGAGGAGCAGAGCTCTGGGGCTGATTTTGCCTCACACCGTGTGCACAAGCATTTAATTGGCTCTGCTGATGTACAACACAGTTTGACAGATAATCCACTGATTAGCAGCTCGGTAATTTTTTTACACCCAAGCTGAAATTTCTCAAAAGCGCTTAATGGTTCCATGCTACTGAAGTATTCAACATATGCTCTTCCTTCTCTTGCAGGCTACTTGCACTTGGGCTGCCCAACCAGACTGTCTTTAATCCAATGCCTGGGTGTGTGTTGGACAAAGAGCAGGAGTAATGGAGGCTAGCAGCATGGCAATCGGTGACTTAGATGACCTTGTCCTGCCTTGGCACACAGAGCAGAGACAGGACTCAATGAAAACCCCATTTTTAATACCAAGGGGCTATTTGTCTCTTTCCTTTAGCCCTGTGCTTCTTTCTAGGAGGGAATTACGGGACAGGGTGTTGTGATGGAAGCAGACCATTTATTTAGCTCCTCATGATCCATTCCTGGGTATCAGTGCATGGTGTTCCTCAGCATTCTTCCAGTTCTATTCCAAGCACACCAAGACAAGTAACCCCTTGCCTTTTGTCTTCAGAGGGACCAGGGAGAAAGTTTCCAGGCTGAGGAACCACAACAACAGGTGCTGTTTTCCATCTGCTCCAATCCCTTGAGTTTTGCCTTGGTCTCTGGCTCATTCACAGCCTTGAACAGAGAATAATGCTTTTTCTTAAAGCCCTTACTAAGTTCTGCTCATAGTAGTGTCTGAGTGCTATAGGAATTAATGCATTATTCATCAGCACTTTCCCTGTTGAATCAGGTAGTTTTATTATCTTCATACCTGATGAACTGAGGGACAGAAACAAAGCCAAATTCATTCCAAATTATCATTAATTTGGGATGCTACATTTGCAAAAATCTTAAAGTCTGATTTTTCAGGGCTTACATGGGATTTCGTGTGCTTGAAGCATGAGACAATCTGGTTATCACAGACAGCACAAATCAGACTTATTACTCAGAAAAAGAGGAAGTAATTTCTCTGAGTGAATATTTTACCTTTTGCCACTTTTCCATGGCAGCAAGGAGCTCAGTGACAGAGGAAGAAAGCAAGCTAGTCCCCTGGGGTGGGCAGCATGATATCATCCCGTTTTTTGTACTTCTGTGTCCTTCCCTACATTTCCCATGTGTAGCAGCCAGAGCATCTGTTGGAGAGGGAGATACCTCCTGCCTTACCTCATCCTCCTCCACTCCCAAGGGGTAGTCCCCTTGAGCACAGTGAGGTGGGGAGACATTTCTTAGCAGCAGTGCTGTAGGATGCTTTGTAGACTGAAAACAATACAATAAAATAAGGGCTGCACCAAAAGGAATCACCCCGTAGATGTTGGAAGTGCTTCCAAACTGGACTGCAGTAAGCTCAGCATACACAGGTGCTTCAGAGGATAGAGTGGTTCAGATGCAACCAGTCTCTACAGAAAATGGATGAACCAGGAAGTTTTCAGAGACACAAGGATTTTCACTGGAGTAGCTCTAGATAGGCTAAGTGGTATTTTACAAACATCGATTCCCGTCTCCAACATATAAGCCTGCACTTCCCAACCACACATCTGTCAGAATTTTGTTCAGTGTGGTCAAAGCAGCAGTGTTTGTTTTTTCCCTAATCTTCTCTTCAGAAATGAATGACCCACTTTAGATGAAACATTAAAGCAGCCCAAGGCGTATTTCCAGCTTTGAAAACCCCAGCTTGCACAGTTAACATACAGGTCAACTTTGGACCAGACAAAGAGGAATCAAGGCTTTGAAAGTAGTGGCTCCAGTGTAGCAGTGAGGATGGATTTAAGGAAAAGACAGGAGAATCAGGCTATTGGTCAGGCTAAAGGATTTCTAGCTTCTCTTTTTGCTTTGAGGACCACAGATACGCCATTGCACTGCTGTTGGAAAGCCCAGAGATGACACAAGGCCTGTGCTGCACCAATAGGTTTCTCTGGTAGAGCATGGGGATTCCTAAACACTATTAGTTTACTCCCTCCCTCTCCCAATGCGAAAGCAAGCTCCAGCCCACTTGTGCTGTAGTTCCAGACTAATTTTTATTTCTTCCCTCTGCAGAAGAATTCAACATGCAGGAGAAACTTTGCCATGTGGATTCCTATGCTTATCCCTATGAAATTCATCCCTTACTCCTTATGACTTAGTGCTGAACTGGCCATTTGTGTATCAAGTTCAGGGAGGGAAAAGTGAATCCTGACACTTGCTTTGTGGGTTGAGAGGAGGAAAGAAATCTAATCTATTCTTCCACTTCCATCTTTGCCAAGTCTCACTCCATTTGAATTAATTTAAAAAGCTCTCTTTAAAGCCTCTCACAAACGGTTTCATAACGTGTTCCAACAGGAGCCATTGTGACAAAAAAATTCCCCTCCTTTATTATCCCAGCTGGAGGATGCTCTGTTTCAGTGCTCTATAAAATGGTTGTGTATCATGCCCAGAGGGTCTTTGTTGCACATTAAAGCCCAGGGTGGGTGAAATGTCAGCTACAGTTCAGCCAAGATGGGATCCCTTAGGCTTTGCAATGCAGTCTGCAGTTCCCTTAATGTCACCTTGTCCTCCTAATGGCTATAAAAAGGACACAGGGGGCACCAAATGATGAGAAATTAACATCAAGGCTGTGTTCATCCTACCTCAGTCTGGAGTGTCATTTCTCCTAAAGCATTACAAACTGGCAAGCAAGTCAGATGCAGGGGCCAGCCTGAAAGTACGTGGAGATGATACATGTCATTGCCCCATGGCTCATAGAGGCTAATTTCTTAGGAAATCTCATAGAATTCTACAGGTTTCATCTGGTTAAACAAAAAGATAAATGACAGGGGATCATACTCCATGCAACTCTCTTATTCAGTAGACCTCAGCTACTCTTCTGCTCTAGCAGGACTGTTCCCAAAATATCATGTGAAGAACAGTAAAGAAAGGTAACTTCTCTGTAACAGTCAAGAGGCAGGGAAGAAGAACCAGAACTGACGAGAGCTCAGCACTAGACTATGGCCAAGTTGAAGTCCAGAAGCTCCTGGCTGTGACATTTTTCTATCTGAAGCTAAATGCATTGCTTTGGACACAGGACTGGCTAATGAATGGGACCCCCTGTCCTCTGATGATAGGAGACAGACATGAGGAATGAACTTCATGTGGCTAATCCCCTACCTTTCAAGTGAACAAAAAGCTCTGTCAACAGTCCTCAAACAAAAGGAAAAAATAAAAGGATGGTTTATATTTAGCTGATGCCATGGAACCTGCAGGCTGCATGCTAATTAGCTGGCAAAAGTAACAAGTTCAACTTGAAGCATGGGGAAGAAGAGACAGATTAAAACCAAAGATTTTATACAAACTGTTGAGACTGCAGAAAATTATTTCTACTGTTTTATTTGTTTACATGGTTGGTTTTATAAGAAAAAATCATAAAGGACTTCAATGCATAATGACGGTCTGGATAAAGAGCTGTTCCATTTAACAGTTATTGTTCCTGTTCAAGAATGCCCTTGGATACCTTATTCTGTGGAGACCATCAAGGCCATGAATCAATGCTGCTGGTTGTGATTGAATGACACAGCTTCCTAAGCCCTTCATTAGGTCAGTACTGTGTGTCACCTCCAAGCAGGACAAAATCAAAGAATCACATGGCATCGGCCATAGCAGAAAAGTCACAGCCAGTGCTGTGATACTGATGGGTACCATATCCCACGTCATCTCCAGAGATTCCTAAGGCTGTAAATAATGGGTAAGGATGAATCTCTGCCTTCACTTGGACATTATTACAGAAACAAAAGTGATCCCCCCTGAAATGTTGTGGGTTTGTAGCAAGCTCTCCGAACAACCATCTCACCTAAAGGATGTCTGCACCTGAACAGAAGACACACTTTCCAGAAACAGTAGAGCAGGATTCCTTCTGGAGTCATTGGAAGTAGGAAAGAAAATGCCTTCCTATTTTCCTTAACACAGATATTAACTCAAATATGTCTAGTCTGGTCTGCTCAAGTCAAAGTAGGTCTCCTGGCTGAGGTTGATCTGATGGAGTCTATGAATCTGGTCTGCTCTGGGTCTAACTTAGCTTTTCCTGATTTCATGGAGTTTGGTTTAGTTTGATTTGCTTCAGCATCCTTCAGCAAGTCATGACCAAAGATCTTTTGCCAGGTTGGCAGGTTCCTTCAGATGAAACCTCAATAAGAAATAAGTTGTTTTCTGTGCAGGCTTGAAAACTTAAGGAAAAAAAGAAAAGAACCAAAACCCAAAGCAAAAACCTTAGGATAAATTCAGATCATTGCAGCCAGCCAAGCTAAAGATGAGCTCAGCAGCAGTCTTGGAAAACTCAGCACTGATCTGTTAGGAGTGACAATAAGACCAGCTGTGGCTTTAATCAACAAATTGAGCACAGTAGAGGGGCTCTTCCAATTTGCTTGAGGCTGACAGTTTCCAGAGCATTTTCTCCAGGGCATGGGGAAACCTAACCCCACTGTACTCTGTCTGGAGAAGTGCTAGTGAGAGACTGGCTTAGGGGAAGAACCACCTTGTCCCAAAGGCCTGGTTGAGACCACAAAGGACATCAGAAAGTTCAGGAAAAACCCAATCAGGTTTGATTATATACTGGATCCTATCAGAGTGCAGCAGAGAAGAATACTATGTGCTTGTGATCTACCACACACTTGAGTTTCACTTCTCCCAAACACACTTGGCAAGTTCCTACCACAGAGAACAGGAAAGACTCTCTCCTCTGAACATCACTCAGTAAATAAATGATGTAATAATAAATAGTGATAATGAAAATAAATCTTTATTCCTCCTCCATCTGCCAAAGAAATGATGTAGTGGGGGGGGTGCTTGAATGCACTAGGTCAAGGACTCAGCTAGCTCTGAAGTTTGCAGAGCTACCTTTTGCACTGTGTGAATGTGGCCTACTTTATAAACACACAAGTGTAGGAGCTCCTTGGATCACAGTGACCTTGCTGTCTGTAAGACAAGAATCTCAGCTCAATTTGAGATGTTCTGGCACTTTGTACACCAGACCAAGGCAAAGGGAAGTGCAGTCTAATGAGATGCTGGTCCCAGTTGGGATGCTGCTTAAGGAGGGAGCAGGCAAAGGAAGCTCTGACAGTAAAAGGCAGATAAATTTAATAGGAGGAACAGCAAGGCAAAGTAACAGAGACTTGTTGCCTCCCCACATAAAAAGGGGACAACAAATTGGTAATGAGGAATGGAAAGTACAAGGTTAACACTATAAAGGTCAGTGTAGATGGTACACTGCCTTGAATGGACTGCACAGTCAAAACCAGGTGAGTAGCTGAAGTGCTCTAGAAATCTCCATGACTGCTGAAAGAGAGACACTGAGGTGGGGGAGATGGGAACCCACAGCCATGGGCTAGGAAACAAGAGCTGCTGCTGGTGGGAAACTTCATCCCTGTTGCCGAGTGCGCAGAGTTACATAGGCTGTACTCCAATTGGTGCTCAGCAGTTGCCCAGGAATTCAAGCTCTGCCAAATGCTCTGCAACAGCTGAGGGGAGAGCTCTGCCACAGCTCACTCCACAGCAGAGTGGGAAGGGCAAAGGAGCCAGAGGAGACCTGCTAGTGAATACAGTGTGTGAGTGCCTATATCCAGAGGCAGAGTAGTGGCTGGGGGCAGGGACATTGCTCAGAAGCCAGGGTAATTGTCAGGACAGAGAGAGATTGGTGCAGAGATCACACCATCTGGACAAAGAACAGAGGTTTGGACAAAGATCTGTAAGACAAGAGGAAAACATGACTGGAGCAAGAGCTGCACTAACTGATCAGCTCCCTGCTGCCAGCTTTGGCACTCACAATCCCAAAGCCTCATGCCTCTGAGATCCTGGGCCAGAGGATCCAGAAGAGGATTTTACACAACCAACCTTGTCTGCAACAAGTCACCTTGGGGAGCTGCATCTGGCCCGTGATCCTCCCCTCCAACCTTTATCCTTCTCTCTACACCAGCTCCTCCGGTTTGTATTTGCTGCCTGATTCCTTTCCTGCACAAATCATTTTCTTGAGCAAACACAATTTACAGGGATGGGGGATGGGGTGCTGCAGAAGGGAAGGCTATTACTGTTCTCTCTGGGTAAAGTAGGCCTCATTATGAGATCTCTCCATGGCTGGTCAATATCACTTCCCCAGAGGCTGAAGGACATTTCATTATTCTTCACATTACCTTGTTCATCTCCTCCACATTTCAGGGGGTATTTATTGAGCGCTTTGCATAAGCAGCTTTAGAGCAGAACAGCACAGAGAAAGCATGGACAAAAAATACTCTCAACTAACATGGATTAAGAAAGTGGGGTCTCCCAGCATCATCCCCCACAACAACAGCCACCACCTCAGCCACCACTTCAACCACCACCTCCTGCTGTGGGTGATACCACCACACTTCTCCTATGCTGCTGGAGAAACCAGGTTTCTTCTCCTCTGCCCTGGCACTGCATGTGGAGAAAGAAGAGGTAGTGAGTATGAGGGAATAGATTCTGTTCCTGAATTCAGTCTCAAGACACAAAAAAGTCTTTTGTCTATACTACAGACAGCTCAGCACAAACCCTGAGATCCGGCTGAACACAAACATAAAGAAACTCTTGTTCGGATTACAATAAAATGTGTTAACTGCTGCTCACCATGATTATTTTCCAATTACATTTCAGTTTAGCTCAATTATTTCTCCACCGCCGTTCAGAGAATCTCCTCTGTTTCTACCTTTAAATGGCTGCTTTGTGTCTTCCTCCCTGTCAAAGCCATCTCTGCTGTTTGACCCTGTGATAGGGCAGCAGAAATCAGGTCCTAAGCAGCCCATGAGACCTCAGCTGGGCACCTGCTCCCAGAGAGGCTGGGGTACCCCACCAGTCACCTCTCTGGGGAGGGATCTTCCTTTATTCACTCTTAAGTCATCCTAAGTTTCTGCCTTTCCCCTTTCTCAGTCTTGGGTTCCTCCTTTCCCTGCCATTGGAGCTGAGATTCTTGGTGCAGCTTTGACACCATTATAGAAGTCTCCTGAGCCCAGTGGGCTCAAAGTAACTCTTCCTCTTGCAAGGCAACAACAGAGTTCAGTGGGTATTAATCCCTCTTCCCTTCTGTTTATTAACCCTCATCTTTGCCTCTCACTGCCTTTGCATGGGCCCAGGAAACATAGGGGTCTCTTTTTGTTCTGGATACATCTCTATTTGGGAGGTCAATTAGAAAACCTGTAATTCTATGGCCCTCCTAATGTTAAATAGAACACAGGTTAATTGATGTGATTATGGCTCTCGAGGTGAATTGCAGTCCTTAGTGGGATGGATGATTTCAGGCATATGGGCTGCAATTATTTCTCCCACTTGGCTCATCGTGGTTTTCTAAACCCATCGTAGGGACCTAATGATACTTAATGGCATGAAGATAAAGCAGTTAATAGTTACGTAACTCTACCTAGTGTTTTTAAAGCCGAGCTGACTGCTGCAGGGTGTTTTTGAGCAATGGACATGAAAGTGAAATAACGTTCATATCAGTTTAGACCAGATCCCCATTTCACTCAACAGCCTGTCTCCAATCAGCATCAGATGAATGCAGGGCAAGCATGCTGTGAGACTTTCCTAGATTACTCTTCCAAACACCCCTGGCTTTGTGCATCCCTGCAATTTTCATCTGCAGAGTTGTCCAGTCACATTAGGGATGCTCCAGACCCCCACTGCCCAGGCATTTCACAGCTCAGCAACACCCCCACCATGGAACCATCTTCTCTGGTCTCTTCTGAAACTGTTGTCTTCCAGTTCCTTCTGCCTGCGCCCCAGTCCCAATGCTGGGAATAAACAATTTTTTCCTTCTCCAATGTACTCACAATTTCAGAGCTATTCACTTGTCTCTCCAGGCATCAGAGTCCTAGCTCAGTTCATAATTTTTCACAGTTAAGTCTTTCCCTACCTTTGGTCATCCTTACTGCTGCCCTGCTCTGAGACTTCTTTAGCTGTATTATATAAATCACATTTGAACTGGAGAAACCAGAGCTGTATAGCTGACTCAGCACATAAACAATGGCATAATGATGATGTTCTCTGCTTTGTTTTATTTTTCTTCCTACAACAGGGGCAGCAGGAGCTTTCTACACCTCTGAACTATCTCATTGAACTGCCATGCAACAGGCTCAAAAGGATCCTACTAGATTTACAGCAGATATATGATCCACTGAGGTGTGATGCATGGATGAAGAGCTCCAAGAAAAATAATAGACCCTCTGAGCATTCAGATATAAAAAGAAACTCCCAAACTCAGGACTTCCAAATCAATTAATAGTGTCCTCACAAGCAGCTCATTCGATGCTGTCAGTTCTCCATAAGAGCTAAAAACCAGCTTGAATGAGAGCAAAATATGCCTGAGTTATGTCCAGATATAATTCTTACTATGTACATAAAGCACAGTAAAAGAAGAACCTATAGATTTTCCTTGATCCTTTCCTCTTTGCTTCAAAATCCTCTTTGGGCATAGAAGAAGCATGGGGACTCTAAGCTTCCAAGGAATCCATATGCAAGAAGTAAGAAAAACGAAGTAAGAGTACTTCTCTCACAGTGGGCACATTTCAGCATTACAATTGCAGCCACTGATCCTTCTGTTATAAGAACGCAAGCAGTCATTCTGGATATATAAATATTGAAATTCCTCATAATATATCCATGGGTTGCTGGAAAGACCATTTCCTCTAGCCATACGGTAGGATTTTAGTTGCTCTCTCTGAATTTCAATGGTGACCATGCAGATGAACAAAATCATGCACATTTTTGATGGCACATTTGGCAAGAATAGCATTAAATTTACAAGAATAAATCTAATTAGTAGGACTGTTCATTCCTCAGCATTTAACTTATTTACACTGAATAAACACATCAGACAAGCCCCACTCTAGAGATTATACACAAATGCTTGGCAATGGGAATGTACTCTGTGGTGCGTGTGAATATAATGGGAGTAAATGAATAATTTTTTGCAAAATAATAATTATTTTGCATTTATATAACATTTTATATTTGAGTACCTCAAAGCACTTATCAGGTAAAGAGTGATAAAATTCTGCCTTGTTTAATCTTGAGCACTTGCTTATATGGACTTTTACCTACAGCATCCCAATATTTTACTGGCTGCAACACACAGGCCCTAAACACAGAACTCCAGCCATCCTGTGCATGCCTTTCTTCTTTCAAGACAAAGCCACTTCATGCACATGAATGCCAAGCAGAGCAGAGGGCACACAATGGCTCTCTGCTATACAAGAGCTTTTTGCAGGGAAACTGCATGGATAATGCTGGACACAGGTTTCATTGCAACTAGAGGGACAGCAAGAATGCCCAGAAGATCCTGCCAAACTGTCCCAACAGAAGTTGTCTCCAAATCCAGACAACACTTTAACCTCAAAGAGCTTTGTCACAGAGACACGGGGAGTGCAATCCAATCTTATTTTCCATTCTTGTATGCAGACCTTTTTTTCCTTATTACTCACAGTGAGCAAGAGGTGAGAGCCTCACATTCAGCCCCTGCTATGTCAACAAGGCAATGTGTTTTTGCTGGGGCAAAGCATTCATTCTCACCTGTCCTCTAACATACTGAAAGAGCCAGGAGCTTGCCAGTCTTTGCTGTCACTTTTAGATTTCTCTTAGGTCTTTCCTCCTCGTGCTCACACACCTTCATCTCTGCCTCATTTCCAGGAAGACCTGCTCTCCTCTAAAGGAAGAAGAAACTCCAGCAGATGCTGAGGTTTTTCATACTGGGGCTAAAAGGAGGGGTGGAGTCAATGTGGCTGGGGCTCTGTGAATTGCTGTCTTCATTAGGGAATGGAAATGGGACTGTTTGAACTCATTTCACAAAAGGCTGTCACAGTGTGGCTGATTGATGCATAGCAATGGGGTCACTCTGAGCTTGTCATCAGAGAAGAAATGCATAATACAGACCAGCTCTTCCCTCTCTGCGCTTCACCACCACGCCTTTTGTTTTCAGCATTACAGGCCTTCGCTTTGCTTCCAACTAATGGCTTCTTTGGCAAGTCACTTCAATAGGCTGCTTGAAAGATACAGCTCTGCTGCAGAGGGAAGATGAGATTAAATGAAAGGTAGAGACAGGAGAGAGCATAGAAATGGAGGCGGAGACCAGCAATGAGATGAGAAGGAGGAATAGTGGGCCGAGAAGGCAGTGAGGCAGAGAAAAATGGAAGGAAGGAAGTTTTTTCAAGTTACTAACAGCATGTTTCTGAGGATACCTTCCTATGTATGACCAAAGACAACAGGGACTTTGGCCATGAGCAGAGAGGGAGGTAGAGAAGTGGGGCAGGCAAATAACCTGTAGTCCTCACAGCTAGACAATGGGCGCCTCCCAAAGACATGTGGTTCTCATTGCCAAAAGCAAGGTGTTGATCACTTCATGCTTTAGTTGCCAAATGAGAACTCTCTTTCCTTCTTCCCCCACCATAAAGCTGATCTTATTTTTGGCCCTCCAGCCCCCAGGAAGGATGGTGCCTACAGGACCTCAGTCCTTTGGGGGCCAACAGCATTTGGGGGAAGGAGAGTCACAACAGAGCAAAAGTCTATTGTTTCCTGTTCCCTGTCTGCAGGTTCATTTGCTCTTTCAAGCCTTGGCCACAGCTCAGCAGAGATGCCCAGGGTCACTTTATCTTGCCCATTTGTTTGGGCAGCAAGTCAAGCAGCTAGCAGCAGAAACATCAGGATTTTCTCTTTTGTGTGTGCCGTCAAAATTAAATGTGATTTGAACTCACTGCTGGGTCTGCACCAAATAAGCCCCCCAGGGCATGAGCTGTCAGGCAGTTGAGGAGGGGCTGCCCTCCCTAGCACAGCAAGAACTTTCATTGCCAGAGCAGCTTAGGCAGCACAGCCAAATTGTTCCGGGTCCTTCAGATTGCTTGCTGCCAGAAGTCTGCCAGGGCTGGCAGCCACAGAAGAGGCTGGTTCCCTCTATCCTGCTTCCTTCTCCTCCTATGGCAAGAGCTAGAGGCACGGGATGCCCACCTCTGTGTGCTCAGGGATGCATCTCCAGCACTCACGTGTGCACACTCCCCCCAGCCTCCCAGGGAACTCTTTGGATTCATGCCCCTCTCATGACTTCTCCTTTGGGCCAGCTTCAAGACTGTGTAAAGGTCTCCTTGGCCAGCTCTGGAAGGAATGGTCAGCACTATCCAAACTCAAAGCTTCCCTTGCAAAGAAGCTGGCAATGGTTTACCAGAGACCATGGCTCCCTTCTCTTGGGTGACTGCCCAGCAAAATCCAGTCCCTGGCTGTCTCAGCAGATAACTGATGCCCTGCTATGGTTCAGTGAAGGAGACATGTTAAATATGGATCTGCTCTACAGACATGACTCACGCTCCAGCAGGGACATCCTGCTCTCTGTATGCGGTCAGGAGCTGTACTTCCAAGCCCACTCTTTTCCCCTGCTGCTGTCCTTCCTATTCACCCAACCTCCTGCCAGGACTGGCAAATGTGACCATGGAGATAATGAAATCTGTTCCAGTTGTTAAAAGCGCACCTTGTGTACAGATTTCCTGCTCAAAACACCTCCAGCAGGTGCCAAAACTTGCAGCTCCTGCCCTTTCCCGTCAGGCTTTGTCCAGCAGTCATTGCTCCTCACACCCTTCCTGCTGGGTCTGCTAGCTTTAGTTCAAGTGTTGGGGGACTAACATCTACAGTGACAAGCTCCACACATTCAGGAGAGGAGTACAGGCAGGAGTGAGGAGTACAGGCAGGAGATTCTCTCTGCAATCATGGCTCTCTCCCTGATTTTGTCTACTGTAGCAGCTCAAGTCAAACACTGGTTCAGACAGGCTGCATCAGTTTCTGCTGAAGACACTTGGTCCATAAACTCATCCTCATTGTCAGCCCCATGCCCATGAAGCTGGTCCATGGAACAGCTGGCTGGGAGAAGTCTCCTCCTCCAGGCCTCCGTGCTGGCAGATGGACCTGAGGAGGTCTGTCTCTGTGAGTGTCAACAAAAAAGTCAAAAATTGACCAAGCTGCCATGCTTGGCAGAGAAAGGACCATGTCTTGTCTTGCCAGTTCCACTCCTCTAGCAAGCAGTTCCTCTTATCCTACACCCAGGAGAAGGAAGGGGCTGATAGGAGAATGCTTGGCCTAGTCCTCCCTCACCTGCCTTCCTACCTCACACCACAGTGTCACAATAGACATGAGACTAAGAAAAAAGGCCAGGGCATTTTCTTGAAGGATATATCACATTTCTAGAGCCCTTCCTACCTCACACCACAGTGTCACAATAGACATGAGACTAAGAAAAAAGGCCAGGGCATTTTCTTGAAGGATATATCACATTTCTAGAGCCCTTCCTACCTCACACCACAGTGTCACAATAGACATGAGACTAAGAAAAAAGGCCAGGGCATTTTCTTGAAGGATATATCACATTTCTAGAGCCCTTCCTACCTCACACCACAGTGTCACAATAGACATGAGACTAAGAAAAAAGGCCAGGGCATTTTCTTGAAGGATATATCACATTTCTAGAGCAGGGACACTTCAAGCTTCTTAGGAAGGAATTCAGAAATGTCCTAAGGCAGAACCCCCCAGAACACATTCTGTGAGAGATCCTGAATTTGGGCTCTAAGGACCATCTCCTGTTTCTAGGGCCATGTACAGAACTTTTCTTGCTGGGAGCAGCACCTCACAGAGGGGGAGAGCAGTGAGAAACTCATTAGGGGGCAAAAGCAAAGTGGTGTTTATGCTAATGGGAGAACTAGGTAAGGGAAGGAGGCAGCATCCCAAACAGGCAGGAGGGTCCTCTTCCTCTCACTCCCTCGGGGGTTCATTACAGGCTGGTATTTGCAAAGCAGCACAACCATACAATCTGGTGTCACTCCCCACCACCCTGCATATCGACAAATCTCCTCCCACGGGAGCCCAGTTAATTTGCTTCCCATCTATTGATCCCTGTGGCAAGTCACCATTAGCAGCAGCTCCGCCTGCCTCCTCCTCACTCTGCTCTGCTCTGCTCTGGGGAGGAAAGAGAGCAGTGGATTCATCACTGGAGAGAAGCATTTATGGGAGAGCAGAGATGAAAGGTGCCGATTTGCTCCCCAGTCCCACTCCTCAACAGAGGGACCCTTCCTATTTATAAGCCTGGTAGCATCCCCCTGATTAGCAAATGCTTTCAGGCTCCCTCTCCCCTGCACTTCGCATATTGATTAGCCTTTATTCGCTGCTTTATGAACCCGTTTGTTAATGGGCCAGGAGCTTGTAAATGAGCATTGGATTTCCTTTTAAATCTGCCGGAATGAAGGAACCACTGAATGTCTACTAGGGTGTCTTTACTATTTACAGCCCTCACACCACCACTAGCAAATTTCACTGGTGGCTGAGAGCAAGGTCACCCCTTCCCCACCTCACACCTCATCCTGTTCCACCTTGACCAGGGCACAGTTTGCTGATGGAGATGAAGGGATGAGACAAAGGAGGCTCAGGCAGGGACTGGGGCACACAACAGCTTTCAACTTTTGTGTGAAAGACACCCTTCTTCTCTCCTTACTGGTCTTTCTGTGTTGACTCTACCCATTGGTGTCAGCTCTATGGTGCTATCCATGGGCTGTTTCTCCAATTCTTGCTGTCATTTCTTTCCACAAGGTACCAGCAGCATTTCTCTTGCCCCATCCCCTTCACTAGGAGGAAGGAGAAGGCACCAGTTGTCAGGGAAATAGATGGAGAGCACTCCTGACAGGCTATTCACATCAGGCAATTTTCTAAGCAGTGAAAAAAGTAGTAAAGATAGAAGCAAAGCAGATACAATGTTTCTACAGGAGGACTCCATCCAGTGCCAAGCACCACACTCCCTTGGGCATGGCATGAGAAGTTTTGAGAGTAATGCCAGAGCCTTGCCACAAGCCATGACAGATCAGACTTGTAATTGATTCTATTGCTGTCAGTCATGAGGCATACATCTATCTTCCCACTCTGCAAGTCACTCCCAGTATTTTGAACTGGATTCAGTGAATTGGCAGATGGCTGGCATTCCCCTCAGGAGCAAAAGTGGCTGAGTTGCCTGATATATATTGCATGTTCAGTCATATTTGCTCAGCGGTAGATCTGTCTGTCCTGGATTTACAAGGCTATCCATCCTCTTACTATCAGACACAGCCAGGATGCCATCACCTACTCCTAAAACTTTGATGAAGCTGACTCCAAGCATTATAAACCAAGGTGCTGCTTCCATTGGTTAAGCCCTCCATTTCAGGCTCTGCAACTTCCTTTCCTCACTGCAGTTTGATTAATGAATCAAACTGTAAGGTTTCTTTTCAGTGTCACTGACACGGATATTTCAGGGTCATTTTGATTGCAGATTTTCCAGTTTGTAAGTGTCAGAGTGTCCTTCACATTGCTCACAGCAGGCTCTGGTAGGAGAGAACCTCCTCTACCCGAAGATACATTTCTGTTGTTTGAGCTAAGAGTCATTCTTCTAGCAGAAAGTCAGTAGAAAGCTATTAGAGCCGCTTGAGCTGGCTGTTGTGGAGAGACATTATTGCCTGTACTAAGCTAATGTAATGCTTTTGCTTGCAGTTCACTGGGTCTTTCCAGGGAGCCACAAGCCTAAACTAATACTGCAGATGTGATTTCCAGGTACGCCATGGTGCTGCTGGCATCTCTTATTCAGAAAGCAGGGATGTAAATTTAATAGGCTTGATGCAGAGTTGTTGGCACCATAAAGCAATAATAAAACTAGGACTCTCCATGTTTCTAAGAATGTGGGAATCTGATTAATAACATTCAAATTGGACAAAGTTCAGGACTTTTAGTGCTCTGAGATGTCTTGAGGTTTCTTGTCGGTGAGACCAAGGAAGCATTTCTAGGACATGGCAGGCATGGGAAACAGCATCTCTGACAGTCAGCAAAGTTCCTACCTGCTAATCCAGAGTCTCTTCTAGTGCAGTGGGCTTTAGGTTTCATTGGAGACCAGGGATTTTCATCCCCATACATCTTGCTCAGATGCTTCATGACACAGCATGTGGCAAACAGTGGAAATCCCACACAGAAGGACAGGAATATCTATAGCCATGGCACTATCTTTCCCACCCCTTACCAGGTAACCTGGACACACTGAAAGCAGAAAAATTTTATTCAGGTATTTCTTGTGATATTGCTATCATCTTCATACAGCTCCAAAGGAAATTCACAGAGCAGAGATCATTCTTTAGCTCTGCTGTTTTTAAAATTCCACTGAAGAAGTAGTTGGAGATGTGGGGCTTTATCTCCAGGGCTGCATCTACCTGTTATTCCCTCTGAAGAAGGAAGCTTGTACTATCCTCTGGATTATGTGTGCCAGTGTGCTTGGCTGAGTCCTTGGTTGGCTCTACAGCAGGAAAAATGCCAGAAGAATCCCAGGAGCAGCAAGAGGTGGATTCAGTAACAAGTTTTTCAAGTCTGGAGGGAGATTCCACTCTGGATCAGCACTGACTTGTGCATGCCAGGTCAGCTTTAGAGAAAGCCTTCACTTGCACTCTGTGAAGTCATAGCACTGACACTTGATAACCATCCAGAAGATGGCCTTCCAGAAGATGGGCTTCAGTGCTTTCTCTTGTCAAGCAACAAATGAGGTGCTAACCTCATGGAGTCCTGAGGATTGTCTCAAAAAATTCAGTGTTTCCAGGGACGCCCCTCAAATCAATGTTTGATTATTCATTCATGGGAAATGGGTTATCACAACAAGAGCAAACACAGATTAAGGCAGATGATTTACAAGTTACTTATCAGATGGCATAGCTACTCTGGACCATGCCAAGACTCCCAGCTCAACCTGAAACCTGAAGAGAAAATCTGACCAGAATTTTTGTTGATCAGCAGAAAATGAAAGTTTTATCAAGGCTTTCTGCTAGAGCAGCAGTGCCTAAGGGGACCTCAGAAAGACTGATTCCCCAGATATGGAACTGGAGACCTCACTTTGGAATTTTTCACTTCCCTATCTGTAAATATAACAACAGAGTAGAGATCTTCAACACAAATTAATCTCAAGCTGGCACAGAAGTTCACAGATATCTGTTGCAGAACTAGAGAAAAGTCATCCAGAGATCTGAGCAGGAAGTCAGAAAATGGACTTTCTGCTCTCTTCAGTGAAGTTTTCCTGTGCTTTGTTATTTCTCAAAAAAATCTGAAAGTGCTGCCACCTAAATTTTCCTTTTCAGTGCATAAGACATGAGGGATATGTTTGTGCATATAATTCACAGATAACCCAAAGCCCAGAGCCTACTGAGATGCTCTTTAGAGGAGTCTTGGCTGGAAGTCAATTGCATTTTTATGAAAGGTTTTACTTCCTGAGACTTTAAAAACTTGCTCAATTCCCTCAAGGATAACTCCTTTCCTAGAAGCTGTGTCAAGGTCTCTGAAATAAACCCCACCAAAGGAACACTGTAATTTGTCAGTGCTTTCCTTTCTGTCTGTATCCTGTCCTGCTGCAGCATCCCAATCCATCCACCCACGTATCTTGTCACATAGAGGCAGCAAAAAGATTACACAAGTTCAGGAAACCTTTGGAGCTAACTTTCTGATAAAACAATTTTTTTCTTTATATCAGTTTATTTTTCTTTGCAAATTGGAGACAAATTCTTCTTGCCACTGCTCTTTCTTTCCAGTGCCCTTGCAGCATTCCCTTCCTCCAGGCAGCAATGATGAATTTTACCTGAAATCTGCCACTTCAGCCTTTGTAAGAGTACTTCTGAGTTATCACCACTGGAAGAGCCAAAGATCAAAAATAGGAGCCAAAATTAGGAGCTGCTCCTGAAGTAAAGAGCACACAGCACAGAACGTGACCTTGCACTGCCTTGGAGATGTCACACAAACACTGCCAGCCTCTCAAGGGACCGCTTTCCATCTGGTACATCCTGTGAGTGATGGAAACATAGCAGGACATGGATCTAGGAACCTCCAAGGAGATAAGGGATAACGAAGAGGTAAGTGAAGAGTGTAAGATTAGAGCATAAATTGGATTGAGATAATACAGAGGTATCCTGAGTGCTCTAAAATACCACAGATGGGGAGGCAGACACATAAAATGTAGTGACAGTGTAAAAATCAAAGTCTGACACTAATGGCTGTGATCTTTTTAAATATATTGATTAAACTAGTGATCCTTCCTAGCCTTAAACACCACTAATCTGTTGCCCTGGGAATAAACTCAGAGCTGGGAAGGAGTAAGTTCCCTCAGGAACACTTTTCAAGCTTTTAGTGTTGAATCTATGAGCTTTTTCGTTGAGAAAAAAGAAACACAACTAAGGAAAAATCACAGAAGAGGTGGAGCTCCTCTAAATAGCCAGGGAATCAGAGTACACTGAGGAGAATAGCACACCCCAAGTTTAATTAGTACCCTACTGCAAGGTTAAAGCACACTGACTCTTGCTGTCTCCTGCTGTGCTGAAGCTGTCCCACATGATAAGAAGTAATTAGGAGAGACTGAAGCCAAGTAACATACACACAGAAGCAGAGAGACAAATAACCTGGTGAGGCAGGATGAGAAGGAGAACTGGAAGCCCTTTCACCAGAACAGTCTCATACACACACATTGAGATCATCTGTATGATGTCAACACTCCTAGAAACTTCCTGATGATGAACACACATGTGCAGATGTTGTCCAGTATAAACAGTTAATTTCTATCTCCTCTGTATTCTCTCATACTCATCCTCTACAAAAAAATATTTTTCTCTCTCTCTGTCCTCTTGCTCTTGTCAAAGACTAGAATCACCCCAGCTCCCTCTCTCCCCTCATGCTTGGGCCAATTTAGAATGTTAATTAGTGATGAATTAGCAGTGCAAGTCCCATTTGGATCCCCACATCCACTATGATGAATTCCTACAAGGAACCTGACAAATTTTATGTTAATATCTTCCTTTCCCTCATCAGGCAATTACTTCTCACTTCATTTGTCTGCAAAGGCTGAGCCCACAACTTCAGTTCAGGTGCTGGCATGTGTAGTTCGACTTCATCAATTAATTATTGAATGACTTCTTTCGCAATGTTAGATTATCTAAAAAAACATGTGAAAGCACCTCCTTAATTATTAAATTTCAACATGTTGGGCATTAAAGATCTTAGAAGGAATGTTTACACCAGCCTTCCCCTTCCTAAACTTCCTGCTATCACTACCACAGCTGAGTCTCTGCATGCCTGTTTCAATCATAGTGACAATTTACTATGCTATTAAGAGACCAAACAAGTCCAGCCCTGCCCTAAGTCTGACAAAGTCAAAGAAAAGATTTATAATGTCCTCAGAGGGATTTGAGTCCTTCCCAAAGAGTGATGTTGCCTTATGACATGGGTGCTTTGGGGATCTACCACTTTTCTAGTAAGAAACATTTGGAGACTAGCTTGGGTAGTTGAGACAAAGATCTTCCTGTGCCAGGGAGATTTGCAGGGGCTCAAGGCAGAAGAAACAGCTGATTATCTTTGCCTTTTCTAATAGCATGGTTTGTTGAGCTTCAGCCAGCAACCCTTGAATTAAGCCCAGAAACATGGCAGCTATGATTTTTTTTTTCTGATGAAAGAGCTGAGTCCCAACTTTAGTATTACTAATTGTCCACACCCAAAGGGAAACACATTCTTCCTTCTCTGCCTAAGTTACAAAAGTGCAGGATTCAGTCCTGCTCCTCCTGGACCTGGTACCTTCTGCATTGGGTATCCTTCTTCCAAGAGGTGAATTCTTTGCTGGTGACTTGCTGAGCTTGCAAAGAACAAGGATTCAAAGCAGATGTTTTGCTTTTGCCTGTCAGCTCTGCTCAGCATCCCACTGGGAAGCTCTGGGCAGAGGCCTGAGTCACTCTGCATCAGCACCAAAACAGTTGATCCATCTCTGGATGATCTCCAGCCGACTGCAAGAGTGACTGGTAGTTTCAAGTGATGGGCTGCCCCAGGAGACTCAGCAATGGTACCCTGTCCTACAGTCTCTTCCTGGCTTCTTTCCAGGACAGCAAGAGAGAAATATCACCTGGTGACAGGACTAGCCTACATGCCTCTTATTGAGCCCACTCCCTGGTTTCATCCCATGCCCCAGGAGCGGGAGAAAGCATCTCAGGGCCTGTGATCACCATGGTCTTGCATGCCCATCTCCTTTCAGCAACAGCACTGTCCATATCACAACCTCAAATGCATGGCAGCTGCTTACAGTCCCTGCTGGCATTACAGTCCCAGGCCAGCTGCTGAGATTACCACACTGCATCCATTTTTTATGGGGGACCAGGCCTTACAAGCTGTTAGGAAGCCTGCCTAGCTCAGCTTGGCTCTAGCTGAGTAAGGGACTAATATCAGGATGGGCCTATGGGGATACCTTCAACTTGGTCCTGCTGCTCTTACCCATGCAAACAACTGCAGTGAAGCCAGCAGCTAAGCCAAAGGCCACTCACAGCCCAGCCCTACTCTGAACATTGGAGAGACAAAAACAGCTACATCACTCGAGACTGAAGAGTAAGAAAAGCAGTAGGACTCTTTGTTGGATGAAAGGGGTTAAAAAGAGCGAAAACAACCTAAATTTCAGAATAGACCCCCTCCTTAATTCATAATGGATTAAAGACTCCAGAGCTGTCTGCCTGCTGGTAGGCAAGGAGCATTTACCACAGGCACCAGGGACTGCAGGGCCTCCTCTAGCTGCAATGGTTGGGACTCAGGGAGCCTTTTCTTTCTCTGGCTTCCAGTCTGGAGCAATAAGACTGCTGCTCTGTTCCCTGCAGCTGACTTGCAAGCCATAGCCTGGCACATCAGAAAGAAGCAAGCAATTAAAGAGACAAAGTGTTGAAAAATACATAACAAAAATCCTGCAAATGGGTACTGTGAGCCTGGAGAACAAAGGCAATGTGTGTTAATGATGAACATGATTTGGTTAATTTTTAATAGTCCATAACAGAAGCAATCGATGGGAGAAGCGAGTGGGTGTCAGGCAGGAAACCCTTTCTTCATGATGCACTTCTTCATCAGAGACAACAGCTTGCCCTTTCCCTTCCCACGGGGGACTGTCTTCACCTCTCTGACCCAAGAAGCTTTCAAAGGATGCAAAGCAGATGGGGTTTTAAGTTTTACATATCAACTCCCTGCACCCAGAGATGCAGCCCAAGTGCCCTGAGAAAGTCCGTCAGGGAGCAGAAGGATCTCAGTTCATGATGCTTTCAGGAATTTTAAACTTAAAGATATTGCTGCTTGGCCAGGGACAAAGGTGTGCATGCCATGGAGCTGGCTTGGGTCCCTTGCCCTGCTGTCACATTGCCAGAAAGGTACATCACATGCATGCCGAGCTATCAGAGCCAAGGAAGTGCATGCTGGCTTTTAGCTGGGCATGTTCATACATATCCCTGAGTTTGCATCAGCTATTTCTAGGTATCCCCCCAGTCTTTCCTCCCCCTGCCCTCTGTGATCATTTGAAGATCAAAAATAGTGTCTTGCTCTACACAGAAATGCAGGGTAGAGAGCAAACAGGACAGCGAGGCCAACTGGACAGAATCACACAGAATCACAGAATGACCCGGGTTGGAAGGGACCTCAAGGATCATGTAGCTCCAACCCCCCTGCCTAGCAGGGCCACCAAACAAACACATTTACTAGATCAGGTTGCCCAGGGCCCCGTCCAACCTGGCCTTGAACACCTCCAAGGACGGGGCATCCACAACCTCCCTCAGCAGCCTGTTCCAGGACCTAACCACTCTCCTAGTAAAGAACTTCCCCCTAACATCCAACCTAAATCTTCCCTCCTTTAACTTGGATCCAGGGAAAGGGACACGCTGTCACTCTGTGATGCCACCCTCACCTCTATTTGTAGCTAGTGGAAATGCCAGCTGAGATCAGCCCTGACAATGCAAGCAGGGCAGGACACATTAACACTACTTTGACGTGACATGGACAGATTAGCAAGAGCCTATGGTGCTGCTGAGGTGGTGGGCAGCTTGGCTACCCCTCAAGGAGTGGCTCCGCACCTCGTCTCCCACACTCAGTCCCCTATCCATACATTGCTTGCTGCCATCAGGGTACCCAAAGTGCTGTAATGCAGTGAGTGACATCTGTGCAGGTTTCCTTCCCATCTTCAATGCTTCTGCTCATTCTTTAGATCTCCCTTGCTGACTTGCTGCTCCCCACAGGAAGGATCTCTCTACTTTTATTGGCCTTTCTGCCTCTCCACGAGGTAGCAGCTGCAGTGGCAGATACCCTTCTGCATCCTGGGCACCAGCACATCACCCTGCATGCATTTATAACATTGGAGAATACAGATCTCCACTTGATACACCTTCTCTTCACATGTAAGCTCTGCAGAGACATTGCCAGAGCCTCTGCAGCATGGAAGGCTGGTGAAAGAGGGACAGAATAACTCTGAAGACATTCCATGCTTTGCACGTTGCTCAGTTTTTCTCTGAACAGCCCTTCATACTCTCACCCTTCCCCTTTCCGTTGCTGCTGTCTTTCTCATGACAGCTAATGAGGCTCCTAACCCTGACTCTTGACTTGTGAAGCTATTTTTTTCTGATTAAACCTGCTATGTGAAAATCACAGACAAGACAAAGCAAACCAAGTTCTCTGATTTTGGGATGAATCCCTCACTCTTCACTTCATCTCTGCTGGACAGTAGGTAGCTGGGGAATGTCCTCCAGCAACTGCTAAGCAACATGAGCAACTCTGCCACTCCAGACATAGTTCACTCTGCTTATAGCATCACTGAAAGACTCCCACATGTCCATCTCCCTCTCTAGCAAGACCTCATCCGTTGCCCCAGCCTCTGATGCAGTGCAAGAGAGCAGAGGCATACCAAAATGTGGATGGGACAGTGGATGGGTAGCTGTGTATGAATCTGGTCAGTAAACATGGACTAAGAGCTGATTTTGGCAATGGGATGGCCACATTCAGAGTGTCATGAATCCTGGAGTTGTCATCAAGCCATTTATTCAGGTCAAGCAGGAGCTTGGTTATCACACTAAGTCCTTGGAAGATATGGTCCCAGAGAGAGCCCATCACCTATCATGGGCTCGTTGATAGGTGTGAAGCAGGCACAGGCCACTCACACAGCACCTTCTGCACCCACATGAGTTAATGAAGCCTAGGGGAGCCTCCACACGTTTGATGTAATGTCTGTGCTTTCCCCAGCTCTCTCCAAATAGCCAAGTCTCCAAGATCACAGCATCTCTCAGGCAGTGTGGACTTCCCACCTCCTCAACAGGAGAAACTGGCACTGTGGAACCCAGCCAAGAGGGCTCCATTGGGGACGGGAGAAGGAGGAGACACACTCCCCCAGGAGCAGCAGCCTGGTGAGATGCTGGGAAAGGGACTGTCAAAAACTAATTTAAAAATGTAGCGCTCCACTTGATTTCGTGTCTCAACATGTTGCTTAACAGCAATTTAGTCATTCTCTTCCCCATCCCCCGCCCTTCACTGAGGCACTGACACTTTTTTAATAAAAGTATGTAGAGGAGCTCCAGGCACTTTATTAAGTGCACAGCAAGGATGCTGGCACCCATGTCCCTGCCCCATGCTCCCTATTAGTGTAATGAGAGCTTGCAGGAGCAGAAGAGCCAGCGTAGTCCCTTCCACAGCTCCAGCTGAATGCTCATGACCTGATTTCCCAGCACACATGCTAAGCTTCCTCTAGAAATCCCATCTTCTGCTGGTGCCTATGGGTGGCCTTGCCTAGGTGAAAGGCATCCAGTAAACCTTATCTGCCAGCAAGCTTACACCATTATTAGAAATTCTAATTTTTTTCCCTTTCTTTTGTCCTTTTTCTTTTTTTTCCCCTTTTTTTAGTGTCCCCAAGCCATGTTTGAAAGCAAAAGCTGCTGCTGCCATGGTTACGGTCCCAACCAACAGATACCCAGCACTCAGCTACAGCCACTGGAGGGTGCTGAGCCCTGGGAGCCATTAGGCCATGCTGACCCCCTTACCAGAAGACAGAGCTTCCTGGCACCATCCCTAGTAAACAGCTTCTTTGTCCAACCCTGCATCAACTCTCAGCTCTCCATTTCCACAGACTTTCTGGTATAAAGTCCAACAAGTCCTGTTGCACTGAGGTACCCAAGAGAAGCAGCAGAGGTACAACCAGTGCAAGAGAGTTTGGCTTATGCTGGAGATGTCCATCAAGAGACAAGCCCCAAGCAGGTATGGTGGCTGTCAGTGGTGAATGTGCAACTTTCAGGGCCTTCTGGTTCATTTCTAGGCATATTTTCTCTCACTTGCACATAAATGTTTCTCTCCTTGTTAGTCTAGAGAGGAAAAGCCAGTCAATGGTCAAGGCACATCAGTCAGCTGATGCCAGGGAAGTTATTGCTCTTTCTCTATGGATATCCTGTAGTATGGCTCAAGTCTCCAGCTGGCTTTTCTGAGGCTCAGGCTCCTACTAAGGTAAAGTGTGCTCTGTATCATCCCACTAATGGTCCAAAGCACAGCTCTAGGATGCCTGTTTCCTTTGGCACCAGGGATTCCAAAAGCAGGGAACCTATCTGCATAATCTACATGGGTGGTCAGTTTATGGGCTGCTCCATGCACCTCTTCCAGTGGCCCTAAAGTGATATAAACTTAGTTCTCCAACTAGATTAGGAGATGCCAATTATGCTGGAAAACCTGACCTGATCTCAAGTCAGAAATCTTAAAGAAAGTCCCATTTTCCTCTCAGCTTACCAGGCCCACATCTATACCACAAGTAGTGCAGCTAAGTTTTCAACCAGCCTCGGGATGCTCTTTGTACTATTGCAGCTTCACCCATCCCATATCATAGCCCACCCATTCTTGCAGGCCTGACTTGCCCCATCACCCTCAAAGCAGCTAGCTGTAAGGTGGTATGGACATTTTCCCAGCTAAAGGGTGAAGCCTGGGACAGGCAGAATGATGTCCCCTCCAAGTTTTCTTCTACAACCAGCAGCACCCTGGGGCTCTGGAATATACTTCTGCTCTTTGTGCCAAAGCAGTGGGCAGCTGCCTGATGGGGAGTAACTATGGCAATTCTGGTTTCCAGCTACATCCCAGCTCCATATTTCCCTCTCCTCAACACTGCTTGTGTTTATCTTTGATGCTTCTTTCACAGCTTGCTCCTTCTTCCTCCCAAAAAAAGGTAGAAAGAATGGTCTTGCAATGTCTTTCAACTTCCCCATTTTATAGACAATGCTAACTGTACACCAGCTGATCTCTACAGGTAAAGTGTTATTTCTCTCAGGTGATTTCCCTGCTCATCACCCTGAAAGACCCCATCAGTTCACAGAAGGGCTGGTGAATCACCAAAGCACAAAATTAGTGACTGTGACCTTGCAGGAGCCTGAAGATGCCAATGGGCATCAATCAAGAGCCACACAGGCAAGGACTGGTGGGGTGGCACACCTGCAGCTAGCCTGGGTGCTTTCCAGAACTATCCAATAAAGCACTATAGGCACTATCCTTAATCTCAGCATAACTTCATCCCTGAGCTGCAGAACAGGCTCTGCTGCCTCCTGAACTTTCTGTCATGTTCATCAAAACCTTGGGGGCACAGCCACTGCTCTGTGCTGCAGCTCCTGGCACCAGAATTTTTGCTCCAGTCTCAGCTGTAACCATTCAGGTAAAATTTTCAAAAGCATCTAAATGACTCAGACATTGAAATTGGATTTGGAAGACTCATCTGAGAACGGATCTTGGGCTCTTGGCACTTTTGAAATGTTCCCCACAATAATTTAGGAATGTCTAAACTACCAATTTGTGCTTGATTAACAATGGTAAATAGGAGCCCTCTGTTCTGCTATTCCTCTTGCAGTTTCAGCTATTAATGACAACTACACACCACAGGCTGCCAAGGCAAACATTTAATAAGGGAAACCATGGGGTTTTTTTTCCTTTTGTGTTTTAAA
>VZTY01030652.1:0-80033 GCA_013400935.1 Turnix velox | reverse complement strand
TCCTTCCTTTGTTTCTCTTTTTTTTCCCCTTCACTTTATTATGCCAAGCAGCATGTCTGACACCAGCTGAAAACATCTGGAATGATTCTGATAGCAGCAGAGCCAGCTGCTTTTTTATATTCCTCTGGCACTAGGAGATATACATCAGATCTGAGTCTCTCTCCTCAATAATAACATGTTAGCTGAATAAATAAATGGTGGTGGCTCAGACCTGGCTGAAGTGTTTGCTCTCTGCCTCCTTTTGCCGGATTTGATTTGCAATGGCTTCTCTTGCTTCACACTGATTCTTATTTTACTTTAGGGGGTTTTTTATTCAATCATTTATTTTCTTCTCTTCCTTTCTCTCCTCTCCCTTCCTCTCCCCTCCCCTCCCCTCCTTAGGCATTCAATCATACCTGTCTGCAAAGGGAGTTGCAACCCAGCTCATCACCTGCTCACACTGCAAGCAGAGTAAAGCTGAGAAGCAACAGTAAAAATATTTTCTAGGTAGTCCCTGTCCAGATCTCTCCTGGGGATCAGGGTTTGTTTGGAAGGCATGGTTTGGATCTGAGCCTGCCAGTGTGGGGGGACACAGGGCAAGATCTGGCTAGGCCAGGGCACACAGGGGTGACAGGGAGACACAGTGTGGTTACTCATGCACATAGGAAGGCCAGCACTGCAGTCCCTGTGAGACTTGCTTTCCTCTGCCCCCTCATCAAAAGTGCTGCTGCCCATGACAGGATCCTCTTTGGTGCCACAGGGGACCTAAGACACCCCATGCCAGCTCTCAAAGGAGTCATTTTCCCGCCCACCCACCAGAAGCACATTTACCACTTCTCCCCATGAGCAGAGCAGAGCTAGCCATCACACAGCTAGCAGAAGGCTGAGCTGCACAAGCACAAAGGCACTCCCAAATGTCCCTGGGCCACTGGGGTCCCTCAGTCCAGCTCCCTTCCCTCTCTCATCAGAGCCATTTAGCCACCTTCACACAGACATCCCCACCACACTCATATCACCTGCAATAAAAGTCAATGCCATTATCCAGCTGTCAGAAGCAGGAGGCTGTGATGAAATCCTCCTCTCAAGGCATCTGGGGCATCTGCAAAAGCTCAGGAGCATCTGACCCCAATGGGGCTGTGCTTGGATAGGCACATGAAAGGGAAGAGCCCACCTTTGGGATGCCAAGGGTATTTCTGGCTGCAGGAACAGCTGCAAAAAGGAAAGTGAGTTACATGACAATGATGAAATGTGAAACCAACTGCTTTTAAGGTTTTTCATCAATCATCCTTGTGAGACTGTGACAGTGACAACAAGAGAGAAGGTGGCACAGAGGAAGAACTGAGAAAGAAGTATGGTGAAGGAAGCTGGCACTGAAGGCTTAGCATGGATTAAAAATAAAGAGCTTTCTGTGGCTACCTATGCACCTTAACATCCATACCTGTCTGTACAAATAACCCTCCTCAGATCTCTGCAAGATTCAGTTACACGGGGAACTAGGTTGAACAGACTGTCCACCAAGTCATCTCACAAGCCTCCTCCCCTCCTAAGGCATCGCCTTCCCCCTCAGATCCTTCTGCAGGGAGTCTCTTACACTGCACATCACTTCACCAGGCCTCAGCCCCACACCACAGCAAAAAAAACCCACCCACCACAGCATACATTGGTATGCAGAGCTTCATGACAACATCATATGGAGACTCTGAGAGCCATCACTGCTCAGACTACTCCTGATCCCAACCAGGATTGCTGGCAGGTATTACTAGAAGCACTGTCAGTGCCATTTTGGAAGAGAAGCTTGTTTGGATTGTCCTGTATGTGCTTCACAGAGGTGGGCCCACCCTCAGCTTCTTCCAAATATTTGAAAGTAAGAGTCCAACGAGGAACAGGAACTTCTTCTGGGGATGAGAAGACAAAACCACCATGGAGAGCACCATGCAGCAGACAAGGCAGCTGGGGCAACTAGTGATGCTTCTGGTTTATTTGCTAACACCATATTTGGTGCCCCTTAAAAAGCTTTTGCTGGAATAACTGGGGACTTGAATGTGGAAGTGTTTTGCATCACCTGCTAGAGAATAGTGAAAAGTAAGGCAAAGGGGTAGCATGCTCCATCCTAGTCAAGGGCTTTAGATGAAAAGCAACAGCAGAGTTGTCATGCAACTGTTTGTTTGCATTATTTTGGGCTCAGATGTTTGCAAATACAGCCTGTTCTAAATTGATCTCTCCTCTTTTTCTCAGACAGCATGTGATAAATGTGTTAATTTTGCATTCAGCTCTGGAAGGCAAGAGGGGGCTGAAAAGAAGAGCAGCTGAGAAAAGGGACACTTTCTGCTTGCCTAGAACCTGTTTTAGTGAGCGCCTGGATCCCAGCGAGCGTGGGGGGATGTTTGCAAGTGACTAATCACCACTTTGCCCTCCCCAGAGCTTTCCTTACCAACAACACTCCTTGTGGATGCTAACGAATTCAGCCTCACAGCCCCCAGGGAAACAGGTTATCCTCCTTGCGCTTCACTCACAGGAGGTGGAGCTGAGACACAGATGGAAGACAGCACTTTCCCAAGGACATGTGATCCATCTGCAGCAGAGCATGCAAAATCTTGCTCTGTCCCGGTTCATCCCCCCTTGTCCACCTTACCAAAGTCACAACTTCATGCTGGCTGACATGTCCACATCATCCACAGGCAATCTCCACATTTAAGGTGAAGGAGGCGCAGTTCAGGTACCAGGGAGTTTGAGCCAGCATGTGGAGTTAAGCCCTGAGCTACCGTGACAGCATGGACATACCCAATGTGCTTGCCTGTGTGTGAAATGTGCCACCATTGAGTCAACCTCCAAATCCACAACACCCCATTGTCTCTTAAACCAGCTGAGCTTGGCTGTTCTGGAGGCCTACATGAGCACCATGGGATCCTAAGACCTCTGGCAACATGAGGCATATGTAATCTCTCCTAAACAACATGGGTCTCCATATGGCTTTTGCAACCCTTGCAGCTCTCACTCTTTTTGCAAGTGCCACTTTCCATGCCAGAAGTAAGGCAATGACTCTGGCAAACCTTACATGCCAGATGGCTGAAAGTCACTATATCTAAAGTCACTATATCTAAAGTCACTATAGAAGCAAAGCAAGAAAGACCCTCAAGGAGAAGGCTGAAATGAGGCAGACAACTCTGCAACAGCTTTTTTTTTTAAGACATCCACCAGGGAAACAGTCTCAGGGATGTGCTGGAGAGCCCATTAGTGGAAAGGACGTGGGTGCAGTTGCAGCAATTGAAAATCAGAGTGCCAAGAGGAAGAGTATGTTTTAGGGATGGTCCTGAGCAGAAGGAAGAGTCAATTTTCAGGGCTGCTGTTTCCCACTGAAAGATACATTTTTGGGTTGATCAAGCCAAGTCAAGGATCACTGCAAAAATCAGTGAACTATTTCAATCAAGGGGAATAAAGAGAAAAATTCAAAGGCTCCATTTAAACTTTTTCTGAATTACCTGTTTCAGCTTTTCTTATTGCAATAGTAATTTATTTTTACAGATTTCTAATAGCCCATTAGATTTATTTTTGGTTTAGATCCTTAAGCAGAACATTTGCTTTCAAACTGTGTCATTTACTCAACACAAAATTATTTTTCTGCTTTTCATTTAATCAGGAAATTGAAAAATAATGAATTTCACTACAACCCTCAGTTGTGGGGTGGGTTTTTTGCCATCCCTGTAGCAAACCAAAGCTGTGCTTATTTGCAGAGCTATAATCAAATGTCATTTTCCTCAAAAATCTCTACTGACCAGCTAAACCAAGACACTATACAACTGCCTGGGAATGCAAGTGCCCCACTCACCTGAGAAACACAGAAACCCTGGCTGTTAGTCGCCTGGCAGAAGACAGTTGTAGGTCTTTGGTTAGCCATATTGTAATGGGGTGAGTTCTGGGGTGAGGAAAATGCTGTTCCCTTATAAGAATATCTGTACAGAATCCCAGGGTCGTAGCTCATGGCAGAATAGAGCAGACATACACAAAACTTGGTCTTCATCTTTGTCCTCTCCACTTATTTTCAACACAGGGACTTTCTGAAACAGAGGCTGCTTCTTCATGTTTAGTAACCTGTGGATTTTTCTCTTTTGAACTTAAGAAACTTTAGCATAACATCCTGCTGGATGTGAGGAGTGAGGCAGAGTAATTATCTCTTTTGGGAAGAGATGCCACTTTTTGCTTCTCTCAAACCAAGCTTACACTAGCTTTATTTGATTCTGCTTGCACTTGGAGGATAACAGCAACAAGCCAAAGTCTGGTGGCACTGTCATTCCTTCAGAGATTTGGGGGAACTCTGCCACCTGAATCATGGACCTGCAAAGCTCCTTTTGGTGCACCTGGCAGGGGTGTACCTACAACAAAGCAAGGTACAGTCTGCATTTGAGAAGCCAAAATTTAGGCAGGGAAGCCCGCATACAAATCTGGGTACTAGCAAGGGAAAAACATCTTCCTTGGCCATCTGTGTTTTGTGTAAGAGCAGCAGGAAGCAAAAGGTACAGCTTGAGGAAGTACAGCTTGTACCTGGAGATCAAGACAGGGACATGAATAGCTGGTTATGAAATGTTGCCTCCAAAAAGCAGCAGAGTTGAAAGAGATATAATCAGGTAAGGATTCAGGGTGGAGAGCTGTGTAAGTCACCCAGTCCAGCCTCATGTGACTGTCTCCAGGATGAAAACCCCACAAACTCTCTGGGCGCTTTCGCATGCTCAGCTGCCCTCATGGGAACAATTGCTTTTTCCTTTATACCCAATCACAGCTTCCCTTGGAGCCACTTTTGCCTCTCATCCTTTGCTTCTGAGAACAGTCTGGAATGGCTCTTTTGATAGCTGAAGAACAGCTTCCGTTTTCCCCAAACTCTTTCCATGTGCCAGGTGCTCTAACCCCCAGACAGTGTTGCTCCTCTTGGCTCATACGAATTTCTTGATATTTCTTTCTAGGGAGCCCCAAACTGGACCTGAGTCTCCAGATGCAGTCTCGCAATTATCAAACAGGGAACTGCCAACTGAAGGTATCGTGCTTTTCCTGAGTTTGCAGATACTATCTTTGCTCTTACATGAGCTTTCCATTGTGACTTGGAGGTATCAGTGCAGACACTGCGTGTCAACTCTCCCTTGCTCAAATTCTGAGCTCAGCACCAGTCAGCTCTTATCCAGAAGCCATATGGTTGGGTTTTCAAGATGACACTTAAAATTCCTAAGGCACACTGAGGAGACAGGGGCAGGACAGATTAAGCTCAGCAACCTGCAAGCAGGGGTTAACACTAGGGGAGAGCTGGCTCAGGGGTAACCAAGAGGGGAGAACTCAAAATATATGGTCACATCCATATGCAATCATGAGCAAACTCCCATGTGCTGTGGACGTGTGGTGGGACGAAGATTTTTATCCCACTCTACATGAGACTTCTCACCCTCTCAGTGGCGGAGATCAGAATATAATGCAAGAGTGGAGTTTCTGACAGGGAAAGTGGGTGTTTTAATTAATCACTTGAGATGCAGAGCCATGAATGTCCAGACATTCTTGGAGATGTTTTAATAAATAACAATGAAGATAACAATTTAAACACTGCGAGCAGGAAATGCATTATGCACAACACAGTACAAACTTCGAGCCCTTCCAGAGCCTTCAAAAAACAGTTGGGCAAAATTTAAATGAATGGAAGCAGACAGCAACAATTGTGGGTTTTTTGTAGCTTCCAGAAAACAAGCGCTGCAACACTTACCTGCAGTAACTTTAGGTATTCATGCACCTGCCTACTCTTCTCACCCCTCTGCAGGAACATACTTGCCCCCTAGATGGGCAAAGAAGAGGGACATGACTGCACACATCAGTTTAGTGTGTCTGCACTGTGTGCCACCCATCTGCCAGAAAAAAGAGATGTCAGGGACAGGGCTGAGCACAGGTACTCACTTAGAGTTGTGTCTGGATCCAGTCTCTCTTTGGACCCATATACATTTTGGCAGCTTGACAATCTCTGATCAGAAGTTCCTCAGCTTCAAAGTCCTCCAGATTTTCACTGCTTCGGGTCCACTTAAAGAAAAACATATATTTTCACATTCCTTCTGACTCCACAGGATCTCCAGGCCCCTGATGGATGATAAAGGCCACAGGAGGATCATTCCTGAATCATTTTCAAAGAGAAGGAAGGGCTGATAACAAAAATGTGGAAGAGTAGGAAGGCTACTAATTGCATGCACACAGTCCAGGGCACACTAACTTTGAAGAATGTCACTTTGATTGCATGGCCACCTACGATAGAGAAGAATCCAGTGGATGGTGTTCAAAAGACATGGCCAAAGCAGAGAGCTCTGCTGCCCCTAGAGTCAGTGCAGGATTAGAGAAATTCAAGATTCATAAAAAGTGTCAGGGGAGGTGGATTACTTGGCAACAGCAATTCCAAATTAGACCATAAGCCTTAGTTTAAGGTCTCAGTTTTAACACCCAAAGACCAGTGCAAAGTGCATAAGTGAGCTAATTCTGCAATAACAGAAAGGGAGGGGGATTCCTGAAAATGGCTCATGGTCTCTCACTTCTATTTTTTTGTTTTCTCCTTAAATTACTATAAAACATGATCTGAGCGATTTAACTCAACACCTGTCATCAGTCAAAATTTAAGAACCTCAATGAAACTGAACCAGGTGCACAATCTCTGCAAGTTTTCTTCTTTGTATCTGCTACTACATAAAAGCCACCTTTTATTCCAGTGTTCTGCTTTTAATCACATCATGTTGCCCTCTCCATAGAAGAGGCGAAAGAAAAAAGTGGACTGGGTCCCCTAGAAGAAGGAGGAGAGATGGATGCTGCCATCTGGAAGTAAGGCACAAGGCAAATAAATGCATGCACTGGCTGGCTGCTTGTTCCAGGAAAGAGTTGAGGTGGGAGGTCAGTACCCAGCTGTGCAATTCAGTGGAGAAATCAGCTTGACATTCTCCTGATGGATAAATGCCTCCAATGCTACTGCTTTCTATCAGCTCTGGTCTGTCTGACAGGTCCTTGATGTGAGACTCCAAGACTGAGCTCACTAGATGGACAAGATTTCAGGATCAGCCTCTAAAAGGTCATTGTCCTATTTAATAACAGCACAGGTGCTGGGATGGTAGTGCAGGGCAGCAGGGGAGTGTTAGGCTTCTCCAGCAAAGGCACAATGTATAACAGGACATAATAGCTGGCTCCCTTGAAAATCCTGCCAGAGGTCTCAGAGTTATCTTTCAAGCCTTCATAAACCATCCAAGCATTTCTTGGAGCACTGCCTGTGGCCCAGCTATATGTCTTCACTTTCCTTTGCTCAGATAAACCCCCAAACCCCAGTGTTTGGAGCTAGATTGACTTCTCATCACTCCTATTCCTAGAGAGCAATAAGGGCAGTCTTCCAACAGACAGAAGCACAAGGTGAAATAGGAGTATTCATCCTCCTGAGCTGGACCTCTAGCAGATAATAGCTATAAGTACCCTACACTGACCTTGATCCAAACCAACTTTTCCTAGACCCCTGGATCCCAGCTTCCAGACAAGGGTCTACAACATTGCTCCAGAGACTTGAAAGTTCACAATTAAGTTTACAGTTACAGTGAGGTGCTGTTTTGGACACAGAAAGCATGAAATAACCTGACTCCCAGCAGAATTCAGGTGCTGAGATGCATCAAGAAGCTCAGTTTCAAAACAGCATGTCCAATTCCTTCATGGCACTGTTTCTTTTGAAATAATTTATTCTTTGCTGGAAAGTTCAGAGCTGCCTGTTTTCAAATGCCATTTTGTACTCAAACCACGCTCAGGATCCCTTAGTTTTTCATCAGAGCTGTTTGGCTGCACCAAGGGTTCCCTTTAGAGGAAAGCAGATACCCATGGAGGCTGCCCTGGTATCTGAAGCCTAGCCTTGACATAGCCTTGCTTTCCACCGAATACCTGAGGAACTTGGTTTCTTTTGCATACAGTCCCACTGTCTGTGTTGACAGAGAATATCCCTCTAGTAGCTACTGAAGCAGCAATCTCTGACATGCTCCCATGACTTCATCTTTGGCAATACTTTCTAGAAGGGGCTCGATTTTCCTCTTGCTTACACCTGCTTCACAGCAGGGTAACTCCACTAAAAAGACTACTCATTTACTCTTGCGGAAGGAAGAGAAGAATCAAGGCCATCCCCTGCAGGAAGAATGCACACGAAATACCAGCTGCATGACGTGCTATAAAAAACAATCCCCAAACTGCTTCCACCATCTCAGCACAGAAACTCCTCTCTTGTGTTGTTTTTAATAAAACCTTACGGAAAGGAAACTGCCTTCCCAAACCATCCCGCACAGACTCAGGAGAACCATTGGGCTGGATCTTGACAGTATAAACTGGTTTATTGCCAGAACAAGCAACAGATGCCAGCAGTGTGACATGGAGCAAGGATTTGGCAGTTTGTTCAAACACTCTGACAGCAGCAGGCATTTTAGACTCCAACAGATAAGAAATTGGCCAGCAAAATGCATTCATGGAGTATGTGGGCTGCGGAGTCTGCCCTGCCATCTCCCTGAAATAATGCAGGCCTGAGTCCAGCAGGAGTGTGTAGTTTTTGCATGGTACTGGGACTGCTGGATCGCATACAGCAAACAACTTAGTTTCTCCAAGAATCCATTGTTTAGAAAGATGGCATCTGCTGCATGTTTGAGGCTTTTCAGAGCTAGAAAATGGTTCATCACCATATTTCACAAGGGCAGGGCACTTTCTGAGCCTCTTCTTGTGTAGGCAGGTGATGCTATGATACCGTGATGATTGCCACTACAGAAACACTTCTCAAGAGAGATGCTGCCACCAAACAGTCTAACAAAGGATTTCTTTGCTAGAGAGAGATGAATGGATTGGTGTAACTGTAGAAAAGTAAAATTTGTAGTGAGAAATGGATAGACAGACAGAAAGAAAGATACATCCATACAGCTATTCCATCATCTATCTTCCTCCTATTTGCCATGTTAACTGGACAGCACCAATTTGACAATATCTGTCTCCTTCTCACAGCCAGGTACCTATCAACAAGGCCAGAAGATGGAGTGCAGCTGGTTCATTGGGTCTTTCTGGCTTGAAAACATGCTTCCATTTAAGTACAAAGCTTTACAGAGTTTGTAGTTCAGGCTTTAGATTCACCTTGAGAAACTGAATCCCTCTACCTGGGCTGGTCTGTACCTCCTGCAGTACAATAAGGAGAGCCTGCATGGATTGCAGGGTCTCATGGAAAGCATGAGGGTGGGAAGCTAGATCACTAGAAGAGGATGGTAGTAGAAGTACAGCTTAAAGGGACAATGAAGCTGGGTGGGAAAATGCATTGTCCTACCTGACAGAATTGTACAGCATGGCTAGATGTTTGCCCTTTCATAAAAAATGGCATATTAGTCCAAAAGCTTCTCTGCTCCTCTGAAATATTTCCAGCTTCTACACTTCACCTCCACCCGGAGATGTAAACAACTGATGAAATGTCAGAAGTCCCTGTAGATAGTGAACCCTGGTTTTGCCCAGTGCCATGCTCTTCCACTGATGGCAGACACTCTGTAGGCCTATAGCACATCAGGAAAACATTTCCAAAAGAAACCAGCCTCTTTCCATAGCTGGGAAAGACATCTGAAGCAAGACCACTCCAAGTCTAAACGTACAACCCTTCCCTTGGTATCATACCATTGCTTTCCAAGTCTCTCTGCTCTTCCTAGAAAAATCTGCCAGCAGCTTTCTGCAGCAATGCTGCTCACAAGATCCTTTCCCTTTTCACGCTGGCTGCAAATTCCTCCTATTGATAGCAAGGGTCTTATTTTCCGTCGGCATTGCAAGACACAGAGCAGGAGCACTCAGGACAGCCCTGCTCAGCTGTGTGCAGCCACTGACTCATCTCTACCTATGTCCGCCCCAGCACAATGTAAGAAACCCTCCTCCTCCACGCAAACAGGTTTTTCACTCATCTCCTAGGCTTTGCCAGAGGGTGAGTGGCGTAGCCTGACACAACAGAAATGACAGCCAATTACCGGCTTTAAAAATTACCCCCGAGGTGAGTGGGCTGCCCAGCTGCTGTCAGACTGATTTCAGGTCAGGCTGGAAATTGTCAGCCAGCTGACAGAGCCCTGGTTAGTCTCCACTGATAGAGAGGGATGTGCCAGTGCTCCCCACGCCCAGCTATGCTCACCTTTTATTCCCAGCCTCAGCATTCAGGAGGAGCTTTGGAGGGAAAATACACAATACCTTGGCAGCTGTGGTGGGGAGAAGTGGAGCACCAAGCCATAGAGAGCTACTGGAGAGGGAGAAAATCTCCCTTCTGAATGCAGCCAGGGCTAGCCAGTGCCAGTGCTGGAGAGCCTGCAAAGCCATGGGAGGTGGCTGTGGAAGAAGGCATAGAAAGAAACAGCACCATAGGCTGTAGCCATGTTCTAGCAGAGGGGAGGAGGGTAGAGCAGCATGGACAACGCTGAAGCAGCTGCACAGCCAGAGCCCTCTGGTACTCAGACCCAAGGTGGTGGCCCTAAAATGCTGGTGGTAAAGGTGCCAGGTGTGAAAGGTAGCACTGTAAGTGCTTCACTGGGCATGAGACACAATGTGGGAAGGGACCATGGATGTGGGAAAATGACCCTTTTGAAGCAGGGCTTCCCAGAAGGGAGTTATAGGGTGCCATGAGGAGCCATAGACATTTGGGACTGAGATGCTGACGGGTAAAGCCATAAGCAGGTACACACCCTATGACACAGAGATGTATGCAGAGCCTCTTACCTCCCAGGGGTTAGGGTGCAGCAGCAGCCATGGAAGGAGTTTATGCAAGGACAGGGCAGCCTTCACAGCATCATCTACCTTCAGCCAGTGCTAGAAGAGCCTCTGCCCTGACTGTCCCTTGCCCCAGCCACAGCAACATGTCACATTTGCCATGTGAAGCTTTCCTTTTCATACACTGTGATTCAACTTTTCAGATAAAGTTATTAAGGCAAATTTGATCAAAATGACACATGGATTACAGTGTGTGTTGCAGATTCTAATTCTGTTTACGGTTCTGGGGGAATGGGCAATTATTACAAAAGCTGGGACAGAGTGTTTTTAATAACATTTCTTGTTAAGATTTAATTACAGGAAATTGTATTTTCTTAATCACTGAAAACTCAACTGCCTGGGAAATTTTTTTATATAATTTGGTTTTCAGTTTATTAAATCCTTAGGTTATTCCTTTTCTGAGGCTTTGTTTTAGTCACTCACTAAGTGCTTCTTAACATGTGTAGGAGCACATTGCTCAGAAGCACAAAGGAACTAAAGGAAGCAGGCTCAGACTCTGAGAGGCATGCCTGGTCTTTGACAAAGCAGATTTCTGAACAGGATTTAGAGGTCCTAAAGTATTCTTTAAAAGAGAACAAAAAATAAAAATAAAATTCTGACCTTCTTCCCTCAAGATCTGCTTACCCCCCAACCTGACTGATAATGGTACCTACACCTTCCATGCCAGCTCTCCTGCTTCCTTAATTGCCTGGTGCATCCCTCTGAAGTAAGACTGAATCAGAGATTATCCAAAATAATTGACAACTTCTAAAACAAAATATCACTGCAAGGGGATAAATGTTTGTAGAGACTGAATGCAGGCTCTGACATACAAGATAGGGAAGAGAAAAGAAGTAGTGAATGACCCTGTGCATTGAGCATCCGTGTGCTCCAAGCCACGCAATCACCTCATAGACCACCCAGGGAGAGGGGTTGGGTCACCTTTTCCTACCCCTGAGGGGCAAATGGCACACCAGAGCACAGGTCCCAAAGAGATGTACATAATCTTGGCACTCAAACTAACAGGGAGGTTGCCCATTCAAAGCATCTGCCTTGGCAGGGTTGCTTAGCACCCACTGCTCCTCTGGGTACTGGCACAGGGAGATGCTGGTGAGGAGAGGTGATGACTCAGCTGAAAACCATACACTTGCAAAGGGCCAAGATTTTTCTCCCACCACTACAGTAGCTATGTCACTTTTAGTGCTGCAACTCTTGGTAGGAGGAGAACTGCAGCTGCTTCAAATAAGCAAGCCAGCAGATGTCCCAGCCATGAGCTTCCCATTTCTGGGCTCCCAGAGCCTGAGGCTCTACTCTAAGCTCCTTATGGGATGTCAGGGGGGAGAAAGGCAGTTGAAAGCAGCGAAAGGAGTGAGTATGCTGTTCAAAGGC
This sequence comes from Turnix velox, assembly GCA_013400935.1. Taxonomy (NCBI): domain Eukaryota; kingdom Metazoa; phylum Chordata; class Aves; order Charadriiformes; family Turnicidae; genus Turnix; species Turnix velox. Next base: position 67,895 of record VZTY01030652.1, on the reverse strand, counting down.
CAGCTTAGCTTCTGCTGGTCTGCAGAGCAGCCCCCCTTTGTGCACTGAACTAATGCTGAAAGGGCACAAGACCCTGGGAGAGATGAGCCACTGTTCCTGCTGCCTTCCACCCACCTGCAGTTCTGTTCTGTCAGTCAACTGCCTTACCTCTCCCCTGATGCACTAATGGGCTGACCTCTGCCTCATCCCCAGTCTGGGGCAAGACATTCAAGTCCACAGAGCCACACAGGATCATAACTGCTCACTGGGTGCCACTTGGGCAAGAAACCCACAGGAGTTTGGAGAGGTGTGATACCAGGAGCCCAGAGCAACCCAGAGACCATTCCAAATGGTCTCACCCAGCCCTGCTTTGACCTCTGCCTGCAGCTTGTGCCCTGACTCTGGCCTAGCATTTCACAAAAACAGATGTATCTGGTTAAGTCTCCCTCTTTGCTAAAGATGAAGCTGTGAGAGTGTCATCTGAGTCAGGAGAACTAAAAGTGATAGGCAATCCACAGCCTGCAAGCTGGATGTCTTAGACTTGCCAGGGTCTAGGTTGAACTGAGCAAATTTCAGTGCATTTGCCAAAGCCAGAGATATTAGCTGTCTCTTACAACAGAACTAGGTAGAAGAGCATCAAATGAATATAGGAAGTAGCTTATCCAAAGCAAACAATAAATGGTGGGAACTCATGCAATGCTTTGATAAGCTGTGAGACTCCTTGCCACAGAATGTTTGAGCATGCTCAACATCAACATGGATTCAAAAGGCAGTGGACCAAAGTCAAGGAAGACAAATTTATTGATGGGTTAACCAAGCAGCTCTGCTCAAATTCCTTGAGCTGCAGCCTGCTGGGAGCTGACAAGAGTATTTTGGAGAAGCTGTACTTGTCCTCTCCTTGCACTCTTCCCAAGCAAACACCACCAATTGCTGAGATGTTGAGCTAGACAGGCATTTGGCAATCCTCTGTACACTTGCATAGTATGTGAACTCATACATCTGCAAGTCATGAATGCCCTATTGTGTCTCCTTCACAGCAGCTACTATCATGCCAATCAGCTCTGCTCTGCTGGTCACTTCTGCACTTCTATCTGCACAGAAGCCACACATTCTTGCAAAACTGGGGCAGGCAGGGCAAACAAAAATCCCATGGCTCTGAAATTTGAGTTAAGCAGGAAGTGGCAAGTTTATCAAATCATGCAAGTTCTTCTGCTGGGCAGCCCAGGCTGGCAGCCCCATGGTAGCTGCTGTACTCTGCAGGACATCCATGACTTACGCCACTAGCAGAGAACAGGAGTCTGAGAAAATTGCAGAGACAAGGGCCTTTCTTCCATGCTTGCAGTGGGTAGTATTGCCAACTTCTCTAGCCTTGTAACCATTTGCACTTCTTATGACATATTGATACTCTTCCAGCAGTCAAGTTGGCTTTATTCTTTAACACACAGAAGTAGGGAGGAGGAGGGCTAACCCACCCATCCTGACCTTTGCCAGATATTTAATTCTAAGACCTTCAGCTACAGCATTTTAGGCCAGGTCCAGAGGTTTATGACAGCTTCCCTAATCAGAGGCACTTGCCTCTGATTATTCTGAGCACCGTTAGCTTCAGTTCAGGTCTCACAGCTCTATCCCTGCTTCAGAGCAATGACTATTAATGACTTGCCATCTTTACCAAAGCACTTAAGCATTGAAAATAAACAATACCTATGAAAAAATATACCAAATACTCATGGCAAGCCTATCACCTAGTGTAGATCAGCCTTAGCAGATCCTGGTCGGGTCCAATATGTCAGTAGTCTCTTCCAGCTGTGGGTTTATTTATGTTATTATGTCCGGGCTGTTTCTTTAAACCCATCACCATCTTTCTCTGTCTGTTTTCTTACACCAGAGTAAGCAATTTCTCCCATGAGAAATTTCTCCTTTGTATGCAGATTAGGGAGTTGTATTGATTAAACAAGGTGGATTTATTTGGGAGGGGCATGGAGTTAAGATTGAGGCTGAGCCCTGACATCTCCATTTTCTTGTACATTGCTTGCTGCAGGTGGTAGGAGGGGAGAACAGCTTTGCAGCAGCCTAACTCCTTCTCTGGCTGCAGCCTGCTGCCCCATTTCCTTCCCTCTCACCTCTTCCACTTTGTCCATCCCATAAGGCCCAATGATACATGGCACCAAGAGCACTGATGCAAGAGTCTTTCCAGTCACTCTGTATGTGCCTGGCACAAATCACACCTCAGGGTAAACATCTTTGAAGCTTCCTTGCTTCTAAGATCTTGCATCTGTCACTAGGAGTATTTCCCATCTGCTGGGATTTACTCTGGGCTCCCAGGACCCAGCTGACTCCTCCCTACTCACTCTTGATCAAGAGCAGTCACATCAATCTCTTACCTGGCTTCAACTAGTATCTCTGGGGCAGAACCTGTGGCACCTGCACTGCAATACAGACATGGTTGCCACATGCAAGGTTGGCAGTGATTTTCAACAAGCTTGTAACTTTGTGGCTCCCCCAAGTTTAGTCAGAGTGACATTTCAGTAGCCACCCCTATCCATTCTACCTAGATGGTTCCTCAAGACTCACTGCCAGACTGCAATGACCAGGCTCCACATCTGTATCTTTGCTTTCAGAAGCTATGGGAGGAAAGACAAGTCCCTCTGAAAGTGCAGCCGCCTCCAAATGCTCTGGAATTGTGGGCTTCCCTCTGTGAAAAGCCTTGCTGGGAGACTGCAGGCATGCAGCAACATCTACAGAAATTCAGGGTGTACTGCAAGCTTTACAGAGAAACAGAGCCAGCAGCAACAGGAAGCCAAACCGGCAAGCTTTTAATATACATCAGCTTTCCACATCACCACCTTCCCATGGCAGCCAGAAATGTGAGAGACACATCTCAAGCACTGAGCAGTAATTAGAAAAGGCGAAACTCGGGTTTGTTTCCATATTTTGAGTATCCACGCTCTGAAGCGAGGGAGGCTTTGGTGCAATGAGCCTTAAAATATTCCCTACAATCTCCTGAGTTTTAAGGAGAGGCAGCTTGGCCTTCTTCCACAAGAAAAGAGAAACTGATGAGCTCAGTGTGACCAGTCCTTGGTGCTGGCTAGTGCTGGACTCCTCCAAAATGGTCAGAAAGAAAGCTATCACTGGGGAGATCTCTCCCATGTCAGTCAGTCTGCATTACATGCTGTGAGAAAAGGATGAAGAGATTTACCTCTTAGGGCTCTGTGATGCACATACTTCTGTCCACATTTCCTACTGGTTTCAGGCTAGAAAACACTGCTGACATCTGTGTTAGGTACAAAGCTTGGTACCTGCCTTGTACCCAGGCTTGACTCAGACTGGGCACAATTAATCCAGCATATAATAATGGCTGTTACATATGCTTGGGCAGCCTACCAGCCTAGGCTGGAATGTCTAGTTGTGATAGTCATAGAGCATTGAGGGACTTTGGGCTGTGGCTAAGAGAGGGCACAACCAAGCTCCAGACCTTGTCCACTGAAATATGATTCACCCACAGGTTGCTCTAGGAGGCATCAGTGAACCTCAGGGCACATGGGTGAACCTTTGTTCTTCAGTTAAGACCCCCTGGGTTAATCTGGGAGATGAAGCAGCCTCCCTAGCTGAGACCACAATCCTTCTCATCTGCAAAGCTTTTGTGCCTTGCTAGACAACCAAGGATTTAGACAGCTAGCAGGGAAGTGCTTAGCACTTGGCCATGACTCTGCCACACATCCATTTTCTGAGGAGGCACTAGGAGCACCCCAACAGAGTAACAATCCCTTTACCTCCAAGCTGTATACCATGCTGCCTTCATAGGCTTCTTGGAAGGATCAATGCAGCCAGGGCTGTTCAAGTTGCAGCCCATTGAGGAGGAATCTACAGATTACTGGATGTATCTGTCACTGTCACTTGCATGACACAAGTCAGGTACCAACACAGCCTGGAGTGAGCTCTGCAAATTGCTAGTGGACTCATTAGCTACTCTTTACTGACTGGAGGACTGGCACAACAAATGGTCAGCCCTTGGTCAAGGAAATACATTAGTCCGAGAACACAAGACCTCAAAAGCTCCTCCAGTTCTTTCCAGACAGCAGACATTGCCAGGTTCACAAGTTTTTCCCTTGAGAAAGGCTGGAGAAGGTTCTGAGCACTCTCCAGATCTCCTGGAGCCTGGTCAGGCAAGACTCTCACCACAAAATGCCATTAAAGTGATGCAAACAGGATCCTCTCTCATTTTTCAGAATCTGAGTTCAGCAGCATGAGCAAGCTGAACCAAAAGTCAACATCTCAGCCACTCTAGGCCTGCTTTGCCAACTGACCAGACCACGTATCACAGCTGGGAAAGCCAAATGCACACAGCATACTCACAGAAAAAAGAGTACCTCTGAGTAATAACTGCAAGTGCAAAGGTATCATCACTCTCAGCTGCAGCATTTGGGCTGCTGCTGTATTGTGTTTTCAGCTGAGGAGATGCACTATGACATTGCTGTTATCTATGACGCAGTGAGCAGAATAGCACAGATCCCCAATGTATCACGTATCATTGTCTCCCAGCACAAACATCTTTTTGTTATTATTTTACAGCTGAAGCTGTCAGTAAAATACACACCTTTGTACCAACGGAAAAATAAAAACAAAGAAATTATCCTTTCTGTGTGACAGATACATCACTTTTCTTGTTCCTTTTGACTTGTGGTTAACTATGCCACAGCTCATCCATTAGCACAAAATAAGATCTAATACTGACCAGCAGTCAAGGGCTGGGCCAGGCACTAGGATGTACTGATCACATCCTTGCCTGGATGAAGGTACCTGAATTTTCCTTCTCTCACTACTGTGTCTATAAACTTCTAATATAAAAAGGGTCTTGTTGTGGTGGCTGGCCTAGGGTTCAGGGCACAGACTGGGGCAGGTGTGTCCATATCTTCCTGGAATGAGCTTCCCTTGAAAACTTTGGCTCTGTAAAGTTCTGGGTCCAACAGCAAGCTGGCTGGTGCTCAGGAGGCTTTGTACTATGAGGCACATGCCACATTCCATGTCAGGCATACACAAAGGTACGACAAGGAGAGGAAAGAACAATGGTGCCTGAATCTTTGAGTCCACTCACAGGGATGTCCCTGAACTTCCTCTGCCCCAGCTGCTATCACCTCTAAGTGACATGGGACCTGAACATCTTTACCTCACTCCCTGACAGCCTCCTCTACAAGCAGGCTATTGACAAAAACAGGAGATCAAAGAAAGGTAGAAGTAGAATGACCCACAAAGGGTGTGAGCCACCGTGCCTGAGCAGGAAAATTCAGAGTGGGAATACAAACATTGCCTGGTGTGTAATGTGCAGAATGGCTGACTTTAGGTCACTGCCCACACCATCAGAATGCTACATTTTTAGCAGGTTACCCAGAGGTGTGAAACTACAGAACTGAGACATTCCTGAGAGAGCGCAGTTAAGGATATTTGGTACATTACAGGAAGAGATAACTTTCTAATAACAGGAAAAGGAGAAATCTAGGGGAAAAAATCTAGAAAATCTTGGGGGGGAAAAAAATCTAGGAAAGGAAAAATGTAAAAACTAACATTGACCTGTCAGCACCACAATATCCTCTCTGCAGCTTCAGGTTTGGAGGGATACCCTAAAAGATAGATTTGTCCTTCTTGGTAGTTTAAAAATACAGATTTTCAATTGAAATACCTGAGCCCAATCCCCTGCCCCCTCTTATATGCTGACAAGCCTCTTCTTCAATCCTACTGAAGCTTTTTAGACCTGCTGAGAAAACTATTGCAGAACCTTGCTGCTTTCTGATGCTTACAAAGCCTTTTTCCAGCCTACTTTTATTAGTAAGCAGAAGTAATGATGACGGTATTAATTCCCACTCTTTGCGGGTAATAACTAATTTGAGAGGACTGGCACTTGCCTTTCTCTCAACAGTACCATTTTCTTATAGTATCACAGGTTGGAAGGTACCTCTGGAAGTCATCTTGTAAATACCCTTGCTCAAAGTGAGTCACCAGAGTCAGTGGCCCTGTCAGGTGCCACAGTGTCACTATGTCCAGGTGACTTCTGAATATCTCCAAGGATGGAGTTTCCACCTCTTTAGGCAATCCATGCCTCTACCTGGTCACAGTGAAGAAGTGTTCCTTGATGTTAAGAACCTTAATTCATGCCCATTGCCTCTAGCCACATCAGTGGGAACCACTGAAAAGAGACTGGTTCTGTCTTCTTTGCACAATATTTATACACAGTGATGAAAAGCCAATAAAACTATTCACCAGTTGATACGATGCTGTTTGAAAAACATAGACCCCCAACTTATAGATGAGCTTCTCATAAGGAGTCTCTCAAACTTTCTTACACTACATTTTCTAGTAGCAGACCTCTCTATTATTCCAGTCTTCAAAGTGACCCAATTTCTACTGAATGGTATCTGATCCTCTTCTGTCCTGCTGATGTCTCCCACCTTTGTGTGAATATCAAATTCTACCAGAGGACATCTGTGCTTCCATTAATATCAGAACAGTCCTAAGCTTCATCAACAAGAAACACCATGAGACTTAATTCTGCTCTGCACACTCTTGTGAAACACTGCTGTCCTCTCCTTTTGAGCCAGTTTCTTACCCTAGTTGTCATCTCTGCTGATCCCCAGAAATTTCACCTCCAGTAATTTCCCAGTGGCATCCTATTGAAAATGTATTTGAAACATAAATAGACCTCCCACATCTCTTTTGCCTAGATAATCGACTATCATCTCCAAGAAAGACATCCAATTGCTCTGCTATGATCTGCCCAAGGCAAAATTCGTGTTTCATTGTATGACCTTTTCCATTTATTTGTGCTAATTTGCTCATCCTCCACAAGTTGCTCAAAAGCTTTAGATGTTGCTGAGGTCAGACATGGCCACATACATGCCCAGAGCATATTTATCATCCTTATTAATTAGAGATGCTACTTTAGCTAATTTCTAATCAGGTCTTATTCACAGTTCGAAGGATTTATCAAAGCTCCATTCCAGCTGCTTGTCATTCACATGCAGGTATTTTAGAGCTCAGAAATGTTAATTACCTGTGCTTCTCAAGCTGACCACATCCAGCATTTGAAGTTGGCTTCTACTCTGATTTGATTTCTTGGCTGTCTGGTACCCAATGCTTTCAGCTGGTCATCTAAAGGAGAACATGGTGATAGTTTAATACAGCTGATTCTAGCTGCAAAATAAATTGATAAGGACAGGAATGGGAATAAGAAGGCAGCAGCCCAATGTCTCATGTCTGTCAGGTGCAGGATGCTCAGACTTCCCCAGGTGGCACCAGCACTGTATTTCCTACAGGCATCACCCACAGGTTTTGCCTAGGGCTTTCAAGAACTGCAGCACAGAAGGATGTATTTTATTTCTTGCATTAAGTAAAGTTGTTCAGCTGGCAGATGGGCAACTATTGTGGCAAAAGGCTGTGCTAGAAATAAAGCAGGTTAGGAGTAGCAGATCAAATTAAGAGAAAAACATGCTAGTAGCTTGGCTGAGGAACAAATGAGGACAGCATGTTGCATCAACAGTTAAAATTAAACACACTGCTCTCATTTGTCCCTTAGCTTCCCAGGCAGGTTTCCTACATGTTGCTGCCAGATTATTTTCTATGCACACTGAAAGGAAGTCCAAAAAGTATCTGTGTGATAATCCAGATCTACAGAAGTTGTGTGATGAGTGTATGTCCTCAGGACATTGACTGTGTGCAGGCATTAGGTGTATGGGTATAAAAGATGTATCTGGCACTCTGCTGGGGATATAAGAACATGCCTTTATTGCATGGATTTTTCTCCCCTCTCTGTACTAGAAATCCTGTTCAGCAAAGAAGCAGACTCTGATGCTTGTTCAGTGCCTACAAAAATGGCCATTTCTAACAGGATTCATAAGGACTCTCATTTTTAAGTCTGACAGTTCTCCACAGTTTTTTTTTTCAAATCTTTTCTCCTCCACATCCAAACTAATTTAACATCGTGCAGTAGAGCAAAGATGTTTAGATATCATTGTCTCAAAATCAGGCTAAACCCAGCATAATAGTTCAAGGTAACATATTTCCCACAGTTAGGCCATTCACTACTCTAGTGTGATGGCTCTACAGACTCTCAGCCTCCCTGCATTTCTCGCTGGGGGGGCTGTGGGCCCAGTAAGGACGTCCTGGTTGCTATACACATGGTATCTCAAACAGCATGAGGCATCTGAATTTTGGGAACTAAACCCTACCTTTGCCAATTTAGCCTGCAGAGCTGCATGGCTCCCTGCATGTCTCTTCCCTGTGGGGACCTGCGTTGCCCTCCAGGTAGTGCTGACTGCCTTGACTCCATCTCTGCTATTTGAAGTGGGGGTGCTGAGCCCCTCCTTGGCACCAAACATTCAGTGTCTTCTCATCCCACTCCTAACCATTAGGCAGTCAGAGTTGCATGAGCTCGTGGCCTCCTGTGGAGTACTACAGATGACAGTAGAGAACCATACTTCCCCATCTCTAAACAGATTTGACCACAGAGACAGGCAGCTAGGACACTGATGCTGATCATGGTGTAATTCAGATGTGTGATTAGGCACTGAACCTTCTCTTGTGCCAGTAAGACTGGGTATGCATTTAAATATGAAACCAGGAGGTATATATTAAAGCCCCTAAGTGTGACATTACCAGGAAAAAGGAGGAGAAAATTCAGCTGGGGGTCATCTGAGTTGCTGCTTAGAAACCATGACTGTACTTCTGATGTAGCAGCCTACAGGAACAGAGAAGGCTGTTGAAAGGCAGGTGCATACACATACAAAATCAGTATATTAAGAGGAAAAAGACCCATTTGACAGATAGTGAGCATGAGAAAATGAAAAGCAAATGGGATGCTAAAATGTTTTATGCTACATACTCATCACAGAGAAGGGGAGTCGTGTTTTTAATGAGTAAAGATGTATCATTTCACTTACTGAGCCTTCCAGCTAATGATACATCCTTGCTTTAAAGCAGCAAAATTAAACAAGGTACAGGTATGGTAAATTGCTATGTACCAAATGTTGAACAGATTGCCCTTAAATGTCATTCTTATGCAGATAAATCAATCCTAGTTGAAAGGAGCAGTTCAGCATAGGAGAAGGTAAAAGAGAGGCAATGCACCTGTCTCTTCTTATGCCTCATACAGGATCTATTTTTACTGAGGTTGGCCCTAGGCTTTACTTGCATAAGGTCATTTGTAAGGTCCTTGAAATGTGTGTGTCACCCTCTTTGGGATGCTGAAGGAAGCTGGACAACAACAATTTCTTGTGATAGCCACTGAGGAATCCCAGGCAAAGGTTTGCACCTGGTCTTGGAGGAACCATGGAGCATCTCAGACCTTCATCAGGAAAGATTTCTGTCTTACACCCTCCGAATTCATCACAATATTCACCATAGCATTTCCTTTGGCTTAGATCTCCAGCAAGCCTTCCAGCCCTCCATTTGAGTCAGCCACAGAACTCTGCAGTCTTCAAACCCTGAAGACCTTCCTTCTCTGGGACTTTCCCCCTCACTTCATCAGGTCTCAGCTCCACTGAAGGAAGCATGAAAAAATGCACCTGCAGACCCAGAAAGTGATTTGACACCGTTAACTCTCCCTTTGCTCCCATTATTTGAAATGCAGGTCCTGCCTGACACTAGCCTGCAGCAGTTCTATTGACCTGTGGGAGCTGACCTGGGGAAATGCTGGCCCCAAAAGCCTCACGGAGCACCACAAAGGCAATAGCAAAGACTCAGCCTTGAAGAAATGAGGCAGTCTCCCTCCATAGGCTTCATGCCCTCCTTGGGCATGTAGAGAGGAGCAAGGACTGCACAGTGGCCACCTAAGGCTTCACATCTGGTGAGTACTGATCTCTATTGCTACTGGAGAACCACAACTCTTCATTCATGGATCAGAGTATTGTCAAGAGTCTACAAGAGACTGAAAAGGGTTGTCAGAGAGAGGAAAGACACTGCAGGAAAGACGGATGTTCTCCTCAGTATCAGTCTCAGCACATAGGGAGCAAAAAGATGAGGCTCACTCAAGGATGATCACTCACTTAAGGAAAACGAAAAAGGGATTGCAAAGGATTGAGAGGCTGAAAGAATAGGTACAGGAACAACCTAATGCACTCACAGATCCAGAAAGGCACAGAGCCTTTTAATCCAGGTCTTTTAATGCTTATGATATTTCATTAAAATAAGCTACTGTATTGAAGGAGAATTTGAGGGCAGTAAAAGCATATCCATCTTTAAAATTGGCATTAGTGGTGATCCTGGGAATTACAGACCAATGAGCCTTACTCTGAACTAGGCAAATTAGCTGAAAAGATAATTAAAGCACAAAGAATAAAACATCTAGATGACAGTGGTGATATAACAGGAACAAATGAACACTGCTTCAGTGAAAAGGATTCATGCCTCACACATCTACTAGGATGCTTTGTGCATGTCAGCAGAAACAGCAGATAAAGGAAAAGTGAGGTGGTTTATCTGGACTTTCAAAAAACCTCCATCCACACTCCTCACACTGACTGTCACCATTTGAAAGCAAAGCAGCCAAACATAAGACGTAAGCTGCTACTGAAGATGAAAAGACAGTTCAAACAACTGCGAAAACACAATCCGTGGACAATCTGCTGAGGGATTTCAAATTCAGAAGTACCTGTATGGGTAATAGAATTAACGAGTGATCAGAGGCAAGGAAACTTCAGCTATCTCCTCCTCTTTTTATGTAACTCTATTGCAAGAACATTCTGCCACCTCTTTGGAGTGTCTGTGTTCATCAGTCTTGGAGGAAACTGTGAAAAGCTGGTTGAGCTTGTGTTATCAGTCTTCACCCTCCTGCAAATCTTATTACTGTTTCATGGATAGGGAAAGTCTCAACTTATTTCCTGGAAGTATGCCATTTCCTTAGTATCTCAGCTTGCCTTCTCCATATAGATTTTCTAACCCCATGACTACAGAAAAGAAAGCTGGCAGTTGCGTTTGTTAAGTATTTTAAAAACTCAGATAAAAGGAAAACTCAAAATAAAACCCAAAAACTTTAAAGCGAACTTCATTTTGGAGCTGCCTCCCACCTTAGACCACAGCCATGACAATGCAGGACTCTAATGACAAATGTGAGTAGGGCACAGCAAGTAATGCCAGGAAGTACATCTTTTCTTGCCAGATGTGGCACCCCAGATGTTGCTCATAAGGCCAAGCTATCTGGGCAATGTGATGCCAAGGTCAACACAACATATGGGTGTATAATGGATGATATACAAAGACCTGAAGCCTGATAATGGCCTGGCCCTGCTCTGTCATCATGTCACCCAAGTGCAGCCCTATTGGATGTTGTTGGACTTAAAGCTTGGATAAACAGGGGTGAGTGCCACCTCCTGAGTTCAACTATGGCAGGTCTGCCTCCAAAATGACACAGCTGGAACAGAGTATGTAGCAAAAGCATCCAGAAACCAATAGAGCTTCCTGAATGGGGAGAGGCAGGGAGATGCAGGCAAGGTAATATAGAAAGAAGATGAATACAAGGGATGGAAAAAATATGTACAAAATAACACAGGACAGGTGAAGTAAATCATTCCCTCATATAGACTGCCAAATAATACTGGAACAGAGGACATGCAATTAGAGTGAAAGGCAATGCATTTTGAACTAATCAAAGGAGAGACTATTTTTTCACAATGAATAATTAACCTGTGAAGTTCACTGCCATGAGATTTTACCGAGGACAGAGGCTTAGCAGCATTCAGAACAGGAAAAGCCATTGACATGAATAATGAAGATAACCACCGTTACACTTGACAGCACAAAATCTCTCTGGAAGGGATTTTAACTCCTCCTGGATCAGTGTAAGACTTCGGCCATTTGACTAGGTGGGAAGAGAGATGCCTCCTGAGTATATGCTCTGCTCTAGCCCATGGATGCCCACCATGATGGTTCCCACCTGCTTCTCTGCAACTCTTGGTGCTGGTAAGAGAAAGAAGAAGGATACCAGGCTGAGAGACAGAAGAACTGCTCTGGTATGATAATTCCAGTGTTCTGGCAGAATGGATTTTAATTGCTTTTCATTTCCATCTATGCATTCTTTAGCCATCTGCCAGTTTTCAAAGCCTAAGGAGCTTGATATCTCTGGAGGAAAGGTGAATTCAGCTCTCTTTCTGCAGAATGAGCCTCTTGCTTTATTTCCTGGAAATCTGATCAAATTATCCCTCTTTAACAGAAGACTTGACTAGTTTTCAACCAGTCATCTTGACATCACCCATACCTTTAGCATTCTAACAGGAAAACCAAAGTTATCTTACAGGTTCGGTTACCAGAAGCTGGAAAGTAAATACTTAGGTGTAAGTGACTCTTCAATACATTTACAGAGGAGTCTGGACTTGCCTCTGTGCCATTTTGCCTCCCTCAGAAGAGCTCAGCCTTATTGACTTCTGCTCAGCTTTGATCTCACCCCATGAGCCATTTTGCATTATCCCTTCTGTGTGTCAGAGAGATACCATATATCATATATTACCATATACCTCAAAAAGACAAGTTGTAATACATTTTCTAGGCCTTCACACTGAGGCCACCTTTCCCTGCCTAAGGCAGGGATGCCTTGTGAGACCATCTGCTGGACCATCTTACATCCCAAGAATGCAAAGCATTTCATTATGATTTACCAGGCAGCCCAACACACCAAGGAAGCAGGTGGGTGAATACCATCTCCATTTAGAAGTGGAAAATTAACATATGAATTAAGCAGCATGTATGAGCACAAAATGCTGATCCTTAAAACATCCCTGCAGAGACTGTAAGCTACAATTATTGCTCCATGAGCAGCTAAGAGTATGGCAATACATCAACAAAGCAACTCTCCACTTGCTAGGCCTTTTCAGAGTGTGCTGCCAGAGCACCATGAATAGCAGTCAGGAGAAATGGTGTTGCTGCCTTCTCTGCAATGCCACAGGTAACTGACACAGTCAAAGCATGGCAAGCTCAAGTGTGGCTTCTACCTGTGCCCTTGGAGAAGGGCTAGGGAGTGAATGATCTGTTGCCACCAGCTCTGGCATTCAGCTTGCTGGCTCCTTTCAGATTTGGGATTGACCCCCCTAAAGCACTGGGAATTAAACCCATCTTCCCCATGGGGTAAGGAGTGTAATAAAGATCCTGAGGCTGCCTCAGTCACACCAAAGCCCATCTAGCCAATTATCTTAGTTCCTGTATATTTAGTAAACTTATTTGGATTCTTTATGAACTTATCCAACTTCTCCTTGAGAATAAGTGAAGTTTAAGCCTGCACAACACCCCATGAAAAAGACATCTACTAATTAGCAACATGTGAAGAACATGTGTTTCTCCTTTTGAACCTTCCAGCTCTCAGCATGGCTTGATGAGGTCCTGGTTCTTGCATATTCAGGTGGGAAGACAAAGACAGTCTGAAAAGAGGCTGTGTTCCAGTCACTGCTTCCTGCTCTCAGGAGAGGACAGCAGAAGCTGAAGTGGATATACCAGTCCCAAAGGAAGGCTATGATCTTCTCTCCCCCCATCAGAAAGCCAAGGTGCTAAATCTGGGCCAGGTACTTCTAGGTGAGGTATCAATCAACTCATCTTTGCAGGTCCATGCAAGGGGCAGATGCTTACATGCTCTTCATGCATCAAGTACAACTGCACCCAGCAGCCCTTGCTCCAAAGAACTGCTGAGGGATACATCAAGTCACATCATAGGATCACCCACACAGAATAAATCAAACTTATGTGATGCTAGAGGGGAAAAAAAAAAAAGAAGGAACTAAAAGCAGAATGCAAAGCAAATGAAAAACAACCATTTGTGATTTTTGTGATGGAGTGCTAGTAAAATATTGGAAGAAATGCTGAATTTAGCCTCAAAGAAGAGTATATACCAGGCATAGGAAATAATCCAACACCCATGAGGGTTGTGATAAACCCAGTAAATTATTAATCTGTCTAAAGAAAATGGAAGAAAGAGATAAAATTATTCCTCCTACAGAGGATAAAGTGGGTTTTTTTATAACTCAAGCAGCAAGGTATCAGTGCCGTTTTTGTGGATTACTATAGGCGATTATATATACAGCTGAGTAGGATGAAGTTAGAAGAGAGCTGATTGTCTTCTGGGAAGACATGAATTAAAGGGATTTTAGAAAATGAATAAAGAACTCCAGATAAGGCTCTAACGGATCAGAGGATACTGTAGACATACTGTTGTTACACTAGTGTAAAGAGCCACCTGTGGGAGGCTTTTCAGAAGCAATTAACCCTTAGACAGTCAAACCTTCTCAAACAGGCAGCAAAGCCATGGTGCTATTGCACTGACTATGCACTGTGCCTATCAGACCTTGAAATGCCTCTTCCCGGGCCTACTTGTGTAGTCCTAGACAAAAGTTATTCATCCACAGAGAAGCTCAGGAAGAGCATTGTTGGTTTGCCCTGCCTTGCAAAGGATCTGGCCACAGTCCTTAAGGCCCCAGATCCAAAAGGCTGTTGGATTCTTCACTGGGCTCAGCCAGGCAAGATACAACCCCTTGGATTCTGACACTTATACCTACCCCTTAGGATGTGAAACGAGCTTGCCAAATTAATTTCACACAGAAGCTGCCATGCATTCACCAGAACTTAATAACGTTAGCTGACAAAGATTTTGCTAAAAAGAAAATAGACTATTCCAAGAGAAGCTAAAAGACCTGAATCTGTTCTCACCTGAATAAAGCAAAGGACAATTAGCCTTTTCCTCGCATGAAAGGCTCCCTTTACTGAGTTTAGATTAATACTGGAAAAAAGTTAAATAACTTCCCATCTTCCTCCTGAGACTAAAACCCCACGGTCCTTCACAGCACAACTTACACTAGGTGTACATTCAGGATGACTTCTCAAGCAGAGCCCCTGGAGAACAGATGCTGCAGAAGCAGTGCACAGCAAAAGTACAGATGAGAGAAACTGATACTGTCACTGCAGAGGTGAGAAAGTCAAGAATCAAATGCCTGGAACATTTCCCCATGAGAGACAAATCCTCACAGCCAGGAGTGAGGATCAAAGCTCAGCAGAGGAGAGAGCAGTCTTTCTGGCTAATGTGTGACTATTCTCTATGGCTGGGTGTAATATAACGGACTTGCAGAGAATCCTACAACCTGTTTTATGTGTGAGTGGTGAGCCAACAGTTTGTCTGGCTTATGAATCACTCACTGGTTGTGCCTGTAAAGCTCTGAAAGAGCAACTTGCAGAGCAGCCACAGAAGTCACTGCCGGCCTCCCACCCATGTCCCCTTCTCATAGCCAGGCTGAAGCATGGGCAGGAAGCCAAACCCATCTCAGATACATCCAGCCTCCCCTGAAGACTAGCCTGGTCACTTGGAGAGAGTATCTCTGCAGTCACCACTGACAATTAGAACATTCCATTTGGTGTCATTGGTGGGTAGCACAGGGGATTTATTCATTTGTCTGCTGTTGAATGTGCTGGGTTTGCAGCTTGCCAAACAGAGGCATATTGCTAAGTCCCAACCCTGCAGTGAGAAGAGAAAAAACTTGCACAAGGTACTTCTAGAGAGGAACAAACCAGCCAGAGACAGAGAGTTTTCTTGTCTCCCTCACTCCTCTTTCCAACTTTGACCTTCAGTAAAGGAGCTTTCAAAGCATCCTGGCAGATAGTCAGTTCAGCCTGTCTTTCAATACACAAAAATGGTTTACTCATCTCTGCTTCAGCTTTCTGACAGAGAAGGGCAGCCAAAGCTACTGCAGATCAAGCTGAGAGAGGTAGAAAGCAAGGGTCAGAATTTCCCATAGTCCCACAAGCTGCTCCTACAAACTCTGGGACAGGTGTCAGAGCAGAAAACTGGAGATCACTCCAGTGATCACTCTGTTAGCAAACAGAGTTGGTTATTTTCTCCTCTAGTACCTCCAATCTACTCACCTGCTACTTTGTTCTCTCCTATTACCATGTGGGAAACATGTATCCTTGTGCCTCAGTTTCCCCAAAAGTACAAAAGACTGATTATTTTTCTGCTGTGATTCCTAAGGAGCTGCAACCCATTACTAATTAGTGTCTGCAAAATGCTTTCAAGCTTCTCAAAGGGAAGGTGCAAAAGAAGGACTAAACATCATTAACAGCTTTATTTTGCACACAGCAGAAAATTAATGAGGTGTTAGCTCCTTGTGAACTGCAACTACCATCCTGCTGAGTAAATTTTGCTTTCATAGCAGATACTGCTCACATGTGTTTCTAGAGCGCTACCATTTGGGATGTTACCCTCTGAACCAAATCACTACCAGCTCCTGGTTTCTGTTCTCTTGCCAAAACCTGTGGATCTGCCATGCAGTTTTTCCTTTTATTTCCTTGGAGGTACCTGAGATGCTGATGACAGGAGACAGAGATGGGTAGGGGAGAACCAGGAGACATTTTTAAAGGGTGAGATGTCTGCTTCCAGGTTTTTAGTAATGAATGGCAAGGGGAAGCAGAAATTAGCCAGTATCAGTCTTGGAACTGAACGGCTCTGAGGGCTTTGCCAAGCAGCTCATCCAGAGTATTTCAGTTGCCAGTCCCCCATAGTCAGGACATTCGAATGGCAGCTTTGGGTCCCTGCTGCTTGCAGTGCTGGCACTTACTCAGGGACTGCAAGAGAAGTCATAAAAAAAATTGTACTTGCTAATTTAAGAGTCAGGTCTCCTGCTCAGCACATTTGGAGTTGGAAGGAGAGTTGCCTTAATGCAGACAGTTCACAGAGTGGGTCCTACCTTAGCTGGCATACCTGCTGCCTTCATATGCAAACATACACTTGCTGGAGAAAAAGCATTTCCCTCAGCAGAGAGAAGGACGAGGTAGGTCCCAGACACGTCCCAGACTCCTCCAGGATAATGCACCTGAGGATGGATGTTGGAAACGCCTGTAGCTGAGCTCTGCAGCACCCTCTGCCCCCCGTCGTAGGGAAGCATAGGTATAAGAGGTTCTCAGCCACTGCTCCTCCCACCCCACTCTTTCTGATACCAATTCACCCGCATACCCTAGTACTCCCCACTGATCCTCAGGGCTGCCAGGAAAATAAGCAGGCTCTGCATTAAGTTGGATCACACTCCCATGGATCTACATGTGGGAAATCCCAGGAGAACAGGAAACCCTTCGTGAGCTCCTTGTCTCTAATCCATTGGCAGCTCTACATCTGACAGAGACCTTCAGAGGCCAAAGAGGGAAGCAAGGGAACAGCATGGTATTTCAGGGAAGGAACAAAATGTCTTCTATCTGCCAGTTTTCCTGCATGCGAAGAAACCCACCTCACAGAAGCAGAGGGGCAGGAGAGCTCTGGGACCTAACACTTTCACGGTATTTCAATGTCTCCAGGCCCAGCCTGGACCCTCTTTACTTAAATGACATTACAGCAACCCTAATACATCAGACTGGTACTCCAGACCAAGGTCACAACCTGTTTCAGCGAGACACAAATCACTTTGTCTGTAAAGCCCTCAAAAGAACAGTTGTGAATGTGAGTCAATAAAGCATGGTGCCTCCTTTGTTGCATATGAACTGAGACAAGACAAAGAACTCCTCTCCAAGATAAACCTGTGCAAAACACCTGAATGCTCTCCACCTGAGAGCAAAATATGGCTAAGTCATGTCTGTCAGTCTTAGCAGCAGCTTGTACAGTATATTTCCCCTATAGAGGTCTTCTGTTTCATGCTACTTCTCCAGTCTCCCACAAACCCTGACAGCATCTTTGAAGTAATATGCTTGATGCCATTTCAAGGACTGGACTTTAGAGGCTGGAGCTAAGCAGGCTAGTTAATTTCCTTCTATCTCTATGTTGTGAAATCTAAGAACAGTAGTCATCAAAAAGCATTTAAATGCCACCTGCGTGTGCCACACACAGTTCAGATCCCAATTTAGAGAAAAAAACACATGACTTACACTGCAACCTCTTTCCCCTACTGCTTTCTTCCATAGCCTGGTGTTCCCACTGCCTGCCAATGCCGTGCTCACAGCCAAGGCAATAGCTGAGACACAGCCCAGAGCAGCACAGCCTGCTATACCTGGCCTCATCTTGGAGACATAGATGCTGCTCCAGATTCAGAGTCCTCAGAGGAGCACAGAGGACTGGGAGAGGAATGAGCCCAACCAAGACAGATGATTAACCCTTAATGCATGAGGGATGTTCTCTAACTGGAAAAGACAGAGGGCTTTTGGACATTTAAACTTTTTTCTTAAGTCGGAGACACAAGTAGAGAAAACAGTACTGATCAATCACATATTCTGAGAAAGCAGTGAGTCTATTAGCCTGCCTCACAAAGCCACACTTTGCAGCAAAAGCAACTCCCCTTTCACACCAGCATCCTGATAGATGATACGCCACCTCTGAAACAAGGAGGGAACATAAACTATGCCTGAACTGTCTCCCAGCTGAGGTAAAGTGTTTCTCAGACTCTATCCACATTGCTCTGTCAGAGCAACCTCCAGAACCAGCCAAAACACTGATGCTCCTGCACCCTTCCAGCAAATCATGGACACATGCCCCATCCAACCTTCAGATTGTTTAACCTATGTATGCACAGGTTCACTCAGCTTCCTAGAGGATCTCATACTGGAACACAGAGTGACAGGACCAAAAAAAATACACTGTCAACCTTGAAGCAATGTTGGGAGGCTGGCTGTAATTGGAGAGCTGAAATGGGTTCTCAGCAAGAGCATAGGTACTGCAATAATCTCATTGGATTGTGGATTCATTTCCTGCTCCTAAATCCCTACATACCACCCAGGCTCGAGGAAGGGCAACATTGCTCAGGCAGCTCACAGCTGGGGGCCTGAGCCCAGCACCCTACAAGCGACAGGAACACAGCTGTCAGAAACACAGTCTTCATGGTTCACCCAGAGCCATGCTGTGTGTCATGCCTAAACCAGCATGAAAGGGAGAGCACTCAGTTCTCAGCACTGATTTCAGGAAGATGCCTATCTAGGGAGGCACAGTCTGCAGTCTCGCTTGTTGAGGGGAAAGGATTGAGGACAATCCTCGTACTCTGGGGGCTTGCAAAGGTTAGAAGGGTGTGAAGCATCTCTGAAATGAGGACACTGCTGCACTGCCGGAAAAAGGGAGGCTTGAACCTTATGGAAACACAGCCCTCTCCTGCTATCAGTTTCACAAGAAGCCTCCACACTGTGTCAGAAGAATCCCAGGAGCAATTGACAGGGAGGATTTCAATCAGAAATCTATCTCCTGTAAGGACTGCTTTGGGGGCAGAATGGAGAAAGCAACCTGCAATCTACTTTCTATTGCTGAGCAATAATGGGGCTAGCTCACAATGAAAGTAGATGGAATAAGGCCCCCAAACACTGGGGATAGTGGGAACAATCAGAGTACTGATCACCACAGTACAGACCAATGACACTTCTGTAATAATTAGAGCCCCAAATCTCTCTCCCCTCTGCATTTGCCTTATGACATTCAGCACGTGAGCAAACATTTTTCTGACCACAGCCTGGATTTAAAACCACTTTGGCTGCAGCTTTTCTCAACAAATAAAAGACCAGGAGCTGGTCTGAATGTGTGACTGCTCAGCTCTAATAGACTATCTGTGCACAGCTGCTTTCACTTTTGCTGCAAGATTAGAACCCACTGTACTCACAACCTGATGGATAAGGTCCTGTCTCACCATTGCTGTGTGTCATGCTTAAACCTGAGCCACGGCAAGATGGTCCAGCTGTTGCTGCCACTAATAAGGAGGAAGTGAAGGAAATACCTGGACGGCATTTGAGAAGGAAAGCACACCCCACTTCCTCTCACCAAAGAGAAGCAGCAAGCCTGCTTGCTTCTCCAAGGCTCTCCCTCTCTGGGCTGATCTTGGCTCTGCCACTTACTCCTGCCAGGATTTGGCCAGCTTCTGCAGAGAAGCCTGGAGCTGCCTCTCAGCAGGTCAGCTGGGGACAGCATCACCCAGCCAGCTCTGCCCAGGCCACCTCCAAAAGCTGTCTTGGAGGCAAACCCTTGCCCTGGAAGAAAGCCCAAAGGACACAGCAGTCACACAGGGCAGCAAAGCCTAGCTATTGCCTGCTTTTCTCATGTTGCCAAAGCAGAGGACTGACTTTTTTTGATAATCCTGCATTAAATGTAAATCTTCTGGAACTGATTTTACTCCCCAAATCCCTGCCCCAGTAGGTTCAAGGGACAATCTGGAAGGAATACAGACTGTGGTTATGTTAGAGAAAGGCTGCAACAAATCAACTAAAGTAATACAGAATGGTTTCTTGGTGCCCAGAAGGATGTCACACCAAAACTGATGGATCACAGACCAATTTAAGGCATCCTACTCTCCTCACTATGTACCTTTCATTCTCCTTCCTTATCAGACACTACTGCTTGCCATGGTGTCTCCATGAAGCAAGGGCACTGGCTAGACTGGGCTCCCCATTTCCCCCTGTACCTTTGTGCTTCATGAAGAGCTTTGGAAGGCCACAGACACACCCTTGTGCAGTGAGGCAAAAGGGACTGCAAAATCTCAGAAAGTTTTATGTAACTGCAAAGCTGTTTCCCAGGAAGCTGTATTTGTGCCATTGTTTTATATTTCAAGCCTGTTCCAGTTCTCTTATCTCCTTTTTTTCCCCCAACACTAGCAGCAGCAGCATACTTAGCCTGGTAAATAATGCATACTGCTCTCACTGCTATGCAGACAGACAAAGGCAGGTAGTGTATCAAAGAATAAAATTGTACAGCGAATTGTGTTGTAATAGCTGTAATTTAGTGCCCTGTGGGTGATCCGAGATTCAGAAAGTATCAGAGACCCATGCTCTGTGCTGACTGGCAAGGTGACTGGAGATACAGCACAATCTTTGACCCTTGGATTGTTTCCAACCTAAGCGGAGCCATAAAAAATTCAGGAGACCATGCTGTCTTCCAGCAAAATGGTTTCTGGGGTGGATAAATAGATGGATTTGTATGTAAGCACACACAGTATATTTATGTGGGTGCATAGAGATAATCAAAGAAACACTGATCAAGAACCGGACTACTTATATAACAAAAATGCCTGGGGAAGCTGGGGGTGTATCTGGGTCATTTTATATTGTCTGCTTGCAAGAACGAAAGGAAGTCTCCGTTAGGGAGCCAGCTGGATCAGAGCTCAGGAAATCTCAATTCATTTCCCATGCAAGCTAGCAGCTAATGATGTACATGTGCATGTATCTGTCTGACTTCAGCTCTTTGGCCATCTCAGACTTCGGGGCATTCAGATTCTTTGCCAGGTTCCCATTTCTGGAGCATTTGTCTCCAGCAATCACCCAGGAAGTCATTTAAGAAAGCAGAAATGATAGCAGAAGAAATAATGGTATTTCCAGGCTCCCTGGTAGCCCCTTGATCAGAGGCAGCAAGCTGCACATTCCCTGGGAGCTCAGCAGAGACCTGGAAGCATATAACCACTCTCTCTCTACCTAAACAACACTAGAGAATGCAGGGATGCAGAAGGCTGTCATCTCCCATTTGCAAACAACTTGATGTAGGAGTAAACTCCTTTATTCTCCCTGCTCAGGAAGCCCCAAGTACCTCCTGTCCTCAAAAGCCTCATTCCCATTGCCCAGAGAAAATGGGATGCAACAAGCTGGCTACGGGCTGGCTACATCCTTATAAGAGCTTGGGGCCTGCCCAAAAGTGGTCAGCATCAAACTAAGCAAGGGGAGTTCTGAAGCAGAAGGATTGAGCTCAGCACAAAACCTCAACATTTTTCCTTCAAAGAGCATCCTGATATCCATAAAACTACAGACACATCAAAAGACAAGACCCTCAATGTCCCTGCAGACAGGAATGGACTCATCCTGACTCCGTAGCCAGATGTCTGAGCCAGAAGATATGTTTACATGGCTGACCTCACTCATAACAAGTGACAGCTCTGTTTGGATCAGTCGTGGTACTCACCAGCCTGTCCAGCGTAAGACAGGCCTGCAGAAGAGACAGTGTAGGAAGGTCACAGATTTGATTTCTCCCACATCTGTCAGCAAGGCTATGAAATTCTTGAGCGCTTCACTACTCTAATAGCACCTGGAATATTGTAGGACAAATAGTCTGTGGTATCTGGATAGAGAACATGGCTCTTTTGATAAGTAGCAGATGTAGTTTAACTTTTTAGTGCCTTTCATAACACCATCAATCAAAATGGAAGATCTTAATGCCCCTGGTACAAGGAAATACCACATCCAAATTGAGTGGGAAAGTCAAGATGGAAACAGAAGAGAACTGGGAACTGGCCCATTAATTCCAAATTCCAAAATGACCACCGGGCAAACGAGATAGTGGAGATTAAAATGGGATGGGTAGGGCAGGAACAGAGACTGTGGTGACCAGATGAGTGTACTAGAAACCAGGTGCCCAGCATGGGACCTGAAATGCAGTTACTGCCTCTGATGCTGGTGCAGATGCATGTGTGAGCTCTGTCTCACCAGGGCAACACCAACACTCTAAATCTCTACAGCTCATTTGCCAAATAAGTACTTGCTGTCTCCCTGGAGCCTGTCCAAGGGGATAAATCTCCAAGAAAGGTCTTGTGCTCTTCCAAATGTATCTGAGGGTCCCCAAGTTAAAAAAATAGCTATTAAAAGCCACCCACCCAATTTTGAAGTGGCATTGAAGGGGATCTTCTCAAGAGACTCTCTAAGACTCCAAATACAGCTCAGAGGCCATCTTGTCCCGGGGAACTGTGACAGCCATATTTCCCCTCCCTTGATCCTTGCCAAATGTTACAAGCAGGGCACAATGTTCCACTCAGCCATGCACTGATTCAGAAATACACAACTCTTTGGGACTTCCCAGGGTGGGGCCCTGTGCTGCCTCTGCACCACAGCACCTGTCTCTGTGATGGATGCACCTCTGCTGGCTTCAGAATAAACTTGACCTCAGGGTTATGGGCCCAGTAACACAGCACTTCATAAAGCTGCTTGGGTCTCTCTCCACGTTCTCAGATATTAATAAGGGACCCATCTCCACAACATATCTGAGCACTTCACATTCAATCAAGGTATTTCTTTTTGTAACTGTGCTCTTAGCCTTGCTCAATAGATAGGAACCATGCCCACACAGCTTCTTAGACCCTCGAGGTGATGCAGTGTGTTTGTGGGAGGACATCAACACTGTCCTAAAACAAGTAACATAAATGGCTGGGACAAACCCCTAAAAATGCCTCCAAACTGGCCCCTGGCATAAGAAAACTTGGGCTGACATGTCCTGAGGGGAATGGACAGAGCATAAAGCAAAGGGAAATCTCCAACTTTAAGTAATTCATTTGGGTAAATCCTTATTCCTGTTTCTAGGTTTTCAGAGTAAGACGCACTCACAGGACCCATGGATTCATCCTAGATAACATCTCTAAATGCCACTGCTCCAGACTAATATGGCATGCTTTGGAGTTCAGTTTTATTCAGCATCAAAGCAAGATTCATGATTACATGCTGTGTCCAGCTCTGTGAAAAGCAGGACTCCACCTGTTCCCACTAGAATTACTGCACTGTGTGGACAGTCACGCTCTTGTATGAGGTGGACAACTCCTCAGAGCCCCTCATGATTGACCGAGGCATGTAGGGGGCAGGATTTCATCCAAACAGAATCCATTGATGAGGGCAGGTATCAGCTCTGGCTACAGAATCCCAACTCTACATTTCACTGATACCAATTTTGCCTCTGGGTAGGTTTGTTTTGATTAATTTCATTAAATTAATTCTGTCATCTCAAGCTGCTCCCAGAATTTATGTGAAATCTGTCAAGGTGAGAACAGAGAACATGATGCACACAAACTGAAGATGCAGTTGATTGGCTTCTCTATATTTATCTTCCCAGAGGAAAAAGACATTCCACCCCACAGAAGCCTCCTTCATCCTGTAGAAGTCTGACAGTGTTTTCTGTTACTATTGCCTGGTGGCATTTAATTTTGTCCCTGATAGAGGCAGACAGGTCTAAAGAGAAATGTGTGTTCCTTGGCCACCATCATAAAGAAGCAATTTCATCCCTGCTTATAGGACCTGGGGAGAAAGGAAGGAATTCATGTGTCAGTCCTATAGGAAGAAAGTTGAGGGAAAACCAAGCTCCATGGCTCAGCTGTGGCTTACAGCACCTCTCACTCTCCTGTCTGACACTCTTTCACTCATTTTTTTCTTCATCTGGGAGGTCAACATATAGCCTCTGCCCCTGGTAATGTCTCCAGCTTATTCCTTTGTGCTGGGACTCATGCTATCTCATCCTTGGCTGCCCCCAGCAGCAAGATGCTTCCCTCCGTCTCTTCACAGGTGCAAGAAAATGGACAGAAGAAGACTCGCCCTGCCTGCTCTCACCTTGGCTTTTCCCTGTAGGCAGGCATCTACCACAACATGGAGCAGTGGCTTCCTTCCTGGTATGATCCCATTGACCAGCTGTGTTTGGTACACATGGGAGAGGAGACATGGCACTGGGATAGAGCTGGCACTATGTTGGCAAAACCTGTTCTCAGAAGATCTCTGGAAGTTTCCTTCATGTTTCATGAGACATTGCCTGACAAGCTGGGGAAGGACACTCTTGGGGGACAAGGACTAACCCTCAAGGTATAGACAAATGTAAGAGATCAGGCCCATAGCTTCAATACTAGCCCTACTATTTACTTGCTGTGGAAACTGGGTCAGATACTGCCTCACTCTTCATGTTTATAAAGTGAGATGTCTAGCCTCAGCTTCCTCTTGGACTTGCCAGAGAACAGATTCATTTGTGCTTTCAAAACACAGTGAATCTTGCAGATGGAGAAGGCAAAAAGAAGTAGGAAGACCATAAATCAGGAGTGCCCAGGAACATTCTGCTAGACACATCCCACAAACTAGCACCAAATGGCACACATCCATATTATTAAACTCTCACCACCTCTGAAACAAAGTGACCTTGTGCAAAAGCCTACTAGGAATGGTCCTCTGTAACTCCCAAATCAAGCCTGCAAATTGTCCAGAACAGAACTAGGGACCAAGTGAAACCCTACCTGAAGTGTGCTGACATTTCATTCTGATGGTAAAGTTTCCCAAAAAATCTGGGAACATTTACTGACATTGTTTAATTTACTAGTTAAAGACTTAATTACTAGTGAAGACTTAATGTCTGTTCTATTAAATTACTCTCGAAGTCGGCACTGCCTTGATAAAAATCAGCAAGCGTCCCCAAACTTTCTTGAAAATGTTGATTCCCCAGCTCTCAGTCATTCCCATCGCCTCAATGAATTTGGAACAAATTATTAAATAATCAATTTGTTATCACTTAAAGATAATCGGGTGATAAGAAAAAGCCATCAGAGAGAAAGCCAAGAACAAATTATGTCACACCAGTTAACTTTCTTTGCCACAGTAACTGGAACAGTGGAGAGAGCTGGTGCAGCAATGCAGGCAATCTTCTTGTGTAGTAAGGCTTTTTTGAACAATCATGTATGATATTCGCCAAGCCTACGTGCTCTGAAACTAGTTATGAGAAGCTTGCAATCAGACAGGGAGAACTTAGAGAGATCAGTCTCAGGGGTCCTTCGCCAGATCTATCAACAAGCTTCCTCAGTGACTTAGATGATGAAATTATGTTTATAAAATACATCACTGGCCCCAAGTCTGGAAGAGCTTGTAAGAGTGAAAGCAGGAGAGAAAAAAAACCCTATCTTGTCAAATTGGATAAATGGCTCATAATCAGCCAGATAAAATTCTGTAAAATGGGTGTAAAACATTGCATTGAGAAGAATAAAAAATTAAATGCACCAGTAAAGAAATGGGGAATAACTGGCTAGACCACATCACTGAGGAAAGAGATTGAGGAATTACAAGGCTGTGAACAGGATATGAATCACTACTATGAAAGTATTACATTAAAAGTCAAATTCCATTCCTGGCTGTATTACTAGGGCATACTACCTATAGGACAAGGGAAGAAATTTTTTGCTTTCTCATTACCCTCAAGTTAGAGAGGCTCAGTAAGACAGGCTTAGTCTAGGTATAGGTCTGGAATGGAGGAAGGTAGCAAACTGTGCAAGAGGCGCAAAATGCATAGCATTGAAACAAGCTGATTGAGTCTAGCAGGGAGAAAACAGAAGAAATATGATAACCAACCACAAATCTATCAGGTTGTTATAAGGAAGATGCTGCACCCCATGTCTCCTGAGAACAAGTCAAGATGTAATTAGGTTTTAAAGGGGGAAAACCTTCCCTGCTATCAGAGAGGCACCAACAGTAACAGGCACCAAGGAGGTGGCAGCATCTCTGGTGTGTGTTACAGGCACATAAAGCAAACCCTTGCTTGGGTGTTCTCAGTGTCTCTGATCCTGTGTCTGGGCATGTAGACAAAATTATTTCCAAATGCTCCTTTCAGACTGACATCTGTGTAATTTTTAGTCTCTAAAATCACTTCATCACTCATTTTAACTGCAAGGATTTGATCCCCAGTGCAGCAAGGACAGCCTAATCAGACTCCCTGACCAGTATCACCAGAGCCTCATCCAGTTTCATTACTGGAAATGTTATTTGATGCTCACCCGTATGTCATCACTTCCTGCACCTTCCTCTTACAGGCTTTGTGTTAGACCTTCCCATTCAAGAAATCACTAAAAACTATTTCAATCTGCTCCTCTCTCACCCATCTTGCACAAGGTCACTTCCATAATGTGGGAGCTCTCTTAGCTAGAAATTCCTAATTCCCAGTTTAAGTATGCTTGTGGCCAGTCAGCAGCCACTCCATATGGAATGGCTCAAATTCATACTTGTGGACATTTTAAAATACAGAAGCTGATGTCATTGCATGTGAAAAACATGCAGATCTGTTGGTCAAGTTTCAAGAACAGAAAGATTATAAATCCGATGAAGAACGGGAAGCTATTATTTCTTGCATCAGTTTATAGATAACCTGAATGACATTGCAAAAGAAATTAAGACCTAACATAGGAAAGGCTGAAGAGAGGGTGCCAGATGAGGGCAGAACCAGGAGACCTAAGACCAGATGACAGGCTTAAGATTCTCAGCTTAATATATTCAGGAGGGCAAGGGGGAGTAACACATGAACTGCTACATGAAATGGTGGGAATGGTAGAGGAGGAACCAGTCCCCTTTTTCTGCCTTTCCAAAAGATGTGACAACAAAGGTGACACTCATCTGCCTGCAAAATAGTGTATGTATGTCTCTGTGGAGAAGCGCTTATATAAGAATTGACAGTCCTCTCCTGAATCAATACTCGCCTTTTTAAAGGAGAAAATGTCTTTTGCTGGGCTGATAACTATTTCATCCCGTTGGAAACCATAACAGATGGGTTTTCTTCAAACTTCTATGCATTTTAAGATTGTATTTATAGTCACCAAACAAGTCAAAGAGGGGAGAAAATAACATTATCCCGCTTCTTCATTTTCTCTCTCTCCCTGGTGCTGTGCTCTCCTATGGCTGCTATCTGGATCCCACTCAGTGTTTTACAGCATTCTGACTGAGCTGCTTCTGCTCAGAAAACAGTTCTGCATCCTTGGAGGTGGGAGTTCTTGCATGCTTTGAGTTCAGTAGTCTAGCTACATAATATAATTGAGTACCAGACTGGGAAGCAGAGAAAAGTACAGATATCCTAATTTTTTCCAGAAAGAAAATGAGATTGAAGTTGTTATCAACACATACAACCCTCCACTAGTCAAAAAGTAGGGTTTTTTTTGAAAGAAAAGTGAAACACACAAATTAGGTATCAGTATTATTGCTCCTCCCGTGACAGGCATTTGCACTCTTGCAACCAAGTAATATTTGAGTCAGCAGAGGGGATTTAGCTAAAATGAAAATTCAGTCTTTGTTTCTGGTAAATGCTGCTGCCCAACATTCCATTTTTTGGTCAGCAAATAGCTCTTCTGCTCTCCGTCATGTAGCAGTCATGTCCTAACCTGAAAACACATGCATTTCAGAGCTGTTTCTCACTGCCTTTTAAATTTTTTTTTAATACAAGATAGCAGCATTTCACAAAAAGCTTTCTTGGGTCAGGACAAAAGCTGCCATGCATATGTAACATGCTGATTAGCATCTCGCAATGAACTGGCTAGTGTGCACAAAGCGCTGCCTCCTGGTAGATCAAGCAGATGTCTCTTCCTGCAGCTGCTTCTGCATAAAACTAGAGTTTGGGAAAGAAGGCTCAAGGACAATCTGAAGTTTTCGGTGATTCTAACTCCCAACAAAACAGTATGCCTGTCAGTGCCTTGTTCTTCAAGATCACCTTCCTCCTAGAAGAGCCCTGATCCCCAGCAATACAAGAGGTGGGATGGAGTGGCCTGAGCAGTGCACATGCTTGAAGCCTCTCTTAGGGGAAAATCAACTGCTTTCCCCAGGTTTGTCTTCTGACAGGCCCATAAATATGCTGTAAACCCATGGTAATAGCTTTCCAAGGGAGCCGGTGTCTCTGAGGGGAGGAGAGGCAGGTGCAAGAGGTCCTTGTCCAGCTATCCCTCATCTCTGGCTGATGGAGGAGGCTGAGCTGACTGTAAGCGGCACTCCCACAAAGCAGCAGGCACTGCCCTGCCATACGTCCTCAGCTATCCGAGGGTAGTGAAACACTGGAACCGGTTGCCCAGAGAGGTTGTGGATGCCCCCTCTCTGGAGGTGTTTAAGGCCAGGCTGGACAAGGCACTGAGCAGCCTGCTCTAGTGGTGTTCCTGCCTATGGCAGGGGGATTGGAACTTGATGATCTTTAAGGTTCCTTCCAAACCGAACAATTCTATGATTCACGCCCAAACTAGCTCACAAAGGCCAGAATAGCCACCACCAGCGCCACTCGCGGACGGCCCTGCCGAAGGAAGTCGGGCAGAAGCGCCCTCATCAAGATGGCGGCCACCTCACAGCACTACCCCTCACTAAGATGGCGGCTGCCGGTGCGGACGTGGCCGCGCTCGGGGAGTGGCGCGTAGCAGCCGCCTGCGCCTGCGCGGCTGCCGCCGGGCCGGGGACCATGGGCAGAAAGCGAGAGGGGCTGAGCGTGGCCCAGGAGGTGAGGGGGACGGTGGCGGTGGTGGCGCTCATCTTGTTTGTCTCTACGAGTAATTTTATGAACGAGTAGTGGGTGCTTGGGAGGAGCGGGGGGGGAATTCGGGAGTACTGCTGTGACCAGGTTGTGCTGCTCTGGTGCCAGGCTCGGCCGCCATCTTTAGGTGCGAGGGTCAAAGAGGGGACTGAGATGGGAACAGCTCGCACTGGAAAGTGTAGAGCCCGGTGCCTGGCCGCCTTCTCACACACTTAAGTTAGTTACTTGTGATGATTTCTTGCTATTCTCCCTCACTAGCAGGGCTTTGCACAGCCCGGCCTGTGTGTGCGGAGGTGGGAGTCAGCAGCGTGCTGGGCACGGGCTGCTGCTGAGGCTTTTGAGGAAGCCGGAGATAAAAAGGCCTGTGAGGGACTTGTAAATCACAGGATGAAGGAGACAGGGCTGTTTTTTAAGAGTATGCCTTCCTTCTAAAGCTGCCTTTTAATTGTTGCACTTGGGTGTTTTGTAATTTCCCTGGTGGCAGGAAGGCTGTGGATAAGCTTGGTTTAAGCTTTATATTTGCATTAAAGGCATGTTAGTTAAGTTCTCTCCGAAACACACTTTACTCTGGCTCCTTCACTGAACAGTGCTGTCAGGACTGACTTGGAGGATACAGTGTCGAGCTCAAGTCTGTGGACTGTGAATACTTCAGGGACAGTGGAATCTTAGAATGAAAGGGACGTTAAAGATCATCTAGTTCCAGCCCTGCTGCCTTGGACAGGACATCTCCCACTACACCAGGTTACTCAATGCCTCATCCAGCCTGGCCTTAAATATTTCCATGGATGGGACATCCACAACATCTCTAGGCAACCTGTTCAGTGTCTCACCATCCTCACGGAAAGTAACTCTTTCTTATGTCCAGCCCAGATCTTCCTAACAAATTGCTGAAATGGAGCAGAGTCAATCCAGTGAATCTCACAAGTCACCTGCCTGGCCTAAAGTCTTTCAGATGAGCACATGCCCAGCAGACGAAGACAGCCAGGGTAGATAGGCCAGGGAAAGAACTTGTGGCTTGTCATACATACATCCTGCATGAGCCTGTAGTACAAAGGTGTGTGTCATACTGTGTCTAATGAATGGAAGTTCAGTTCATAGTAACTTTCTGGTCAGCTCCATGGAGTTGTGCTTTTATTAGAGAAACAGACATTTCTGGGCACTCTAATTCAATCAGTGGAGTGTACTTTGTTGACCCCGGTGGGGAGAGCTGAAGTAATTTTTGATGTTTTTTGTTTGAAATGTGAC
Source organism: Turnix velox (assembly GCA_013400935.1). NCBI lineage: Eukaryota > Metazoa > Chordata > Aves > Charadriiformes > Turnicidae > Turnix > Turnix velox. The sequence goes on along the minus strand of VZTY01030652.1, from coordinate 37,729 downwards.
AGACATGGAGAGCTGAGTTAGTAGAGTCTACCTTCCAAAAAGAGAGATGGTGAAAAGGGTGAGCCTTTCAGGGACCTGCCAATAACAGATTGAAAAGGTTGTGGTTTTAGCAGGTTCTTGAAAAGTACTGGGGGTCTTGTGGTGTCTTTAGATTATTTTTTTTAAAAGTTGTCATGACATACTATGTAGAGTACTTTTGAAAGAACTGTAGAACAACTCTTCTTCAGTTGTTGTATAGGTGAAAACCTTTTGCTGCAAAGGCACTACTAAAAGATAAAATTCCTCCCCCTTGCAGTGACAAGAGAGGTACTCAGTAGAAGTGAGAAAGGAGGAAAACAAAATCCCTTTAAGCCAGAGGAAGAGGGCTGTGTTTCAGGTGACAGTAATGTGTGAAAACCAAGGTATTGATTTCCTAATTTAATCTTTCATTTGGTTCAGTATTACCTTCTGAGCTCCTATGACTGTAAAGAAAACTTTCCAAATTAGTCTTAATATGACATGATGCATGGTTAGCTTTGAAAAGCCTAATCTAAGCAGATTCATGCTTGTTTAACTGAAGTCATGATGCTAAATGAATGCAATTTTCTATATGGGCACTTATCAGATTAGCTTGTGCTTACAAATTGAAGGTGTAATTGATACGACCTGGTTTAAACTAGTACAGATGTGTCTCCATAATGTGGTGGTGGTTTAAACTCATGCTGCTTCTCCTTTCATATAGCTCTCTAGTCTTTTGACAGACTGGCTGTCTGTCATTGGCAGACTGGTTGTGCCCCATTGACAATGAGCACAGAGCTGCACAAAACTTTCTCTATGAAACCCATCAGGAGACTGAAACTGGTAAGACCGTTCATTTTGTAGCAAAATAGCGAAAATAGAATGAACTTAAGAGATGATCAAAAGCTTGGAAAGCTTGCAAGAAACATCTAACCATACAGCTTCTAAACGTGACTGCAGACGGACCTGATATATGTCCATATCCTCTATGCTATTTGTCGTTTTAAACCAAGAATGAACATTGACTGTCAATACTTAACTAGGGCTATCAATTAAAACCAGCAGCTGACAAGCTGAGAACAAACAAGAGGGAGTGGTTCCTACCAGTCTTTATCTGTGCTATGAAACTCCCTGCCATGGGATGTTGTAGCTCTTAAAGATATGTTTGTGCCTCAGACAATGACTGAAAAAAAAATCATGAAAGCAAAAAAATGGGACTACCAAATATAAAGAGAACACCCTGTGCTTGGGCAGTGCCCAAGCTGCAGAACACCAAGCATGTGTTTGGTGAAAGCATTTGTGTGTTGCTGCTTCTGATAAGGCAGGGAGTGATCTGTGCTCATGCAAGAGTATAAAGAACTGGGAAAAGATCAAAAAGCTATGGGTGGTGTCATGCAGTCACCTCTGTGCGGTTGTGCAAAGCCACTAGTCTGAGCTGAGGTGGAGTGGGTGGTCTCTGCAAGGCTGAAGGAGGAGATGCAGGTAGGATCCATCCTTTTATCCCTTATCAAGACAGGATTCACCAGCAGGATTTATCTTGGACTTAGGTGGGATTGTCCTCTGTTGTGTAGTAGCATGCCTCATGAATATTTCCGAGCACATTGTGGGCACAGCACCTGCAAAATGATTTGCCAGAATGCAAAACCATTGCAGGAGCAAGGTGAAAATGGAAGTGTGTCCATGAACTGCAAGTTAGCAATTTAATTTAAACAAAACTCATCTCTGCTGGACTGATTTTAATAATCCAACCAAATTTGTGGATGCAGAAACCACTAATTCTTCTGTGAAAAGAATTGCACAAGTGTGCTGGCAGGTGACAAACCATGAGAAGACAGCTCAGGAAAGGTGTTGGTATTTTTTTTTTGCTTCCACATCTTCAGTTGGCTTTGATCTGTTTTATGAGGGTCAGAAGACGAAAACCTCATTACCTAACGCTGTTGGATGTCGACGTATGTGTGGTATGGCTTTTTGCCAGTATCTTAATTAGGGAATTCATAAAAGCAGAGGGTGGATGCCATTTCTTGAAAAGAGCTTTTAGCCTTTCTGCTGGAAAGAAAGCTTTTATTAATTCATTACAAAATGTATTAAAAGGGATCCTGCTCAACTCTGTAAGCAAAGCAGCTTCCTTCCCTCTTGTCTCTTTTATGTGAGCCATTTTGGGCTCTTTGCCCACGATGGTCTCAACAAATGAGATTTGTAATAAGCACGTAAGTCAGTTTGGATTGAAATTTGCTCCAGGTCTTTCTGGTTTAAAAGGGTGTCTGGATTTCATGCAAGCATTGCCAGAATTCAATGAAAAAGGCTCAGTGCTTTGTTGTACCTTGTGGAGCTAGGGAGGCATCTGGTCTTAGGTCACTGAGTGTGTCCAAAAGCTGCTGGGGCTTGGCTTTCTGGAGTGGCTCTTGAGCAGAAGGGCACCCCTGTGTGCCCTGAGATGCTGCCTGGATGTGAAGTGCATGTTTTGCTTGCCATTTTTAGCTGACACTGTTTAAAGATGTTGCTGTAAGAGAAGTTCTGCATCCCTGCTACAAGCCATGTCAACCTGAGGAGTGGTCACATGAGACTTTTGTGTGCTGCACTTCGCCTCTGTCCCGTGGGATCCCCTTCATGGAAAGGAGAGCTAGAAAGAGCAAGAGTTCATCTTAGCAAGTTGCAAGCCACTGTGCCAAGCTTGCCTCTAAAAAGACAAGCCATTGTGAAGTGCACTGATGGTGCAGCTGAGTGAGCTTGGCTTATTGTTTTCATGTAGGCGTCTAGTTCTACTGGTACATATCCCACCTAACCATTCTTAGGTATTAGTTAGCAGAAGGGAAAGCTATCCATCCACAGCAAGCTCAGGTATGGACATGCTTCTAGGATTGCTCTCCTGGGGAGCTGCTTTAGGGAATTATGCCAAAGATCTACAGGTTTTTTGTGCTACAGCTTTTCAAGGCATAGTCCCCCTAGGATTTTCCTCAGCAGCCCAGAGAGCAATTGGCAATTCTCAGGCATTACTCTGATTTCTCCCTATGCATATTTTCTATTTCCTTCTTGCCTCTGCCCTACAGTGAGGAGTTTCTTGGATGTCTGAGCTGCTGGAGCTCATAGCTTGCAGGAACAGATCCCAAGCCCTAAATGAGGCAATATCACTGCCATGTCACCACGGTGCTTGGCTAGTGCTTGTCAGTTTGTGAGGCTCCTTGTATAAATGAGCCACCTTCAGGAGGCAGATGGTATTGTCCCAATTGCAAGTGGGGAAACTGAGGCACAGTGAATGGAAAACATCTGTGATTCCTCACTCTTTCCTTACAACCCCTAATGTGTTAGACTAGTTTGAAGAAAAGAAATAGTGAGATCCTAGAGGATAAATATTTTGTTCATTCAGCAATCTGTTCCTCCTTGATTTTTTTTTTTAAATTGTTTTCTGTCCCTTGTGCCCCTGGCTCAGCAAAGCTGATGTTGCAGTTCTAGGGCGTGTGGTTTATTAGCAAATTATTGCTCCCCAGCAGGGGATTCAAACTTTGGTTTTAAGAGCAATAAAACCAGTTGAAACTTTTAAAGTATTATGTGGAATCTGGAGATTTTTAGTCAGCAGAAACTAAAAGCACTGTCAGAGCTGGGTAGAATATCCCCTCCACTATGTTTCACAAAATGACAGAAGTATGGGCAGAGAATCTCCTGAAAACTGATCAGGAGAAGCCGCTCTGGAGAGGATAGGAAGTGAAGTGATATGGTTAATTTAGTAGTGGGGTTGGCAGCTAACTAACCAAAACAGTCATTAAATTGTGTTATTTAACATGATTTTTAAACATGTTTCCAGAGAAGGCACAGTGCACTGCAGTAAGTTTACTGTCTAAGGAGAAGCTTGGTAACATATCCTGAAGTTCCTCTTGCTGTGTGCATATGTGAGGGTTTCCAGCAGATAAGGAAACAGACACAGCCATTTGTAAATCTTAGGAACTGGTGAGAGATATAGTAATTTTTAAATCGGAATGGATGGACACCTCACTACCATGCCACTGTGCTCAAATTAACTTGCTGGTAAGCGTGGTCAGAGAGAGCTGATGTGGAAGTTCCCTGAAGCAAACTAGGGGCAGTGCATCTCACTGACTGAGCTGAGCTGTAGCGAATGACAGATAGTGACGAGCAGCTGGAGTTAACATCCTTAACTGACACAGATGGATATGGAATAGGACAATTATCTTTGCCCTGACAGAATGCATTTTCAGCTAACATGCTTCAAAAATATCCAAGTGCCCATCCAGGTAAACCCAGGCATTGCAAAGCACAGAAGTGCCATGACCCTGTGCTCTAGGATGAGGTGACGTGCCTTGATGCTCCTTTTGCTCAGGGGGAGCTGTGCAGGTGCCTCTGGGAAGCTCGACATCTCAACAGCCCTGTCAGAGCTGCTTAATAACAAGAGTCTTTGAAGTTGCTATGTGGTAAGATGCAAAGATTTAGCTGAGCCTCATTAGAGGTAGGCCCTTGCCCAGCTCTGCTCTGGTTCTTGAAGTGAGACTCTTCAGCTCAGTGGCTAAACTCCTTTTGGCAGTCGCCTTTTTTATCCTCTTTACGTCAAGCCTCTTCTTTCTCCCGTCCTTCTTATTTATAATGCTTGTCTGACTTTTCTGAGCAGAAGGTGTGAGCTTGCTAATGAGATCAGGATGGAGCTAATCCCCAAAGTAGCAATAATTAGGGATCACTATCTTTTGATTTTGTTTTTCCCATATCACTGTTTATGGGAGTGTCTCTGGGCTACCTCTGAGGCTGTCATCTGGGCAGCTGGTGTCTCATTTCACTTCAGTACTTTTCTCCAGACCATGCTGCCTCTTAGCTTCTAGTTTGTGAAGGCTCCCACCACAGAGAAGCTGTGTTGCCAGCTATCTATCCAGCCTTGGCCTTGATTGACATAGCAGGATTGTTGCACTGAGTAGCTAAACGGAGAGGTCATTGTCACCTCAGGGCACCAAGGCCATTTTCTTTCAGGTTAGAATATTTTGTTCCTGTTACATGATTAGTCCCACTGTTGCCCTGCTAGAAGCAAGTCTGACAGACAAGATGCCTACACTGTGATTGCCAGGCAGAAAAGAGGAAGGGTTCTTGTTCTCTCTTGGGCAATCTATTTGCACCCAAGTTGATCAACTGTCTCATATGTATCCAGAGTTACTCTCCTCCACAGGAAAACACAGAGGGAGGATGGCTTCTAGGAGACCTAACAAGAAGATGTAAGGAGATAACCAATGTTTACCTGCATGGGAGCATTTTGCTTCCAAAACTTGGTGCAGGCTGGAGGTGTGGAGGCAGTGGGGAATGTTCTTTTGAGCATACTATGCAGACTGCTGTTGCTGCTGTAGATTTAGTGGATAAATGAGATGGCAGATACCAGTTTCTTTGTCCTTTCTTCACCCAAGCAGGCAGCAGAGGGTACTTTGTAGTCTTGTGAACTTCTGCATCTGTTTATAGCACTAAACCAAGTCCTTGTCCCTCAGGCTTTGGCCAAAGCCATTCTGTCTCATTTTTATCTTCTTTTAATTGCATAAGGATGCCTTGGATCACATCTTTGCTTGTCAAGCCACATACAGAGAAAATGGAGCAGGGTGGAACAAGATCAGATTTTAGGAAAATGATGCTAGCTAGCCAAAAGAGCTCAGCAGCAGTCTCTGGGATTACCATGTCACAGTTGCCTGGGGTGTAATACACATTGTCTGGAAGGTGATTGGCTCTGTGTTCTGTGGCATCTGCACATAGCTGGGGATGTTTGTTCCTTGATTTGGGGGGGAAGGAGATGGAATGGCTGAGCTACCACCTTTCCTATCCGAATGGGGATGGATGCACATTAGCTGGAAGAGGCAACCATGGTGAGTGGTGTGGTGTTTTTCAGATTGATGGACTGGAAGAGAAGCTGGCACGTTGCCGACAGAGCATGGAAGAGATGGATCTTAAACTGCTCAGGGAGAAACTCAGTCCTGAAGGAAGGTATTGTTGACCACCTCCTTTCACAGCTGTGGCTGTGCACTTCAACTGGTTGTTATTCTGCTGTAGTACTCAGCAAGGGCTCTTGAGGGGATGAGATTGTGTTCCCAGGACCTGACCCAGCTTGGAGCTTGCTTGGGGACCTTTTGAGGTTCAAAAGTTCAGTGATACTTGGTGGAAGGTTTTATCTTATCAATAGCCACACTCTCCAACTCACACCACAACCAGCCTGACAGTGCCTGAAACTTGCCGGTTCATTTGCAGAGCTGGCTCCTGGCCTGCTAGGAAACAGCTCCATGAGACCAGTGAAAGTTCACTGTACTCTGCAATTCAGCCTTTGCTGAAGATGCCTGGGTTCCATCAGTAAACATATACAGCAACTACTGCTGAGGGCCAATCCAGGCTGGGATACAACTGGAAAAGGTACTGAGGGAAATTACTCTTTGCCTGTGTTACAAATGTGTCTGGATGTAGGGATGCAATGACAAACTGACTTTCCTTGGGAAAGGGAAAAGGGGACGGTTCCTCTGAATTCTGTCACTGACATGGAAGAGGGAGCTGTAGGCTTCTAGAGCTGGGACTCAAGCAATGACTTTGACCAGGATTTTGTAGTGGACACAGACAGAACCTGCTTCACACTCTTGAGACAATCACAAGAGATCCTAGATCTCAGCTGTTTCTTCTATCTCTCATCTTGAGGATATTCTTCCACTCACCAACATCCCACTCATCTGCTCCTACCGAAATGACCAGGAAGCTCAATTGTAGGCCTAGGCAGCAGTCCTGCTTGTCCTAGTGGCTGCTTTACAGTACTATCCTACAGAACCCAGTTAGAAATTATACTAGCAGTGGTGATATCTCCACACCCTGATGCTTATCAGCCTCAGCTTAACTTCTTTGTTCCTCTTTTCTGCTTCCTATTTCCCCAGCTCTACTGGGCTTTTATATCTGCATCCAGAAGTGGACAGCCTCCTGTCACTCCTCTCTCTAGCTCTTTTATCTCAAATTGTTCTTATATTTACCGTCTGCATTCTTTATCTGGTACTTAGGTGGGCCGCAACCAAACCTACAATTGTGGTAACTTGTCAAGAGGGGATATATCTCTATTTCTATCTGAAAAACAGGGCCTAGACCAGAGAATTAAGCATAGGGATTCCTGAGGCCTTTCCTCAATTTTATGACTTGTATGGAGATGGAAACAGAAATTGTTGCCCTAATCCAGACCAAACCCTAGAGCAAGGCACCATGATTGAAGTCATTGATTCGCCAAGTAGTACATAAAGGAGAGCTCTGCTTTCCCATTCTGAAGTTCAGTTGCCACGGTTTCTTCATGTCTCATTCTCAGAGCCTCTTCCCTTCACTCCCTTCACAAGGCAAGTTTCTAAATATCTGCTCAGTCATGTTGGTAAATCTGTCTTCTCGTTTGCTCCTGGCTGCACTCCACGTTGCCTTTCCCCAGTTGCCTTTGAGAGCCTTTTCCTCTCCTACTGCTGTGACGTAGTTTGCTTTCTTGCCACTCCTTACTTAACCAGCTGTACACATAGATTTGGATCTCTTTCCTCCTACAGGTTCTTGCTCTGCCCCAAGGGGAACAACAAACTGTGTTACACTTGCTGCCTGCTCTGTCTAATTTGAACTGGGAGATAATTTGTAATTGCATGTTTATTTATATGTGCACAGTCTGAAACGGCAGTGAGGACACGGTCACTCCTAATGGAAAGGCAGCTACTGCTTTCAGGCAATTTGTTTTGCATTTATATTTTAAACTGTATATTAATTAATCATCTTGTGCAGTTTGAGACATGGCTGGGTTGGCCTGACTTAATCATCTTACTTTGAATCTTCAGCCCAGTAGCAGGTTTAACTGGTCATTACCGGGCTTGGATTCAGCTTGTTTTCTTTGAGTTAACTATATGTATTCAACACCTCTGATAGAGGAATCCTTGTTTCAATTGAGAAGAATGATTGTTCCAGCACTGAGCCAGACATGCTGGAGGGGTAGGATCCTGCCCCATCCAGTAGCTGTGGCAGAATTCTCTATTCTACCACTGGGGGAACACAGGAGGGGACACAGACACCCTTTCTGGCCTACTCATGTACACTGCCACTGACCTGAAGGGAGACACATGAATCTATCTGGGGGGAGAAAAACTAATCTAAAACTGCCATATCTTTTCTTTTGCACAGCCGGGGGTTTCTAAACTGTCACGTCTCCACAGTGAAGGGTGAGGGGCTCATTTTGATGAGAAGATGTCCTCGGCAGTGGGACAGTCTCTCTTCCATCATATAAGCAAAGAAATAGTCTGTGTTGTGCCTTGCAGGTAATGAGTTCTTCTTCTCATTACAGAAAGTCACTGGAGAAAGAGAGAAACTTACTAATGACCAAAGCTGACAACTATGGTAAGAGCTTCATTAAAAATGGTCCCTCTGGGCTGGATGGGATCAGTGCTGCAGCTTAGCTTGTCTTCAAGCTCCTGCCACCTCTGACTTCTTCCTTTGAATTCGAGTTCAACCAAAGGGAGCTAGATTGAGGGAAATCTAGGTAGCATATTATAATAGGAGTCTGGATCCTCCTGCTATCCTTTGCTATTGTAGAGAAAAAATGAGCATTAGCTAATGAGAGGGGAAAGATTTCCCTTTCACATATCCCAAATTAAGTCTTTAAAAAATCTTAGGTAACAGATCCACTTGAGTGGCCTTTTAACATCTTCCCCTCCTGTTTTGGTTTTTTTTTTTTTAATAGAGGTTTGCTAAGCAAACTGGCAAGTGCTATATGGCTTGCAGCAAAGTAGACCTTCCTTGGGGAAGGCTCTCACTGCCTGTTTCTGGAGCTGTTCAGAACATGAACAGGGGGATTCACATGGATGTGCCTCCTGTGGTTCCAGAGAGCCAGGGTCTTTCTTTACTGCAGGTCCTGCTGCAGACAGTCCCTGTGAGCTCTCACATGTCTGATAGCATTTCCAATTCCCTAGGGACTGCTGCTTTGCATGTCTTCAGGCTCCTGGTGTTGATCAATGTGTTAACTGCTTGACAGCACTCTGCAGCAGCAAAAGCACCAAAGCTCAAGGGAAAGCAGGAGAAATGTTCTTCTAGACCTAGAGAGTTGCAAGCTGAGGCATGGCCAGCGAATGTATAATTTTAGCTCATGTTAAAGGACTGTTTCTGGCAGACTAGCAGTTATTTTAAACAGATTCAACGCTTTTGCCTAAGGGAGAGCAGCAGAGGAATGCACATCCCTGCCACCCTTTTACCAGCAGCCTGATATCACTGCTAGCATCAACAGAGCAGTCTGACAGCCTGCTCAGATGGCAGCAAGAGCCTCACCTAATGGTAATGGCTGCTTCTGCTGGAACAGAAGAGACAGTGCATGCAGCCTTTTTTAGATCACTCCTATGGCCTCTGATGAAATCTTTGCTTATTCCAGCTGACACACTTGAGGCCGTGAACTGCAGTTGCTGGGAGTGGCATTGCTCCATTAGTTTAAGCTGGCACTGCTGTGCTTGGGGTTATATGGCCTCCTGCCCCTTCCCACCTCCTCTGTAGCCTTGTAGATTGAAGCAGCTTGATGTGTGATTGCATGCAAATGTAGCATGTGGAAGAATGGTGTCAGAACAGCTAAAAGCCTCTTTTGCTACCAGCACCAGGTTGGGAACTTGCTGCACCAGGGCATTCCCCCACAAGGCTGCTAGTACAGACTGTAGATGCAGCATCTGGTGCAGTTACTGCAGCTGAACTCAGTAGGAATAGCAGCCTGCTGCTGGAGACAGCCTGCACCCAACCTTGCCCTGAAATATTCACTGCTGTTTGGCCATGTAGTGACACAGGCCTCACTTCTTGACTATACCATCAAGCAAAGTCTTGTGGAACACAAGCACAAATGGGTAGTAAAGGAAATGGAGATCAGTAGGTCTCTCTGCTTTGGGTAGCCAGTTCTTTCCTCTCTCTCTGTGTTTTTTCTTTTGTGTGCAAAGGAAAGCGACCTGTCTCCAAAAGCTCTAAAAAGCTGCAACCTTAACAGAATGAGTGTTCACCAGTTTCCTGTTCATCCTTCTGCAGCACAAGGAAATTCAGATTCTGCAACACTCAAAGGTGGCCATAATTGTATTTAAGTAAATTTAAGCCCTAGGAAAAGGAGCTGAGCTGTTATGTCTAGAAAATTGTAAAAAATAACTCTCTACCTTCATTCACTTAGGGAGCAAGCATTTTTGCTAATGAACCATTCTGTCCAGAACAAGGTTATTTCTATAGAGGAACTGGTCTGGCACTGAAGTATTCCTAAGCACAGCTACTGAGATTGACAGGATGAGAGCTTGCAAATGAAAGGGCTTCAGCTAGTGTACTTCCTGTTCAGCACACTACGTTATTAGTTGCTTTGCATACTCATCCCAGAAGGGCTGCCCATGGCCAAGGTATTATTGTACTTTTAGGACTGTTTTGAAATGAGCTGTAGCTGTAGTACAAAGAACACTCACAAGCAAGGCTTTTCTTTGTTTCCCAGAGAAAGAACTGAATGCTCTCCGAAAGGAAAATCGCAAGAATGCCGCCCTTGCTGTGGCCATGGGGTTACTGATTGCTCTTATTTACGCCTGCTGGACAATGTGATTGCACTCAAAAATTCTCCCCGCTGATCAGATGACTCTCCTGCAAGCAGCTCTTCCTCCTCTTGCCCCCGTGCCTCCCTCACAAGGTTGTGGATCAGTATTTCAAATTGCTGTTCTGTATATCATCTCTAAGTCTCCTTGTAGGGAAGCTTTTTCTTTGAGAATTGAATGGGACAGGAGGCAAACCAGAAATCAAGGCACACTTGCAGTTAGAAACCGGGGCAAGTAGAACTCAAGGTGGTGCTGTCTTGCCCAAAATGCAGTCAAGATCATCTGCCCAAAGCAGAAAGGGATTACATCCTCCCTTTTGAAAAGGATCTCTATGGTTGAAGAGAAGTGCTGTGCCCAGCCAGAGTACATCCCACCTTCTTAGTTCCTCTGTGACTCAGACAAAAGCTGAAGGGACACTGAGCAATTTGAATGAAAGGATAACTTGGGTACGTGACCTAAAGACTCTACCTACCACCAAAGTTAAGGTTAGCAGGCGATTTCATTTCCACAGTGATTTACAGGACCAAAGGAATCCTACTGTCTCCACAAAACCAGAGGTAGGTATCGATTTCTCCAACTTGAGATCTGAGTGCTTGGGCTTTGAGAAACTCGTCCAGTGTATCAGACCTAGGTAGCCATTTTGTGCCTTTGAGAATTAACAACTGCAAAAGAAGACTTGCTATTAACTCCCAGGGATGGAAGTAGCTCTGTGAGCTTTAAATAAAATAATTTGACCTCATGACTTGTTTTGGGGTATTTTTGGGGGTTTTTTTCCTATTCTGTAACATGCTTCTTAGCCATTTCTAATCCTATCATCTCCCTGCTGGCACACATTGCACAACAGTAAGCCTAGACTGGGTTGTGCACTTAACATCATTGGTCAGCGAGGTCTTAATAAGGTGCAAGGTCTCAAAAAGATGAGGTCTCATTGGGCTGCTGTACCCACTATCTACACAAATACTTGGTTCCTTTGTGCAGAAAAGCAGCGCAGCATGCTGAGAGGAGCACTGCAGATTGTTCTCTGCAGTCCCCTCCAGTGTCATATGCTAGAGGTAGCCCTGAGTGTGCTCTGACTTGCCAGGAAAGCCTTTAGAGGGGCCTGGCTTGAAAAATTCAATCTGTGTGGAGATTTTTCTCTGTGCTAACGCACTGCTGGCCAGGCAAGAGTTTGTGAGAAGACAAGAAGCACTGATGTGAACTAAAGGGGCTGTATTGGTAACAGAGACAATAAAAGCAGGTAAGTCAACACAAAATGATACACATTGTGCAATTAATGTACATAAACATTCCCTTCAGCAAGACCTTTCTCACCTCTCTGCCCACCCCTTTGCAGTATAATTCCTGTAGCCATCAGCAGGGGAGCAAAGCAGCATAATTCCTCAGGCTTGCCTTCTTGAAGGGAGATTCAGAATCAAGGTTCAGTGCACCAAAAATAAAATTAAAAGCCAAGTCAGGAGCTGGAAGCAACTGGGTAAACAGAAAGCACCCATTCATAAAAGCTAGCCTGCAGGCTGAGCAGGGTTTTTTTTTTTTGCACACTCTGAGGTACTTCCTAGTAACCCTTCTGTCTGGCAGCCAGCAGAAGACCTGAGTGGAGAAGACAACACTTAACAGTTAAGTAGCCTCACAAAAGGAGCAGCATGCTTTGCTGGCATTGGAGCAGCCTGAAGGCAGTCTAAAGTGCCACAACTCTAATTACTGATGGTTTAAAAAAGCCAACTGTGCACAGGCCTGAGAACTACACAGTTGGAGGTTCTTTATTGCCCACTGGAAGAGATCTCTCCGTACCCCTCCTGGAAGTGTATCTCACAAAAGAAAACTGGTAGTGGCAGATCTCTTGTCCTTTTACAGGGGAAGGGCAACCATTTCTTCCCTATGTGATTCACCAGTGCTTGAGAGTAGAAGGAGTCTATGTCAGAGCAAGAGGATGGATTAACAGCATGCAACCCCTCAGCTGCTTTGCTAGACCTGTTTGGGGATCAATAATCACCAAAGCGGCAAATGTAAGTTTGACCCACTTCACTTTTGGCCAGAGCTTCATGAGAAAAAGAATCACTGCCTGCACAACATTCTGGGCTATTTCCCATCTGCTCTTGAGCTATGTATGCCTCCTCCACTTTCCACTGACCCAGCAGATCATGCCAACTTCAGTCAGAGCTGCTCCTTTAGCGAGGGCCTGGTTCTGCACCCATCAAGCCTGCATATAATTCTCTCTGATGCACTGCATTGCAGCTGCCAAGTTAAGTCTCTGGAATTTGTTTTAAAGGAATACATGGACGCACAGAGACAATTTGCTAGTGGAGACATGCAAGTGCTTCAAGTTCAGAGACCACAGCCTACTTGCAGGATGGCATTCAATGGCTTGCTGAGAATGAGCACAAAACCTACATGTCATGCTGGGCCATAAAGGATGGAGATAGGATTTCTACAACACCTTCCTTGTTCCTCAGGTGGGGTGCAGGGCACCCATGCACCTGCACACCTACAAGTAAAAACTTCCATATCTTGATACATAAACTTCAAATTGTACATACTTCAAATGGGACATATGGGTGTGGAGAGGAAGAAATGAGAAATCTAAACAACTGTTAGATTCTGGGAGAGCTACAGCTTTCTTTAAGGCACAGTTCAGACAAATCCCTAAGCCATTTCCTCGCTTCTGCCAATCCGTTTAAAAATTAGCCAAGAACAAAGTTTTTAAAAAAAGAGGGGGGGGGGGGAATTTTGCTGCTTGGCCAAAAGCAGTCAACTTCAACTGGGTGTTATCTTTTGATTTATGTGGAAGACTTGGCAAAAGTGCTGTGGAAGCCCAAAGTGAAGGTAAAACATGCAACAGAAGACAGCTTTCAGCCCAGCACAGAAGTGCATGGAGAAGTCTGTTGACACATAAATACTGTGCTGAGAGCTTCACAGCGTTGGGCCTTGTCCCCAGATGTAGATCTAGGGCCAAATGAAACATGGAGGTTCTCGAAGCCCACCCTGACATGAAAGTCTGGTAACCCTTCCAAGCGGGCACAGTCTGGGGATAGGATTTCTTCTGATTAACCAGCATAGAGCCAAAATCTCTTCACTGATACTTTTTAAACAAAGCCAGATAATCCTATTATTTCTTCCAAAGACCTCCAACCTTCCTGACTTCCTTCGCACTTCTACTCTCTTCCATGAAAATTTGGGTAATAGTATCAAGTACCAAGAATCAAAGCACACTGGTGTCAAAAGTACCATGAGACATGGACATATTCACAATTTAACCCCAGGGTGCTGGCTCAGAATCAGTTCCTGGCCTGAAGGGGAAATCTTTTGTCACAGCAGCTTTCCACAGGCCTGAGAAAGCCCTGTCACTAAGCACATCAAATCTATGCTAGAAACTACTCATCACCTGCACTGGTCTTCATCCAACAGGATACCATCACTATGGGAACTGTAATGGGCAGCCAAATGCCTTGATGAGAAGTGTTAGAGACATTACCAAGAATACATACTTGCATCCCCAAGGTAGCATTCCCCTATGAGTTAACACCCTCTACTGGGTAGTTCAGGCCTTTGACAAGGCCAAGGAGAGACGGAACAACGCAGGGCTGTTGCCCTGCTCTGCAACCAAGACCTCTCTGCTCCTTTCCACACTGTCACAGGGAAGCACAAGCCTGGAGAGTTCTTTCACACTGTCCTGGTTCTGGCAGGGACAGGGTGAATTTTCCCTAGGCTCTGACAGGGACACTGAGTACTTCCATCTGAGCCATGCCCAGTCTGTAGCCTGAAGCTGGCTGGGGAATGAGGGTTGGAAAGTCCATGCTTGGGAGCAGGCAGACAGCTTCCCAGATGCAGTTGGTGAGCAGTCCTAATAGTGTTTGTACCTTCCTCTTTCCATGTTACTGTTGTTTTCTTCTTCCATTTGCTGTTCTGTTAAACTGCCTTTGTCTCAGCCCATGAGTGTTGCCTTTTTCTCACAATCCTGCCCATAAAGGGCAGTCTGAGTGAGCAGCCACATGGTTCTTTGTTGCCAACTGGGGCCAAACCACAACACAAACAAAGGGCTCCACAAACCTTGTTGAATGCTTGAACAGGAGCAAAAAAAGCTGCCAGCCCCTTGGGCTCATGCATGCAGTAGGTCAGGACAAAAGGGCATTAGACCTTGGCTCCAGGAGTCACTGTAGGTACTCCAGCAGCAGGCGTAACCTAGGCCATAATCTTATATACACTGCCAGGGCAGAGCCTTGTCCTGTGCCTTCTGCATACCATCCCCTGGTTAGATCATCTCCAAGAAATCATCTCTGGAGAAGACCAGGATTAAAAGTTGTGGAGCCTCTCCACAGTCTCATCACTCCCTGAAGAATCCAAGCTGGGCTCAGCTTCTCCTGCATCCCTCGAGAGAGCAGGGTTAGGGGTAGTGTGCTTGGATGAAAGACAAGACATCCTCCTTTGATAGCTTCTCTGGATCTTGCCTTTTCTGAGAGTCGTGCACTTTGACACCTTCCCCCCATTCCCAGAAGAGACGGCTGTAATGGCAAACACTGTGGGCAAAGAGAAGAGCAAGATTAGGTTTGGCAGGAGAAAGGAAAACACTGTCATCTTAGTCACAAAGCACACTACAGAGACAGCTCCTCGCAACAGGAGGTGTGCAGAGATACTCTATCCAAGGGATGTATTGGAAAAAGACCTGTGCATTCATTTTCCTTACAAACTCTACAGCCCTTTCCAAGCCAAGAGATTTCCATGGAAACAAATTTGTTAAGTTTAGCTTCACTCAGGATTCAGTTCAGTATCTGCTAGTAGGAGACAGGTCATTATGGAAAACCTGCCTCCCCACAAGGTTTTGACAGGGTGAAACTGTCATTGCAGGCAATGGAAAAGACTTAATGAAGAATTTAGAAAGTCTGCCAGCAGCAACAAGCAGCAATCTAATCACTCACCACAAACCTACTGGAACCAGTAATAGCTGTCCTATGGAGCTTTGCAAATGAACAGCACTTCACGCTGTACAAAAGCAGCTGGGATCATCCCCTCTTTCCCTTCCTTCGAAATAACCCAGCTCCACTCGGCTGCTGAGAGTTCTGGTTTTGCAACGCCATCTCTCACTCTATCCATCAAGCACAGACCTTCCTCACTGCATCAACAGAGTCCCAGCCATAATGAAAACAGAGACGCTAATTACTACCGACACAGCAGCCTTTAGTTTTGTACAATTACTGGTACTTAATATTCATAGCTTATTTAGTGCTACTGTTCTAACAAAGCAGTACTAGCACAGCGACAGGAGCACATGTCAGTGCCTAATTACAGACATTAGTTGTCAGTAAAACATCCCTTCTGGAGACCCACAGGAGCACTGCTTCCATCTCCTCAGCCATTCATGCAGGTTCATGCTGGCCTACTTCAGAGTACACAGGCAGAACTAAGCCCACCCTGACACACAGGGAGGATGTACCATTTGCCTCTTCTCTTACACTTTTAAGCCCCTTCTTCCTTGAAGCTGGTTAAGGAAAGCTTAAGGACTCTGAAGAGCACTGCTGTAAGGTAGGTAAGGAGGTTCAAAGTGAGAAAACAGGGAGCCTTATTTCATGTCAGGCTCTTGTCTCAGAGACACAGTCCCAAGCAGTGGTGGTGGAAGAGATTACCTGAGGGCAGAGCATCTCCAGTTATGAGCCCTGAGGTTACATGCAGACTCAGGATTTGGCCTTAGCCTATCACTTGCTGGATATAAACATAGCTACAAAGTTTAGCAGCCATAATGTTGTCCAATGACAAGCCAACCCATCCTTAGGAAGCTGCTGCTTTTCTCTCTCACTGTCTCTTTAAGTAACTGCCAGCTACCCACAGCTTATTCCAGAGCCTGGATTAAACAAAGGAGGCTTTGCTTCTAAATTAAAAACTTCTAACCAAGCATCTTTAAATTACAGACATGCAGAAAATTACAGTTGCCGGGCTCAATTTCTACATCCCTGTGTGCAGGGAGATTCAGTAACTTGTACTCTGCTGCAGGGCAACAAAGTTGTGAGATGTGTATTATTCATAGCAATTAATTTCAAAATCCTTGAATCAGGAGTTTAATCCTTTAAGTCTCAGAAGATGCCAGTTTCTGCAGCACACCCTGCTGGTGACCAAGCTGTGCTTGCACTCAAGCACACAGCACAGCACACCTGAACTCCCTTCCAAACCCCCAGACACACACAGATTCAGACAGAGCTATCCTTCCATAGCTTTAGCTGTGGCTCATACTCACTGAAAGGGTGCGATGGATTCAGAAGGGAGTTCATATGTTGCTTTCTTAGTCATTTTGTTGAAAAAGAATTTCCTCTTGGAGTTTTTGCTGTATGCCATCGTCCAAGGATCTTGGAGAAGAGTATCGGGGATGAGACAGAAAATGCAACAAGAAAAAGAAGTACAGTATAAACACACATGGGGCAAGGAGGGAGGAGGAATCTGAAAGAATAATTCTTTATGATCCTTTTCTTATTACTTTTCCCTTCCCTCTCCCAAGCTGTTCTCTGTTCACTAAGAAAACTCCCTTCTGATTACATTTAAAGTTGACATTCCAAATAGGGTATTTCCACATACTATTACTCTGGAAAAAACTCCATGATGAAAAATTGTGAAAAAAAAAAAAAAGCATCCATCATGTAAATAAATGGTATTGTCCACATAATAACTAATCAACCCACAGCAGAAAACCCATCATACAAATACCCTACACCTTATCCAAACCCAGGCTAATTTTGTTATGTGCAGATAGTTATTCTTTATCTATTGGAACATTCCCATTAATTCTTTAAACGAGTTGCAACAGGAGCAAGTCTGCTCACTGCTTTTTAAAGATGCAAAGAAAAGTTAAGTTAGAGCAGGGACTCTCTCTTCCTACCATTCACAGTCCGGACAATGTAGAGTCCTGTGGGCACAAAGTGCCGGTCATCACGGCCAGTGTAGGACAGACGAGGCATTCCCCCTGAACTCTTGATGATTTTCATCTCTAACCTGAATGTTGAGAGAAGGAGGAGATAAGAGATTCCCCATTTCTTCCTCTACCATTTTCTTGCACACAATGTGCCACCTGCCCACCCTTCCCCTGAGCATCACAGTGAAAACTGACAACCCTTCATGTGACTGGACAAAATCATCACATCTTGGAGAATTCAGTCTCTTGCCTCCACCACATAAACCAGCCAGAGCTGTCTACATCAGGGAGCAAATCCAGCATGGCAGTGAATGATCTGTACTGGTCTACCACACTTAATCCAAATGAGGTTCCCATTTCAGCCATGAACTCTTAATCTTTCAAGCCACTGATGCTGCTGCATGTGAACTCAAGCACAGCTGCTACTTCTACTGCTGTAAAGCACAGTGGCCACAGCTATGGCATTAGAACTTGGCAGGGTGGTGCTCTGAGCCAGCAGCATCTCAGAATGCTGCACAAGCTCCAACAGCTCTTTCTTCAGGACTCCTCAAGCAGAGCTCATCTCACTTGCCCCCTGTGCATCAGTAGCTGACAGACTTGAGGCTCTACTGAGGTTCTTATTCATGCCTGTCACTTACCTCACAAAAATCTTCTCCATTTCCTCCAACCTGTAAACTTCCTTCACTCTGGGGGAAAAAGTAAAAGTGATTTAAAAAAAAAAATTAATTGTCTTCTCTTTCTGTCCCAGCTATTGGGAGTAGCCAAATAGTTATTTGGTACAGTTGGAGGTGGCCAGGCATGGCTGAGGTTCCATCCTTCTCAATCTGCTCCAGTGCCTTATTTCTTGTAGCTTAAGAAAACCTGACACCTGCACACACAGGGCTGCTGCAAACAGCACATGAGCATCCTCACTGCTGAGGAAGCTGCATTTTTACCTCAAGCTCAATATACAGAAGAGGAAGAACAATGAAAGTCAAGTGCTTTTGTTTTTTCATGAGATAAATTCACCAAGGCCAGCCCCAGGAAGGTTCCAGCCTCAGCATGCTGGCTTTGCAATAAAACTAAACTGCCTGATCTTCACCATTACTACCCTCAGGGACACCACAAACTTGTTAGTTATCCTGAGGTAAAAACAGTACTAAAAAAAAAAAAATTATTTGAAGTCATTGTCCTTACCATTATATCAATCTTCTTTTCCTTGTCTGAGACAAAGATGATAAAGTTTCAAAAGCACTACCTCTGATGACACCCCATTTCCCACACACTGCTACAAGCATCAGGCTTCAAAGAGCATTGTTTGAACACCTTTTCACAACAGCCACAAAGGACACCTTTACCCCCCATTTCTACAGCTCACCTCCTCACTTCACCTTCAGCCTGCCCCAACATTATGAGCTTCTCCAATTACTGCAGCTGTCTGTCTTCAGTTTAACTGAGACACCACTCATTAGGTTCCATTAAGCCACACCTAGAATATCCTCTTTCCCTTTCCCTCACAACACCATGGCACTTCTAGCATCTGAAGCTGTTTGTCCACAATACTTCCCTGAAAACCCAGCACAGTTATGTTTTTATGTCCACCATAGCAGAATTAATGAAATGGAAGGTTTGGAGGCAATCAAAGCTAAAGCCCTTTAATAGGAACTTTGTTGGGATTGTAACTAAAGCCTTCCTTCTCAGGCTAAACATTTGGAGATTGTAAATGCTGGCCAGCATTTCCTTTACCTTCTAACAGCCAGTGTCTCTGTACCACCACTGAGCCTTTGGGGCAGACAAAGACATAGATTTTGTCCCTGTGACAAATCTTTGCAATGATGAAGCTAACTGGGTGCTAGATCTACTGTGGCACCAGCCAGTCCACCTATGATAACAATGTGACTGTCTGATACTTACAAGACAGTCACATTTCCACTACCTACCTTCATCTTAGATATCTAAAGGGCTTTTAGCCTCTTTCTATTGAGAGCAACAAACCTATGAACTTCAACTTGCAATTTAACTCTCCTTCCAGCTCCTTATCTTCATCCACAAACACACTGAAACCAAAGCATGCCAGGCCGAGGGAAGGAGTCATCACTCACCGAATAGGGTTCATATCTGGACGACTAGGTTTAGAAACAGCTTTCACAAACTTCTCTGCCAGCTGAATCCTGGATGAAAACAGGATAATCCAGCAATTTAGAGACATCTTTGTCACCGTAGGTAGGCATCAATTTAGAAACAGAATAACTGACTAGATGCTTCAGCACATTTAGACTGCCTTCACTGCTAGCCAAATGGGTAATGAGTAAGACATTTTTACATGTCCCAGTAACACTGGGCTTGATCCATTAGGAATGAGTATCCATAGCTTCTTCTACAAGCCTACAAGCTGCTGAACACATTGATGCATCAGTAGGAAAGTGGGACATCATGTCCCCAAGAATGGAAATGGAAGGGTTGTTCCTTCTTCCTCAGGCAGTTATCAGCTATGCTTGTTTGTATTCCCAGTTCACCCTGACTGTGCCTGGCTCATCCCAGACTAAGAGAAGAGCTAGACCTGCCTCATGCAGAGAGAAGGTATGATAGGAAAAGGTTATACACAGATGCCTTTAGAGCAGGTTCATTCACAGTTCATCTACACAGCAGCATTACAGCTGAATGCATTTGTCTCCTTGTCTCAGCATTCTGCTTTTAGTGTGAATGTTGTTTCCAGTCACTCATATCCATGTACAAGAAAAAAAGCTTCTCCAGATCCTACATACCTCTGGTTGAAATGCTGGTTTCGAACATCATTGCCATTCAACACCAAGACATCAAGGATGTGGATGGCACTGATTTTTCGCTGGGCTTTCCCCTAGGGAGGGTAATACAGAGACTTAGTACTCAGAATGATGCTATTTTGGCCTTGATTTATAGCCTCTTTTTGACAGCACATCGTTCTCTCCTAGCAAGAAAGCACTTTTCCAGATATTAGAAGTACACTAATTCCCTGCTACCTGTTGCACACTAATGTGCCATCCTCCTACAACTGGTGCATTTTACACAGCTCTGTCTCAGGAGAGTGAGAGGGAGCAGGAACCACAGTTGCCATCACCAACCCTCTTTGTCCCATCAGGTACTGCAGCACAGATCCCAATGCACCTCACCTGAGGTGCAGAGGAAACCCAGGCAGCAAGGCCTTAGACTGTGAATGTACCACAAAAAGCTTTTCCCCAAAGTCTGCAATCACTACTAAGCAGTACCCAAAGGCATACTGACAATGTCATCTGCTGCTGCACAAAGGGCAAGAGCAGCACATCAGGCCCAAACTATTTTCAAACTAATGTTAAAAGCTTGTATTTCTAGCACTGGACAGAAAAAAGGAATTTAATCCAAAACAGTTTCTCTAAATATATATATATTAAAAAAAAAGAGACTGTACAGATGGAACATTTATTCTGTGGTATTTTATAGGTGAAACTGATCATTACGTTTGCAGACACTGGGTAAAATAAAAAATAGCCTCCTACCTCTCCTTTCAGCTCATGAACAATCTCCACAGAGAGAAGGGTATCTCGCGGCAGCTCAGTTTTCAAATCAAGTTTTGTCCAGCGATCTGACTGACGACCATCCCAGGTGTAGATCTGTGATTTCTGTGTATAAAAGGCAGAGCCAGATTTAGCCAAAGCCTCATGAGGCCAGGGGTGGAGGGGAGATCTCTAAGTGTACAGCAGCCCTCAGAGAATCTTTTTGTTCTAGGCTGTCACAAGCAGCTTCCTCATCAGAAGTTTTAAGGAAGAACCTTAATCTCTACAGCAAAGGAATACAAGCACCAATTCTAATCTGCCAGTCACTTCTCATACCTGCACAAAGAACCAGAAATAAAAGAGCTTTAAAAGGACAGTGAAGATAATTAGAGATATTAGCCAGAGTACAGGTCTCTGTGTAGATCACAAAAATCACATTAATTAGTGTGATGAGGAAAAAAAACATGAAATAAACAGCATTCTCAGAGACTGCTGATGGGGATCCTTTCTGGCCCTTAAGGAAAGGATGGAATGAAACTCCAAGGCAGAACAGTAAAACTGAAATAAACCAGCTGATTGTTCTCAGCACTTACCCCTAGGCCCAAGAGGAACTTCTGCTCACTTCCAGACACCATACACCGGTAATCTAACACTTGGCGAATTTTCTCCAATGTACTGGGATTCAGAGGAGTGGGTTTGTAACTGAAGGTATCAATGTCTGTGCCCTAAAGAGGAAAAGATGGGAAAGGCAAGTTAGACAAAACAC
The DNA here is from genome assembly GCA_013400935.1 of Turnix velox. NCBI lineage: Eukaryota > Metazoa > Chordata > Aves > Charadriiformes > Turnicidae > Turnix > Turnix velox. The sequence goes on along the minus strand of VZTY01030652.1, from coordinate 16,045 downwards.
ACCAAATAAATCAATACATACAACTTCTACATGAACCAGTAATTCAGGACTACCTTCCTCATCTCTAAATTCCTATGGGAAAAAGTTCTATTTGTATGAAAGGACTCAGAACAAGCTTCTGGGTAAGGTCTCACCTGGATCAGCTCAAAAAACTTCGACTTTGGGTCTGAAGATGAAGGAGCAATACGAGCCTGATCAGGAATCTGAAAAGAAAACCAAACAATTGGTAAGTTTTATTCTTTGGCACACTCATAGGAACCTTTCTGTTTTCAATATGTGACAGAACATCCTGTTCCCCATAGCTCCTCCTGCTCTTGGGAACCCAGTTGCTGGAGCAGTCATTTGGCAAATAAAAGATCTAGTTTGTTTTGCAAATTTAACTTAGGCTCACTATTTCTCACAGGAAACAACACACAACTTCGGAAAGTTTCATGCTGAATTTTCGATCTCATGCACAGTTAAATCAAATACTGTCTTATTGAAGACAAACAATTAACTGTCACAACTTTGTCCCTGCTGCAGTCAAAAGCTCAGGGAAGAGAAACTGCAGGCTCGTAAAATGAAGACCTGTTGGAGAGCAGCTGCAGCAAAGCAGTCATAAGTATAGTGAATCTGAAACATCCTGTTTGCTTACATACACAATTTGAATCGTCTTTGACTTTCCTACAAGACAACATACTAAACCTCAGTCTAGAAAGTCTCAGCTGTAAAGCAGCTCCATTCTTGTTTCACCACAGCAAGGACATCCTCATGACCTCCCTGTTTGGCAGCTTGCTTACCCCCCATAGCTGGAGACACTCCTTTCGTATTTCAGCCTGCCGTGGCTCAATCAGAGTCCTAGAGAAAGACAGCAGACTGTTGAGATGGTGAAACCTCCTTGCTTTTGCAGCATTATATATCCCAGCCTCACAAAACTTGCATCTTTAAGAGCCTGGCTTTGGAATGACAAACATGTTCCTCCTCAACAAGTTATAGAAAGAGGATGCTGTCTTCCTTCCCCATCCTCCACCCATCTCCAATCCCTCTGTTGAGCTGTGTTTCTTGGTGTGCACTACTCCATCCCATGAGAGTACCACTGAGCATCCACATTTCCGAGAAGTTATGTTTTAGTATGAACATAACCTAATCTCCAAGAACCAAGTACATAAATATCAAAGAAGACCTAAAGAAAATCCAGTGTCCGTGTCAGGATTCATTCTTAGATCCTGCCTGACTAACAGACTTACTCAACTTTCTACTATGTATTCTCCCTGAATGAGACTTGAACAGAAAAGTTATGCCAGGGAAATATCTACACAGTGTAATGGCTTTAGTTTTAGACAAGTAAATCATGTCACAAGCTTTAGATAAGTCTAGATATGCACCTTAGATGCTTTAAGTTGCCCACAGAAAATCCAGAGGTATGAACCACACTCAACTTAGATGTTAGTACAGAAATGAAGATACCAGCTATAAGCACTTCTGCAGGGCCACTTAAGGCAATCAGAAATCATGCAACACATGGAAGCCTTCTCAACAAGGGGTATAATAAACAATTCAGTCCCAGGACTCATCCAGCTACCCGCACATTTCTGCAAACATGTCTGGCAGGGATACAAACCAAACTATTTAAAAGCCCTGGCTCCCAAGGCAAAGCCAAGTACCAGCCCAAATCAAAAATACACTGAAGAAGGGCAAAGCAATTCATTCGCAGTAGATTTAAACAGTCTTCACCAAAAGCTAGAAGAATATACTCACGTGTCTTGAACAAAGGCACGAATTTTGGCTAGTGCCTTTATCTGAACTTTGCAGTGTCTGAAAAAAAAAAAAGACAAGCTTCAATCAGGGAGCTATTTTATTACCACCAAGTCTGTTCTACTGTTGTTTAAAACAAGGAAGAGTGCTGGGACAACAGGAGGAAGCTAGTCTGATCCTCAGAGCAGGAATTGCCAGCATGATTCAAAGCGACAGCAAGACCACTGGAAAGCAGGCAATAACCTCCTTTCCTTATTAAACAATACTCAGAGGCCAGTTACTCACAGTATAAAGCACTGCTCTCTGCAAAAGCACAACAGTGTAACAGCATCCACAAGTACCAGCAAGAAGCTAAAACTGAAAGCCCTGTTGGTCCATCTGCTTACAGCCAGCAGCCTTCCTTGCCCATAGGGCACTCACTTTTCATTGGACTGGACAATGTAATCGTAGAAATCCTGGTCGCCTTTGATCACATTCAGTGGGACAACAAGATTCACATCCACATCAGAGTTGCGCAGCTGGTTGAGTCTGATGTTCACCGTGAAGAGATAGTCCCTCACGTCATCGATACCCAGCTTTAACCCTTTGCATATCACGTACCTGCAAAGCAAGCCAGAGATATCACATGGGTTCAGATCTCACATACAGCTTTCCTGCACACTTCCATTTATCAAGACAGTTTCCTAAATCCCAGAAACTCTTTATTTCTGGGTATCCCTAGCAAGATGCAATCTCACCTATCACAAAGCCATCATACAATTTCTACACTCAGAAAAGACTGGGAAACTATTGAAAAAACCCAGAGATCTCTTAAGCAGTAATCCAATTTCAGTGAAATTGACAGATACAATGGTAACACAGTGTGCTCTAGCTTCTCTGGAAGCCACATCTGTTTCACGTGAAACAAGAACGTGTCATATATTTGGTTGCCCTTTTTTCTCCCCATAAGGGGAATTTGGCAGATATATTCTTTGCCTTCCCAAACATCTTAATTTGCTAAGCATCTAAAATGTTTCTTCCTCCAAGACAGTTGTCAGTTGAGTCAGATCACAGAGCTTCCACTGTCCAAATCCATCTCTCACTGTATTTAGAGAAGAAGGTTTCTTCAGTAGTTCCTCACACTTAAAAATCTCACCTCTCTGAGTTAGCAGGGCGGCTTGTCACCGGCTTAAAGATGCACACTCGTTCAAAACAGCAATACAGCAGATAAACAAGCCCCACACTGAATGGAGTAAACAGGTCAAAGGTTTTGCAGACAAAGTGTCCTCCTGGAAAAGAGAGGAGGAAGCACAGTGAAATCAGCAGATAAGGAAACAAAGAGATACTGTGCACCACAATAACTTTCTCCTGCTCTCTTCACAAAAATGGTGGAAGTGTTTCTGTAAAACTAAACAGCATCCAAAATACATTCATGAAGTGAGGCAATGGGGTTCCATGAACCACCTTCCCTTTATCTTTGCAGGAAAGAAGAAAGCATATCCCTCACCAGGACCAAATCAGCATGCCTGCTCTCTCACAAAAAAATTTCTCTCTTACCCCTATTTTCTCCTTCCAAATTGCACCCTATGGCACAGCAGCACGCCACACAAAAGCCTCTACAGAATAGGAGCTCTGATAAGACAAGAAACCTCAGGCTGGAGGAGAAAACTCACAGGTGTTACCTAACCACAGAAATTCACCATCAAACAAGCTTCCCTATTTCCCCAAGCAAAAAGCAGTCAGTCTTACAAAGCTATTATCCACCTAGATAGGGAAGACTTAAAGAAGGTTGCTCCTTTTTCCATACCACATTTGAGATTACTGTAAGCAGATCATTACACCTCAGGTACTTCTAAAAATAGGGCACAAGATAAATGGTAAGATAATGACCATTTTTATCTTCTGCATCAGTGTCAAATGCTAACTAAACTCAGAAGGGAGGAGCAATCAAAACCAGGTAAGAGCTGTGATGTCCATTATTTGGCCACAATGAGGTATAGCTAAGGCATGTGAGAGATCATCTTATTCTGATCATCGAGATGACAGATTTAAAGAAGAAAAGCCACAAGTCAGGGGGAAGGATAAACTGCATAAACCTTCCTGCCTGACACAAAACTCAGATATACTGTCCAGTTACCACACTAGTGACCTTAGCCCAAGACAGCTACACAATGCAACACATTGTAAGAGCTTCCATCTAACGCATTTTACCTATTGTTTTTAATTAAAGGCAAAATAGCCAGATATAATTTTATTTTTCTGCCCTAGTCTTTAGCTTTGTGTCAAGATGTATGCATACACACTCAAGCCTGTGCAACTTAGCCTCACAGCACAGTAGAATTCATGGCACATTAATAAAAACTGCACAACATCCTTCTACAAGCCACCCACACCTCAGAGAAGGAGGAAGAAGATTAATGGATAAAACATACCTGTCCGGACAATGGACAGTGCTGTAAGAAACTGGCATAGCATGAGCTGTTTACTTAGGATTTCTTGCAGATTCTCCTGACCTTCCACTGAGAAACCCTGCAAAGCCCATAGCATATGATTAGTATCTCCACAAATCTATTTGTCAAGCAAATAATTCTGTACAGCTAAAACCTAGAATAATGGCAGTTCCTCTTCCTTTAAGATAGCAAACACTGCCACTAAGAATTTTTAAGGCAAGCCTTCAAGAATTTCACATTATACCTAGGGACACAAATATCCTACTACATCCAGACTGAGGTAGCAGTTTTATTGTAGGAAGGAAAAGAAACAGACCTACCCCATCAGCCATTAAGAAATGCACTCCCTTGTGATCAGTATTGTCCAAAACAAAATTCCGGAAAGCAGTAATGTTCTCTGGGCGAGTGATGTCTCCATCTCCATCAATCCCTCCCTCTCCTAAGGGAAACAAGAAGAGACAATTACTAACATGTTTGCAAGTAAGTCAAAAGATTCTTATGTGCAGATAATCTATTGTGTTCAATCAAGACTTAATCATAAATCACACAGACCTTGATAGGCAAATAAGCAATAACACATTCCCATCATCACCAAAGATGTTTGTTAATTTATAAAAATTGAGACTGCATGGTCAAGACTAAACAAAGCCATATAATATCCATGCTAAAATTATGAGTGGTACATCAGCTTCAGCAAACAACAGATGATTCACTGCCCTCCCCTGAGATGAAACTTGACTACATGACAACATAATATTCTCATTCAGGTAGGAATATACAGAGCTGAATCCACTAAAAATATAACGTTCAATCTCACTGCACACCTCATCTATAAAAACATGTTATTACAGACAGGGTAAAATTATTTACATTGTACACTGACAACCTTCTAATAAGAATTCAAATCATTCTGACGAAATGCAATACACCTGGTGTCTTTCCAAACACAATATAATCTGGAATTGAAAAGGAAACCCCCAAAAAAACCCTGCCAACAAGTTTGTAAAGGGAGTAGAGAAATGGAAATAGTTTTTTTACAACAGGTTTGCATGTTTGTACCACATTACCATATGGTTCTTCTTAGAGAGAAGTAAACTGTACCCCAGGTTGGTGTTTTAGATAGCTAATCTAAGGTGTATTCTAGAGCTCACCAATTCTGACTCTGAAGAAGTCTGAACTTCTATTTGGTACTAGTCCCCATAAATCTTCCACAACTACAGCTTCTATTAACTGAACCGGAGGACTAGAAAGCAACAGAGATCAGGATGCATGATAGTGCTTTGATAACTAAATTCCCCATCAATCATCCTGTCAGTAAGTGAAGTGATGCCAGAATTTTTTACCATTTTTCACAACACAAATATCACAGCAGTCTACTTCCTTCCTATCACTGGAAGACAGTTTATACACATCTCAGTAGATTTTATAGCGTAACAAAGAGAAAGGAATCAAGAAAATGCATCAAAGTCATTGGGCTATTAATTTCTCCAAGTATCTCCATCTCTCCACAACACCACCAGTTTGCAGTGAGTTATGAAGATCCAAATGCTGCAATCCTTAGAACAACGTGTTTATCTGCCTTGCTGCCCTTGCCATGAACCTTCTTTCCAATAGATCTAATCCTGAAGCACTAATCATTATCTGAGAGTTCATGGCCAGGTATCAAAAGTGATAGCCAACAAGAGTTGGAGTGGCAGAGGGGAAAAAAACAAAGCACAACAATGAAAAGCAAACTCCTCTCTACAAGATATGACATGTTTAAATTTCCTTTATTAGAAAATGGAGAGATAGGATGAGGGTAATGCTTTTCAACTGAAAGAAGAGAGATTTAGACTAAACATTAGGGAGAAATTCTTCACTGAGAAGTTGGTAAGGCACGGGAACAGGTTGCCCAGAAAATCTAAGGGTGCCCTGCCCCTGGAAGTGTTCAAGGCCAGGTTGGATGGGGCTTTGAATAACCTGGTCTAGAGGGTGGTGTCCTGCCATGGCAGAGGGCTTGGAACAAGATGATTTCTGAGGTCCCTTACAACCACTCGCTTTGTTTCAGACTGACATCAGTAAGGTGGGAAAAATACTGTTAAGCAGTCTTAAAGGACTCCACCATTTTTAGATAAGCACTCCAAATATCAACTATTACAATGGGACACACATACCCAAGGCAGACTGGAAATCACTGCAGATTGATTGCAACTTGATATGCAAGCAGACCAATCTCAATCCCTTTCTCAGATAACCCCCTTCTGCCTTATAAAATGTTTCCCTATAAATAGGCTTCTCTTAGATCTCCATGCTGGTATCAATAGCAGCTCCACTCCTCATACAGAGGCTGCAGAATAAGCAAAAACATCAATTTCACACTCATGCATACACTACATACCATAATAAGGTTCAAAGAGTTCACTGGAAGCGGAATAGAAGTCCTCTAGTTTAAAATCATTTGGTCCTTTCAAGGTCATGCCAAACCCCTTTGCGTGCCACTTCCGCCTCCACAAGACATACTCAGAGAAGCCCCCAGGACCAGCACACACATCAGCAAAGTAAAGCAGCTCTGCATCTCGCTCCTTTATCAAGGGCCTCTGCAAAAAGAAAGTGAGGAAATTCTACTAATCCAGCAATGGCTCCCTCCAGTCAAAAGAGATATACCATAAACTCCATTACTCAGAGGAATCTCTTTGAAGCACCTCTTTTCTCAGCTAGTATCCTAAGGATTGTCCTCTCTCCCCGCCTTCTCCATTGTCTAAGAGAGCACTCCTGTTTGAAAGTTAACTAGAATCCCTCACCCCATGGAAGTCCTTAGGGTTTGTAAACATGTAGTCAAAGACATGGTCCATATTTGCCATCTTCATTGCAGCCCTGCAAAAACATAAATAGGGGCCTATTGAGTTTCAACCTTGGCTCACAAGGATGAAAACAGGCATAAAAGGGAAAGGGACTACACTCCCAGAAGTGCTGCAAACCTGTTCAGGAAGAAAACTCCACGGATCATCTCATAGGGATTAGATCTCGTTCGGGCTCGCCGCATTTCTTCTCCATCCAGCTCATCAAATACACTCTAAACAAACAGAAACAAAATTGAGATGGAACTTGCAAAGCTTGGATAGGCAGTCACAAGCACTTCCTATCCTCGTGCTTGCTTTTCCTTAGACAGAAAACTGTGCAGGGCTTGGCTTGTCAATACAAAATGGTTTTCTGTCACACCATGATATTCACTATTCTTCTAAGCCACACCAGTTCACTAGCAAATTTAGTGACACTGAAAATTGCTGTACTAGCAGCTCCAGAGCCCGCTCATGTGATTAGCTGTCTTAAAAGCAATCCCAGCCTAAGGTCTTTTTCTTGCACATATGCACACACTCATACTCTACTGCAATTTATAAGAGCATGATAAAATCTAGGAGGGAAGATGAAACACACAAGAAAACAAAGGAAACATTTCCTTAGCTTATTCAGTCTTTAGCCTTTCAGATGGAATAAGAAAGTGAGACTGTTTCTGTTCACCTCTCTGAAGGCTGAGGTGCAAAACAGATTGCCACAGCAACCATTAGGATGCAAGGTCATACCAGTGGTATGGAGGTGAAAAAGGGTGTTCTGAGCTCTTGCCAATCATCTGAGTAAAACTACTCAGTCCTCTTAAATTATTTATTTCACTTGCTTCTTTAAAGAAATGGACTTACTTTGCATTGCAGGACATTACGTAGAAGCTCTTCATTACAGAACTCTGTTTCATCTTCAATCACCATCTTCCTCTGGAACAGTACGAGAACACAGATAACGATTAGCAAACATGGTATCAATATATCAGAATGCAACACACACCAGTAATGGATGAAGGCTGCCAACCATACACTCGGCTGCATTATGAAAACTTAGCCATCAGACTGAGGAAGCACTTTCCCCTGTTAGGTATCCTGAGACCACATGTGGAATATCACATCTAGTTCAGCATTCCCCACTACCAGAGAAACGTATCAGAGCAAGTCCAGCAAAAAGACCACCAAGATGACATGGGTGCAGAAGCACCTGGTGTACAAAGAGAGACTGAGAGATAGTTTGTTCAGAATGGGAAGAGGAAAATCCTGCTGCTGTCTGTAAGTACCTACTGGCAGAAAATAGAGAAGATCAATCTAGACTTTCAGAGATGAACAGCAACAGAAAAAGAAACAATGGACAGAAGCTGCAACACAAAAACAACAATAAGACATATGGAAATTTTCTTTAGTCAGCTAGGTCACCAAACCTGAAAAAGATGCCCAAAGAGGCTGTGAAATTTCTAACCTTGGAGAAACCCAAAACACAACCAAACAAGGTCTTGAGCAACACGATGCAGATGGACGTCCTTTAAGAAGGAAGCTGCACTAGCAATCTCCAGAGGTTCCCTCCAGTTATGTCATTCTACAACTTTTGGACAGGGCAGTTGTTTCAGGCTGAGCAGTCCTCTGTTGTCTTAGCATTGTAAGTACTTTGATCTAAAAAATTACCTTCCCCACCGTCATCCATTCCTTCAACTCCTGGGCATCAGGGATTTCTGTGGTACACTCGAGGCACCAGTCCACCTCCTCATAGGCACTGGGCTGCAAACACAAGAGATAGGAAGAATCAAAGATGTTTTTGCTAGCAAAATATATTGACTACCCGCTTCCCAAAAGTTTCAATTCTAGCATAAGGGGCTATGTCATGACTTTAGGGCCCACCATAGAATGGTGTTTTTCTCCTAGTCTAAAAGATGTCATATTTGTTTGGATTTAAATTAAAACAAAACAATAAACAACACAAACGAACAAGGCAAAAGTCAAATAAAACCACTGCATCACAAAAAACACCACTTTTCCCTCTGATAAACAATCAAGACAAAGCAAAATCCTACCACTCTCAAGGTACGTTTTAGAAACACTGCAAAGAGACATTTATCAAAATAAACCAGCTTCCTGATGGTACTTTACACATTCTTACTCTCAGCTCTTTCTGAAAGGTTTCCTCATTCCGCAACTTAATTCAGGCTTCAAGCAATTTTGATAATCTTGGGAAGGAACTGTAGCAGTTAAGATCAAAGGGATTCTACTACTCTGCAAAGAGAGGCTCTTAAGTTCTACTAACCTTCTAATATTTATTACAGTAGTATCATCCACATGGGTTAATCATGCATTTAACTGCTGTGAGCTGTAGAAACACACTGGAGAATGAAACCTAAGCCAATGAGCCTATGGAACAGGTCTCAAATTCCTGACTCTCAAGGAATAATTTTCTATTATTATTTTCAATTGCTGAAAGCAATTCAAAGAAAGGAGAGCAAAGTACCATAATATGCACTGTACATGATTTCACAAACATTGTCACCCTTGACTAACAATGGCTGAGACCTTCCAGCCTACCCAACAGCTGACAGATCCCCAGGATACAGTGTTGTGGTTTGTTTGGTTAGTTTTTCATTCTTTTTAAATGCACACAGTAGCCATTTCTGACCAAATAATATCAAAACTAGGCTTTACTTTCCTGACATCATCTTTTTCTCAACTGATGTGAAGCTCTACCCCACTGAAGAGCTTGACAAGATGCAGAAATAGAACATCTAAGGTTTTTACTTGGGACTATTAAACACACCCTGAAAAGATCTAAATAAACAAACAAACATAAAATGCAAGAAATATTATATATAAAATTAAAACAGTAAACCCAGAAGAGCTTGGTACAATTTTGTATCACATTCACTACTGTAAACGCAGAAACAAAACCTACAGACCACAGCAACAATCCATCTGGAACCAATTTTGGGGCAGAACATTAATACATGTGACAGAAAACAATTTTTTCCATGTTGTTATGGGACAATATAAGGCCTGGGTCACCCCAGCAGGGCTACTTAATAGGTAGACAGCTTCAACAGGCAACATTAAACACCATTCCCAGAGGGCAAATCCCAAACACAGCTACAGAAAAGGGATTCAGATGACAAAGTACTTACCTCTGGCTCATCCTGCCAATCGATATTGAGCTCCCCATCAAATCCTTTGAGGGTCAGCCCGAAGCCTCTCCTTCCTTTCTGATTGGAGGCCTCAACAATATCCTTTCTGCCTTGGCCATATTTTCCTAGACCTTCTCCTTCTCGGAACCCCATCTTGGCCTATAAAGAAAGCAACGGGAGCACCCTGAGGCAAGTGGATTTCAATTTATGTACCACTATTGAGGTGAATGACTATCAGGGAAGACAGTGCATCACCCTGCAGGGACCTGAAGGCACTGAGCATTTTTAATCGATGTTGTGGCTTTCAGGAACTTGATACTGTCTTTCCTGAGGCAGAACGCACAAAAACTAGATCAGAAGAACAATGCTTGTCATGACAGCAAATTACACAAGATTCAGTAATGCGGGAACAGCTGATCAGAGGGAGCAGTAGAGAGAAGCCCGAAGGCATTCATTACAGAGTTCAGCAAGAAGGTTCATAAAATGGGGTGATTTCTTGTATTCTTTGTTGTGAACATACAGCCATACTTCAAGCATCATGTAAAACTTGACCTAAAACTGATATGCTGCTTCTAAATTCATTGTCATCTCTTAGGTTTAAAGAAGTATGTTCATTAACTGCCAATTTTTCAGCCTTTTCACTTCATAATTTTCAGCAACAAGAGAACAACAAAAAGCACAAATGCAGGCCATTTCAATCCCTTCAGTAGGCTTCTACAAGACAGTAAGTAAATAAAAGACTTAAAAATTAACTTTCACTTTGAATGAATGTTATCCCCATACTCTTTCTTGTGAGAAGTGAAAAAACATTGTTTATCACTAATCTGTGAGATACAATACAAGAACATGACAGATTTTATACAAAAGTACACAGTGCTTTTTCATTGCCTTTGCTACCTGGCTCTGAATCAAACCTTAAAAATATATACAATAAATGTGACAACCACTGAGCCTGTTACATAACATTTTCTGAAGACAGAATTTTAATCATCTATTAATCAAGGTGTATTTTCCTTTTATTTAACTAACACTAACAAATCATTCAACCAGACTCGATATCACACCAATCTCTGCATTCAAATTTATGAGGCCTTACAAATAAAAGTCTCCCAAATTCAGCAGTAAAAGCTCCAGTATTGCAGCAACTGAAAGCACAGGAGAAAACTCTTTAAGTGAAAGATGGTCTTGTGCTAGAATCAGGAAACTCCAGCTCAGTGCCAAAAATGCAAGGGGACAGATTCTGAATGATCAGCAATGGGATTTATCTGCAGATACACAATTAGCATCTGGATCTCACTGAGATTTTAATTCAGCAAGAGCTGAAAGTAATTTTTTCATACAAGGGTACACAGCAATAGGACAAGGGGCAACAGTTTCAAATTAGAGCAGGGCAAGTATAGATTAGAAATTAAGAAGAAGCTCTTCCCCATGAGGGTGGTGAGGCACTAGGAGAGGTTGCCCAGAGTAGTGGTGGAGGCATCTCAAGACACTCAAGGCCAGGCTTAACAAGGCTCTGAGGAACCTGATCTACTACAAAATGACCCTGCTCAATGCCAGGGGCTGGGGGGCTGTTGGACTAGATGGCCTTTCAAGCTTCCTTCCAACTGAACACATTCTATGATACAACATAGAGGTATTATCTTGATGGTAAGTGGCAGTCCACCTCCTTGAGTTTCTCCTTGTTCCCACTCCTAGGAGCAGTTAGCTTCCAGTAGAGGACTGAACTTCTAACCTGGCAAAGGCAGATGCAAGCTGACCCATCACCACCATGGAGATTGCTGAGCCCTGCTCCAATGAGTACAGTACCAGGACAGAACAAAAGAAAATCCAAATTCAGTCCCCCGAGTCCCAAATTTCCTGTCACATTTCAAGCCTACAGCCTACTACTGGCTTTAAATTCAGGAATAAGCTGTCAAATTTGAGACTACCATCAAACAGAGAAAGTCCACTATATTGTCTCCTAAAACTACTTTTTTCCCCATCCTAAAGCTTTGCAATCAAGGGGACTGGTATCTCCTTCAAAGTACAGTTGTTGCATTTGGTATCACTCACAATTCTATGTTTTTCCAAGAAACTTCTGGCGCTTCATAAAGACTGGCACTCCTTGAATGAAACAGGAATTCCTTAATAATGAAGGTAATAATTCTACAAAGATATGGCAGCCAATCTCCGAGATCAGACAAATTATTGTTAATCACAGAATTTAAGGTCTTTCTTATAAGGCATCTGTCAACACACACACTGCAAAGTAACACATGGTAGAACTCCTCTTTCAAGCTCAGCAAGCTGCCTGACCCAGAAGTCCTTCCCTTCACATTCACCTCCATGCTCCTACGCCTTGAACATGGATCACATTTCCTTTTTAACAGGTTCCCTTCAACCAAACTAACTCAGCCTCCTCCAGTTGCTCAGTAGCTGGCTAAAGGAAGCACAGAATCCTGCTACAAGAAGAAACAGAATCAAAATTTTAAAACAGATTGATCTTTTCACTTTGCTCTTATCAGATTCTAAGTTTGATCCAAAACTATTTTGACCTACCATGAGTTTTTGGGAGACACTGTTATACATTGAGTAGCGAGATGAAGTACCCTCCACAAGAGAGTCTTGTTTGAATTCATTGCTGAAGACTGGTCTTTTTTCATCACTCTCACTGTCAGACCCACTGCTGCTACTGGAAGACTCTGAAAACAACAAAAAGTAGTGAAAAAAGTGAGTAAGAAAATGTCTTTCTTCCATTTTATTTTTAAGAACTATACATTGTAACTCCTTAAATTCTCTTAACAGTGGAACCAACAACTGGGTATCTCCCAGGCTCCTAAAAAGGGCCTAGCAAACCCCATAATAGCAGCAGAGCAGGTCACAGCATGATCATGATAGTACATTGTGGTGTGCCTGACTTTGCAATGATCCTGAGGAGCTACAGTTACAAAAAACTGAGCATCAGTGAAGTTATCAGGGAACAAATGGACAATCAGTAAAGGAAGGCTATTACAAGAAAGTGAATATAGAAAGCACCAGAGTAAAATACATAATTGCAGTTGAGATTTTCTGTGTATCCCTGATCCTTGTTTCTGAGCTCTTAAGGTTTAGGACTCATGTTCTAAATATTATATACCCTTCTTGATTTTAAAACATGCCTCACACAAACTATGTGTCTCTCTCCTTCACTAAGTTCTTAGATGTGAACAGAATCGCAATTTTGCTTTAGGGTCAGTTATTACTTTCTGCTTTTCCACTACAGTTTCAATTAAATTTGCTGCCTGCTTTTCAGCTGTGTCATATTTCATGCTAACCCAGCAAGAGAGATGGTGCTACAATGTAAAAGTCCCAGCCAGTTTGCCCTTTGTATTCACCTCAATTTCTTCCATCTGCAAAAATGTTTTAAGATTATAGATTATTATTATTTTATAAGCAATATGAGATTATAACATTTCTTTATAGCACAACACCCACAACTCTCCACAACTGAAAGTTTCCAAAACAGAAATAACTGCTAGGACTGAGAAGACTAATGCTGCTCATACATTTTACAAATCTTTACAGCTCAGGACCATACTACTGTCATATACTTCAAGTTCTGTTCAGTCTGAATTCCCAGACCAAACTGTTTATATGAGATTACCAAAAACACATTTCAAAATTCATACCAATTCAATGCTGTGAAGAGAAATAATCTTGTTTTTCTTCTAAAGATAGGGTATGCCTTTGGCAGGCTATCAAATAGAATTCAGGAGATATGAGTCAAATTCTCAGTTATTTAGATCTCTCATGGTAGCATATATGTCATCTCCAACCTTACCTTGAGTAGTATTTTTACTAAATTGTGTCTCATCATCTGAAGTAGAGCTGAGGGTCAATCCTAAGTCTTCTATCCTCACCTTCTGCTTTTGTGGGCTAGCAAATTCAGGTTCTGTCCTTCTCTTCATTTTTGCTGAAAGAAGATGATCACACTTGATAAGTCTTAAGCAAATTAACTTAGCATGCTGAGGGGTAAGGCTTCCAAGTCTCTTTAGGTAAAAGCACTGGCTTCTTTTGAGCCTAACTTTTTAAATAGCTGTTTAACAAAAGTGAAATCTATGCAGAAGTTCCCTTGTTACTGACTACTTGAATTTCAAATAATTTCTATGACCTACTTATCATTAAATCTCAGTAGATGAAGTCAACTCAGATGTCAGCACTTAAATATGTGGCATCTGATGACAGATTTATTTTATACAAATACTCAAAAAAAGAAAAGAAATAGGATCAATCCCATGGAGAACATGCAAGGTGGAACCAATTTCTCACAAGAGACACAGAATACCTCTGTAAATGTGTGAAACAAGAAAAGATTTCCTATATGACATCTACTGCAGAACTTTATTAAATAAATCTGCTCAAGTTGGAGGGTGCTTGTGCTTTTCACTGGAATTACTGGCAAGATATCATAGAATGGTTTGGGTTGGAAGGGACCTTGAAGATAATCTAGTTCCAACCCCCCTGCCACGGGTAGGGACACCTCCTACTAGACCATGTTGCTCAATGCCTCATCCAGCCTGCCCTCAAACACTTGTAGGGAAGGGGCATCCAGAGTCTCCCTTGGCAACCTGTTCCAATGTCTCATCACCCCTACAGTAAAGAATGTCTTTCTTATATCCACCCTAAATCTCCGCTCTTTCCATTTGCATCCATTACTTAATAGGACACGTGATGGCAGGACTAGCAGAAGTCCTACCCCAGCCTTTCTGTAGGCTCCCTTCAGGTATTGATAAGCTACTATGAGGTCCCCAAGATACCAACCTTCTGCATGTGATTGATAAACTTGACATAAACCCAGAGAAAGGACTAATGTGGAGTTAATGGAATCTAGATGGGAAGGCCTGCAGAAGACAAGAACCAAGGAACAGGAAAGAGGGTGAAAATTAAAAGGCACAGAGCACTCCCTAAATCACCCTGTCATGGATAATAAGCAGTAAAACCCTACTGGCACTGAATACACAGCATATCAATGCTGAGCCAGAAAAAAACGCCCTTGGGGCACCCATTTGAACCCTCCATTATCAAACCGATTTCCACAAACGTATACAGGACAGCTAAAGACCAATTCCTTTATTCAGTTGCTCAAACCAGGGCAGTCCCCACAACTCCCGACTTCAAACTCCTCCCTCAACTTCACCTCACGATGGCTGAGAAACCTTTCCCGTTCCTCCAGAAGCTCATTTACAGCCGACTCGAACCGATTCGCTCTTGTGGCAATTAGGGCTGTTTTGGGGTTTTATTTTTCCACCCTTTACATGGCTACCACCAACACCACCCCCCGCCCGACCCCTCCTGCCAGGGTCTTTCCCTCAGCGCATCCCTTTTCCCGCTAAATTTCAAAACGATGTGAAATTAACAGCAGATTAAGAAGCATTGCGTCCTGGGAGGGATAAAGCCCTTTGAAAGAAGATAATCCCTCAAGGGGGGGGCTCTGTCGACGGCTCGCCTGGCCTCTGGTACCGGGAGCGGGGAGAACCCGCCGTCGGCGGAGCCCCCTCAGGCCGAGGGCCACTCACGGAAGAAGATGAAGGCGGTGGAGCGGGGACAAGCGGGTCACTCGGACCGTCTCCCGAGAACCCGGCAGCGGGTGAGGCAGTTTCGTTTCCCCGCTCGGAGATGCCACCGCCGTCGCTCCCCGCTCTCGCCCGCGGGTCCTCCCTCAGCCCGCCGGCGCGCGGCAGTGACGCACGAGGGCGGCCTAAACCCGGAAACTAGGCCCCTCCCATCCCGTTGCTAAGCAACGGCGGCGACATGGCGGCGGGCCGGACCTAGGCCGCGCCACTGGCTGGCATCTACCGAAGCACGTCAGCGGTGGCCTCAGTCCTTCCCGATGGAGGTGAGCAGAGGTGGAAATATACCGACATTCTATGTAAAATGTTATATATGTGTATACATATATATGTAT
>VZTY01030650.1:155221-184267 GCA_013400935.1 Turnix velox | reverse complement strand
AAACGGGGTTTGGCAGTTCTGCCCCGTTCCGTTCCCGGGCAGAGCCGGGGCGGCGCGGCATCGCCCGGGGGTGAAAATGCCGGGTTGTAGCCGTGGGGGGCTGCGGAGGATGCAGGTGGTTGCTTCGGGCTTCTCCCGAGTGTTTTCGTGGGACCTTGTCTGGGTGCGAGCGTGTCGGTGTAACAAGTAAGTCCCAAACTTTTCCCACTTCTTATCTCGGCTCTGGCCGGGACGTTATCGCTTCTCACCGATTGCTTCAGTAAACGTTGGTAATCCCAGTAGTGCAGGGGAGGGCAGAAGCGTGTGTGTGTGTGTGTGTGTGTGTGCAAAGAGCTCAAAGCAGCGGGACCCGTTGCTGTGCGCGGATGTCCCCGCGCCGGGGCCGCTGCTGCCGCCCGGGCCGGGCTTTTCCGTGCCCCGCTTCGTGGCCCGGGAGTCCCTGGGGCCGTGTCCCGCTCCCACACCCTGCGGGCGGCCAGGGGCTGCGTTCCGCTACCGGCAGGGCAGGCAAGGAGGCGGGACGGGACCGGCAGCTCCGTGGAGACGAGAGTCCGTTACCACCACAGACTCTTGGTTTGTTCCCTGGCTGCGGGGTGTCGGCCGGGCTTCTCTCCCGCTGCCACCCGCGGTGGGATGACCCGCTGGGAGAGAGCTGCTGCCGTGGGCCCGCAGCTCCCGTGTAAGAGAATCTGCTGACAGGGGATAAGGAGTGAGGTCGGAGGCACAGCTGCTCAGGGCAGAGTGTATTTTTGATTTAAGTTAATCTTGTCTTTGCTTCTTCTCACCTGTTCATAGGTAGGGGTTCCTCAGGAAGCTAGAGGGCTGAGCTGGGGTGGGTGAGCAGCCCAGGCTGATGTTTTGGGATCGTTAGGGGCTGGGAGCTGTGACAGAGTCCAGCCTTGGCTCCTCTCTAGTAGCACTAAGTGTAACTTTAGTGGTAGCCATTTACCTGTTTTATTTACTCCAAGTTGGAAGTGAAAGCTTAGTAGGCATCTGTGTACGTAACAAATTCTAGTTGTGCCTTGTATCTAATTAGAAGTTCTACTTTGGTTGTGTGTGTACGGATCAGCTTGTTTTGCTCTGTGTACACACATGTGTGCACAGGGCCAGGAACAGCTTGTGAGAGAAGTCTCTGTTACACAATGTGGGGTTTTCCCCTGGAGATCCCGTTCCACCTGGTGGTGTGTCGCTTGGGGAGCTCTGGAGAGCTGGATGGAGGTAGCAGGTCCAAAGGTCATTAATGCAAGCTAATTTCCAAATGAAGGCTCCTACAGGTTCCTTTCTGCCTCCTTCTTTGTCTTTGCACAAGTCTCTGCAAGGTTTAGCCAATGTTTAAAGCAAACAGGCTTTTTCCCCAGTCAGTTTGCAGTTGCTACTTCCTGCTTTCACTTGTAGATATCTCCATGGTTTCCAACCAAGGGTTTGCATTTACAAGTAGCTCTGTTGAGGAGCTCTTTACTTTCATCGTAGACAGGACTTGGCAGATTATTTTACCTTCTCTAAAATATCTGGACCTGTGCTGCTCTCCATTTCAACTGGGTTTCCACAGCCACTGCTGTTGTGTAAATGAGCTAATCCCCTGTGTGTTGCCTGCCCTTCCGCTTGCACCCGCATTTTCCCAGGGATTAATGTTATCTCCCAGGGAGTGCCGCTGGTAGGAGTGGGACCTCTGTGTCCTACATCCCCAGAGCACAGCCCTCTGTCCTCCTTATTGAGCCTGGGAGAGCCTTGAAAAGCTAAGTGGTGGGGAAAAGGGGACATGAACTCGAGATAAGCATTGCTTGTTCCATGTTGAGGGTTTCACTGTGGTGGGGATCTTGTTAATGGAGATAGAGCCCTTTTCTTATAAAAAGCTTTGCTTTAGAAAGCATTTCCGGCTACATAATGAATAGTTTGTGATTAGAGCACTTCTGCAGGATTGCAGAATTGCTTTTAGAAGCATTGTGTATCCCTTTCTTTTAGCCTGGTTCCCAAGTGAGCATGTAGCTCTGTAGAGTTTCCCAAAGCCAGATGAACTTGGTGTGGTCTGTCCCTCGTGATGCTGGTGGACCCCACAATGGCCTTTCTCTGCTGCATCTCTAACCATCTCAGACTCTGCCTTTCTGCTCACAGTGCTTCTCAAACCAAGTGTTGATTCTGATTTCATATTGATACTACCTGCACGCCCCTCCTCTGACCTTAAATTTGCAGGAGCTAACAGCCCTCAGCCTTTATCCCAGTTCATTTAGAACTAGGCTACTTCCTTGACACACCTAGGCAATCATCTAATTTGTAGTTACTTTTTGAGCAAGTATCTGTTTGTAAATTCAGGTCTAAGTCCAGTCCTGTCATAAACAAAACATTTAGGTCTTTAATCCTTTCTGTTTCAGTGCTTGAACTGAGGGAAGGGAGGGATGTGGCTCAGTGTTAGGGTGAGGCTGAATTGGTGACTCTCTAATCAAATATCTGCATTAACTAGAAGTGGAATGAAAAATATCAGAAAAAAGGGGTGAACAGCTAAAACTGTTTCTAACAAGAATGTATTTTTCTAACTACAATAATTGGTTTACACTATTGTGTGTGTGATGGGCTCTATGGCTGACAGTAACCTCCACTGACACAGAATGAGAGAGGGACTGAGCTGTGTGAGCAAAAGGCAATGTTGGCACAAGAACAAAGAAGTTTGGAGCTTGTCCTTTTTATGTTTAGTTTGTCATCAGGCCGGAGACTGGGTTTCCCACTGGCAGATTTTGAAGTTGTCTTTCAACAGGACAGGGGAGAATTTAAATATTTTTCTGGTGGAACTCGATAAATAGATGATGTTTGAGTAATGGGAAAGCTCAACATGCTGGTGAGCTTGGTGATTCTTTGGGTTGCTGGTAGTTCTTGGGTGGAGCACTTGGGACTATGGTCCAGGAGTATTTCCTCACTCTCACCAATGTGCTGCTGTCTCTGGCCAGGTTCCTGCTGCCTGGAATCCCAGGGGAGATTTACACCTTGGACTTTCCCCCTCATTATCTGCAAGACTTTTTATTTTGATAGGAGAGTGATGAAATGGAAAGAGAAGAAGTGGTTAGTTAGGCTAAAAATATAAATAGTGGAAAGAGGAGCCAAAAGCAGCAGCTGATTCCCACTAGTGCTGGGCAAGGAGCTCCTGGTCATCCCAACACAGACAGCAAAGTAAGTGGGGGCTGAGAGGAGGAATGGAGGTAGGACAATTAGTTTTGGTTTCGCTTTGCCTTTGTGCATGACAAGTTCTACAACTGCTTCTGTGCACTGCAGCCGAGCTTGCTGCCTCTTGTGGGGTGTGGGAAGGACTTTCCCAGATGGAAGTTGCTGCTCTGCTCCCACCCACTGGTGTGGGGCAGTCCAGGGGCCTCCAGGCAGTGGGGTCTGTCTATAGGGACTTACAGATTGTCCGTGGTCTGTGGCTGAAAAAGACTTGTAGCCCCAAGAGCTGTCTGGATGTGTGGGTTATGGCTCTGTGCTTGATTGAGGAAGTAGTTCTTGGATAATTACTTTAATTAAAGTGCTCTAACTTGTGTTTAAGCACCCAGAGCAGCCACTGGAGGCTTTAGGAGAGGATCTGGAAGATGAACTTGACTGTGCCATCAGCCATGTTTCTCACCCACCAGAACTCACCCTTGGTGCAGGGTTCCCTTACAGATAGGGCTCACAGTAGTTGCATTTGTAAGCCACATGCCATGAGTAGTGGCTCAGAGTCCTGGTGAGTAGATCACAAGCTCTGGTTGCCTTTCAGTGTAGTCCACTATCAACCACTTCAATCTGCTGAAAAGCAGCCAGGAAGAGCTAGAGGAGAGCTGGGCGGTGGTTAAAGGGGGTGCCAGCAGCATTGTTTTCTGGTGACATCACCTTTGTCATCTTGTTTGACCACTTTCTGCGTTGGCACACTCACAAACTGCCAGTCACAGGTGTGAAAG
Source organism: Turnix velox (assembly GCA_013400935.1). Classification (NCBI taxonomy): domain Eukaryota; kingdom Metazoa; phylum Chordata; class Aves; order Charadriiformes; family Turnicidae; genus Turnix; species Turnix velox. The sequence continues at coordinate 180,347 of VZTY01030650.1, read as the reverse complement.
TGTGGGTTACCCACAGTAAGGACATTGTCTGTGGCCTGTCTTGTGGCCTCTTGGCTGTGTTCCTGTCCCCTGTAGGAGCAGAGGTGGGGAGATGGACTGGAGGGAGTGGAGGGCAGAGCTCACACTGTTGTAGGAGCAGAGGTGGTGAAGGACTCGGTGGAGCCCAGAGGGATGTTGATCTGGGGCTCTTGCTGAGCAGCCCTGGGAAGGAGTGAGAAGGACTGGAGTAGACAATGCTGCTGTGCCAATGGCAGGTCATACAAACTCTAGTGGTGGTGATGATAAGTTCTTCTATTTTAAGTCTTTCATGGAGTGACTCACTTTATTAGATGTGTGCGTTTGAAGTGGAATGCGAAGCACCCGGATTCCATGGCAATGGCCTCGTAAAGCGCTCACATACAACCTGACAGATTGGATTCTTCTCTTAATTTAACAGGTTCTGCGTCTCATACGCCCCGGCTGATGGCAGCGCGGGGCGTCACACGCGCCCGGTGCTGAGCTCCACACTCGTACCCATCTGTCTCCTCGCCTGTGCACAACCACTCATCTTGTCTTGGTCTCCACCTCCCCATTCTGCCTCAGAACTTCCCACCACTCCTCTTCCCTTGTGTCCCTTGCAGTTCCTTTCATGTTTAAAACCCTTTTTTTTTCCTTGTCAGGAGCTCTTTAATAGGTGAAGTTTGAGCTAACGCCCTGTGGATCTTTCTCCTGATCAGCTGGTTGGCTGAGGGATGTTCCCTGAAGGTTCCTGGGCTCTCCAAATTGATCACATCATTCCCTCTCCTCACCACACACCCTGCCTGCTCCTGTGCCAGCCAAAGTCTCCTTTCTTCTGCTGGAGTTTGTTCCAGCAGAACTTCCACGCACCCTGGAACTGTGGACACTGCTCCAGAGGGTGCCATTTATGGTCTATATCAAAAGTAAGGATAAGGCTCAATATGTGCAGCTACTCAGGTGGCACTGAGGGCATTAAAGTACTACACACCACTGGAGCCATTTTTAAAGGTGACTCAAAATTTTGTGTTAGGGAAAGATGACTGATTTCTGACTGTGTACTCCAAATTGCACTTTGCTAGTATAATTTTCACTAAAACAAAATTCAGTTTCCATCACAGGTATTGATCTCCTCATGGGAGAGGCTCAGGTTTTATTCCTGACTTACAGAAGATGAGGTGGTTTTAAGTGAAGGTTCTTCTCTGTGTTCACAGAGCTTTGTGTGCAGCCTTAGCCCTGACTGAGAGCTGCATCCTTCCCTCTGTGCTGTGTCCTGCTGGTTGCTGCTGCCTGTTGCAGGGACAGTGCTTGAGGTGAAAACTCACCAGGGTCTGCTCTGAGCACCAGTAGATGTGTTAGGGCTGTGTCCCAGCAACTCCTACACAGAGCAGGCTGTGGTGCACCCTTCCTCTTGGGAAGGTGCTGGAGCAGTTGGGCAGGGAGAAGCTGTGCAGGGTGTCACTGAGGGGTCTGGAGTCTGGGCACCACCTCAGCACAAATCTGTCCTGTCTGTCTGGGGCTCTCCTGCCTGCAGTACTTGCTGATGCCCTCAGCTCCCTTATCCAAGTCCATCTCTGCCCCCATGAGCATGGGCTTTTGGTTCCTGGGATGAAATGGAGATGTAGGAGCTGTAAAAGCTTCATCTGTGTTTGAATGTCTGTCCAGGTTTGTGTTGCAATGGCTCATGTTAAGCCATATTTTCTTTTCTCTCCCTCAATAAGCTCTTTTAGTGATGGTGAGCAAGACTGATGTGGCAATTTGAGCAGCTGGGCTGCTGGGAGTGTTCCTCTCTCTGGAGGGCTGGCTGTGACCTGGCTATGGTCTCTGAGGAGGGCTAATGGCACATGCAGGCAGAGGGTAAGCCCTTACTCATGTCTGGGGCTGGAAATCCCTCCTGCACAGAGGGCACTGGGCACTAGGGTCTGTGTTCTGAGTTATCTGCCATAAGGAATGGGGCAAAATTGTTCCCTGTGCCATAAATTCGCCTCAGAGCAGCTGTGTCCAGTGCCAGTGCTGGGTCATTGAGGGGAGACAAGGAGGGGATGGCACAGGGGCATTGAGAAGAGTCAGGGTGGGAATGGCACAGCTCCTTTAGCTGAGGCAGCTGAAATCAGAGCCCCTGGCTCCGTGCCTGCTGTTTGTACTGACCTGCTGGGAGATGGAGAGGCCAGAGATGGAGCTCTCAGGACACGAAGAGCAGATGTAATGTTAGTCATTACCTTATTTCCCAGCACTCGCTCGGTACAGCTTTTATCTGCTACATGAGCATATTCTGCTTTAAGGATTCTTTTAAAAGAAAAATTATGAGACGAGACACTCCAAACTCTCCTGGAAAATAGCATTGTGCTGTCTGTGCAACCCAGAACTGTGGTGAGTGTTGGGTTTGTTCCTCCTGATGACTTTTGTGTGTTTGTGCAGCCTTGTACAGCTGGGAGGTCTGCCTGGCTTTGGGGTATTCATGCTTTCTTTCCTCATACATGCAGTGATATTTCTACTGTGCTTCACAAGGGGAGTTCACATTTTGGTTGATGGAGTGAAGGGTCTTTAGCCCCTTTTTAGCTTCAGAGATAAGGGTCAGCAGAAAAAAAGGCAGAGCTACATTATTTCTTCCCTTTTAAAGGCTTGGAGTGTTGGCTTTTTTTAAGAAGTATTGATAAAATGCTTGTTAGAAAGGTGTGGTGGAACATGCAGTCCTAAGATCATGATTGCCTTGTTTTTAAAAACATAACGAAGTGACTTCCAAAGTCTGTTTTTCCAGCAAGTTGATGTAAGTGATGGTCACTGAGAGTTGTCACCAGCAGGTCCTCTGCCTTGTGCTGCTCTAACACCCCGTGCAATGGAAGGGGATGTCTCAGCTGGGGAAGGTCTGTGCTCCAGCCCCAAAGGGAGGTGTTGGAGGAGGCTGAAGGTGGTCTGGTGTCAGGGTCCAGCTCCTGCAGCTGGAGGCTGCTGCCTTCATCATGAAGTGTTGGATAAGTAGGGACCTGTGCTGTGGCTGTCACCCTTCTTACTCAACTTGGTGACAGGGTGAATGGATCCACTTCCCCTTGTTTCCCTGCAAGTCAGTCTCTCTCAGACGTGTAAGCTGCCTTGTTGGGAGATGCTAATTTGTTCTTTTCAACTCCCTGGGATTCCAGAGCATATTGTGCTCCCAGAACAGACACAAGGACTCTGTGCTCTTCTCTGAAGTGGCTCCTTTGCTGCTGTGAAAGGTGTGTGAAACTGCTTCAAGGCTGGCACCAGTCTGCAGTGGAGAAGAGGAGTTGTTATTTAGTGATTTGAGGAAACCTTCTGGTTTGTGTGTTGTACACAGTGTTCCCGGTGGGTTTGCTATTGCCATGTGCTCCATCTGGCTGTAGATGGGACCTGACCTGATGCTGATCATCTTAGTTTCCTTCTTTTGCACGAGGTGATGGGGTGCAGGTTGTAATTCTCGTGCACTGCTGCATTTCACCTTGCATAAGGGCTTTGTGAGTATCTGTGAGCGCTCTGAGCTGTGTAGAAGTGATGTTACAAAAGGATTTCTTCACAGGTCGGAGGTGGTGGTGTGGTTTAGCTGAGGGAAGGGACAGGCTGTGTCCCCAGATGACCCCGGGTCACTCCTGTGTTTAGAATCTGCTGATGCACAGCACGGGGACAGGGCTGTACACAGTGCCTGCTTCTGCTTTAAAGCCCTAATGGTGTCACAGCTCCTGTGTGGAGGCTGTGGGTGAGTCTGAGGCTGGGTCAAAGGTGTCTGTGGCTGAAGGGCTCAGGGTGCTGAGGGAAGTCCCCGGGCTGGCTGTTGCTCCTGCTGCATGTGCACTTCCCAGGCTTGGGAAGGAGGATGAGCCTGGTCCTGCTTAAGATTCAGCTCACTCCCATGCATATTTCTCATTCAGTACCCGAACACTTGGTCTTTTAAGAATCTGCCTGACCCAAATAGGGCTCGTTTGAAACCCTCAGTGGCTGGATGACAGAGTTCTGCCCTTATTCCAAGGCACTTCATCTTGCCCTGTTGTCTCTGCTGCTGTTTCTCACTGCAGGACCTGCTCCCTGACCAGCGGCACATCCATCCCTGCCCACCAGCCCTGGGTAGGTCTGGCTCTGCTGGTATCCAGCACACAAGGGGTGGCAATCCCTGGCTGGAAAACAGGATGAGTGGCTGTAGACAGAGTTTGATGTGATGGGAGTGTGGCTAGAGGTGATCTTGTCATGTTGCTTTGTTGTTTTAAGGATCTGGTGGCCTTCTGACTGATGACAGGGTGCTCTTGTCATAGTGCAAGCACTTGTTGAATGCATGAGTACTTAGGGTTTAAATGGGGTTGTGTATATCTCCTTGTATATTTAAAGACTTGTGTCTTTCTGCTTCTACAGCAAATACCAGAGCTCTCTGGCTTGCCTCCCTCTAGACTTTGTTTAGAAATTATTAATATTGCAATGAAATTTGCTAATTAATACATTGCTCCCCTAAGTTTCAGCTTGTCACAACATTGTCATTAGTTGCTATGAAAGGTCTATTCTGTGTAGCCTGGATTCTGCCATGGTAAAGCTGCCTGTTAATTTTTATCTTCTTTTCTTACAGTAAAAAATGGCATTTCGGAAGGCAGTGAAAGGAACTGCTCTCATTGGAGGAGGTGCCATAGCAACAGTTTTTGGCCTCTCTCAATTTTCTCAGTATAGAAACAAACACGTAAGTATTAATTATGATTTCTGATAAAATATGAAACGTAAAATCTGTTGGAGCGTATGTTGGGCTCACACGAATAGCTTTGTTTGCAGAGGGGTGCCAAGAGCCTCCCAGCTCCATTCGGGAGCTGCTAATCTGGAGGGTGGCATTAAACCATGTTTCACTCCAGTAGATCTGTAGCTGGTGGGGAAGTGTGATTCCTCCAAAGTGTTTTTAATGTTTAAAAATTGACCTTTGTGCATTACTGGGGATTTTACTTGGTTGGAGAAGTGGAAATCACTGGCTGAATTATAACCCTACTTTCAGACTTAGAAACTTGATGTGAAACTGATTCTCTTACTGTAGAAGGTAGGTCTCATTGGTGTGTCTCCTCCTCCTTTAGGGTCAGAGTCATCCTGCTCTTTAACCTGCTCTTCATGCAGGAGCCAAGGGGAAGGCAGAAGGGACATGAGTTGGGACTGGTTCTAGGTAGAGCTGCTGAGCTGCTGGTCTTAGAGCAAATAAATGCCCATTGTTCTAATGCAGTTCTATTGTGCTTTAGAGTTTTATAAAACAGCCATGTCTGGGCTCACTCAATGTGTGTGAGGGATGTGCCTGCTGGTGGTGTGTCCAAGGGAGGGCAGGCTGGCTCCTCACATTTGGCCAAAACTGTTTGTAGTCAGTGTTATGTGAAATGGTTGAAGTGAAGTGGTGAGAACTTTGGCCTGATCTGCTTCCTCAGGTTCTGGAAAAGGTGATGCCCAAAGAAGGGCCTCCTTCTCTTCTTTCTCCTCCTCCTCCCTTTGGGTAGCAGCCCAAGCAGAGAGGTGCTGGTTTCACATACTGTTCTCTGCTCCTCACCTGAGGCACACAGTCAGCCAGCTCAGCCCACGGGCTGTTACTCTGAGCTGCCATTCAGCTTGGGCAAGCTGAAAACAGGGATGAGAGATGGATTCCCACCGCAGAGGATGGATGGATGGTGGTGTCAGAGTGGCATAACACCCGTTCTCCAGGCTCTAACCCCATTGTGTGGGATGAGCCCAAAAAGGCTTTGCGGATTCCCAGCATATGTGTAAGCAAATGGATCTGTCAAGTGAGCAGCAGCTTGTTTGCGTCTTGTTCTAACTTGCACATTTCCCACGTGGTGCCCCTCAAAGCTGCTGCCTCAAACACCTCGTGGGGGGCAGCAGGTGGGACAGGGCACTGACACAGAGGAGAGCAGTCTGTTTGGCGTGATGACATCTCAGAGCTGTGGGTATGTCCCCCAGCCCCACTGTCCTCTCTCTGATAATGGCTGCCAATCAAATGGATGCTGGGGCAAAGATCTTGTCTCTCTCAGCCAGAGGAGGCTGTCTCTCTGAGATGTGCACTAATTGGCTACACTTTGTGGGAAATCTCTTGTTATTTCAAGAACAGAATCCATCTCAGAATAAGACAGAAATGAAATGCTTGTTTTTTTACCCATGGGCTCCATACCTGGCTGTGCCATGGCCAGCTCCTGGGGATCAGGGCATCTGGGTGCAGAGCAGAGATCTGGGCTGGCTCCAGTTCATCTCTGTTTACCATGGTCACTCTGCTGGTGTTGGATGTTCCTGGAAGACTGGTCTGTGTAAGGTCATTCCTAGGGAAAAGCTGGAGACCAGTCAAGGTCTGTGTGCAAGGTCATTTGGAGTTTGGGGTGAATCAAGTCTGGAGAAACTCTGACATTATTTTTTTCATTGCTATTACTCTAAATTTATTTAATCTTAAACAATTCAAATCCATGAATACTACATTGGTGCCAGTCAGCAGGAGCTCTGTAAGGAATTGCATCAAAGCTGAACTGAACTCCTGTGAGACAGCAGATACACAGGCTGTGTACATTGTGGCTTGATTTGGCCTCAAATCCTCTGAGCCCTGGATGGCCAAGGGGACACAGCCAGCCTTTGCTCCCTCTGGATGTGACTGAATCTCTGGCTTCTTGCTTTGTGTGGCTTTATTGGAACACTTGGAGCCAAGTGGCACGTCCTGGATGTGATGTGGGTATCTCTGTAATGATGAAGGGAAAAATCCTGTTGTGTTTTGGGGCTGTAAGAGATTGCTGTGTTTTCCTCAGCCCACAGCCATCCTGCTCTCCCTAGCTGTGGCAGTGTGGGGCTGCTCAGCAAGGGGGATCCAACCCAGAGTGACCACGTGATCATACAGCAGGGCCTGCTTTTGGCTTTTCTTAATTATTTCCTTTTTTAAATTTTTTTTCTTAATGGGTAAGAATGATGAATTTGACTCTGCAATCCTGCCTGGAGATTTCCATGAGCAAATTACCAGGAAGGGTTGCTTATGGATTACTAGATCACTCTATAACTTGATGATTGAATTCAAACTGCCAAACTAAATTCCTTCTCGCTGAGAGTGTAATCAAAACCATTCAAGGAACTCTTGCCTGAGAAATTGTAGATATAAACAGCAATTGCTTATTGCAGTAAACACACTTGTTCACTGCCAAACTAATCAGGTTACTGCAGATGGAATCCCTCTCTGCTGCCTTTCTGTGCGCCCGCATTTAATTGACAGCAAGATGAATCATATCTCTATCAATCCCCGAGCGCTAATCACCGCGCCGGCACTCGCCCTGTGCTCCCCCCAGCCTCTTCCTGTCTGCTGGGGGTTCCGTGCTGTGCTCAGCCCTCTATGCCACAGGACCTGTTTAGAAAAAACCCCAGAAAATACCCAAGGTCCAGCCCAAATGGTGCCAGGGCTTCCTGAACCTTTCATCTTTATTGTAGCCAAAGACTGCAGGCAGCTCCTTTGGAAATACTGGGTGCCAGTAAAAGCTCTCCTTTCCATCAGACAAGATCCAGAGCACTGAGACCTGATCATCTCTGAAAGAGCTGGATGTTTCCAGAGTCACGAGGACTCTGCTGCCACGCTGGGACGTGCTGCTGGTGTCCTGGCTCAGTGGCCAGAGCCTCCTCTGCCCTTCCATTGGGAATGCTGATTTATATAGTGAATGCTGAACCATGTGTCTCTTTATTAAAGTGCTTCCCACGTGCCCTGTAACATCTGACACAACTGAAAACTGTTCCTAGAAATAATGTCCATGGGCAGTAGCACTTGAGTACAGCAGGGGATTGAAGCAGGCGAGGTGACCTGGCTGTGCTGACCCTTCACTGGTCAGCTGCTTGTTGCTCCACAATGTTTTAATACAAGATTATTACAAAATTATAATGGGAAATTTTTGAGTTTATGGCTATAGAAACCACAGTGAGTTTGGGGAGGGTGTGCAGGATAAACATGGACCTTCATGTGTTGCTTCTGATCTCTGTAGGGTGCCTTTGTGCATGTTCAAGCAGCAGAGGCTGTGGCAGTTCCCATCAAGAAGGATTTCCCCACGAGGGAGCAGCAGATCCTGACGCTGAGAAACACCAGTGAGTTCGACGTCCTCATCATCGGCGGTGGAGCCACAGGATGTGGTTGTGCTTTGGATGCAGTCACCAGAGGTAGGGCTGGAGGGTTTCAGGGCCCTCTTAGCCTTGGATTACATGGTTTACAAGCAGTGTGTCAAGCTGGCTTTTCAAAAGCACTTGAGGCTGGAGGAGGTGTGCTCTGGCTGCCTGGCTGGGAAACTCTTCACAGGCACTGAAGTTCCCATGTCTGTCTGCATGCCTTCTGTCTGCTTTGGGAGTGGTAATGGGGACAGAAAGTGTAAAACAACGTGAGTAGGCACAAAGTTCTCCAGGTTCCTGAACCTCTAGATATATCTCAGAAATCAGAGGCAAAACCTAACTCCAGGAGTGTTTTTTAGCTTGAGGTGGAAAACAGTTGCTCTGCTCAGAAGGTGATTTGGAAATAAATCAGGAAGGTCTGTACCATTGGTAGGTACAAACAAAAACCTGGTTATTAATGGTTTTAATTTGTTATTGAAGATCACTCAGTTTCTTCCCTCCTGCCCCTGCTGCAGCTGCCCAGCTCACAGGAGTCAGTGTAGGGTGTCTGTGTTCAGCCTTTTGCTGCGTGTTCTGGGTACATCAGTGGGTTTGTGGAGTGGGAAATAGTCCCAGGCATTTGGTGAACTTGCTCCATTATGTTTGCTTCATTTAACAACAGACTCAGCTTTTCCTGTGTTTGATAGATCTTTCCCAAATCAGTTTTGATCATTTCCATTAATCTCCAGTCACATCTGACAAAAATAAATTGCTCTGATCTTTGAAAGTTACCGCTAATAATTAGATACCTTTTAAAGACACACCAGTTTTGGGATACCAATAGATGTTAAAATGTCCTTGGAGCAGGCGAAGTGAGGACCTGAGGGGTGGCTTCTGGTTTAGGTGACACTCTTCTCCACAGCTGCAGGTTGCCATGTAGTCACTGTTGGGTTGAAAGCAGAGCTCGCTCTGTGCCTTGCCTGCCCAGTGCTGACACTCAGCCCCTGATGGAGGGGTCTGTTATGCCAGCTCTGGATCATGGATACTTCTTCCAGTGTTCTAGGAATGAAGGAAGGCTTTGGGCCTGTCACCTGCTGCTTGTCTTGTCATTAGAAGTCATCTATTAATCATCTCTTTCCTGCAGCTCTTCCTTCCAGTTCACTTCCAGGGCACAGCTGCATGTTAGTCACCTGCAGGAAGCAGAGGCCAGAGAGGTGGTGCAGACAGCGTTGGGTAGATGTTCCACACCCACCTCAGAACAAGCTGTGTGCCCTCGCCCATGGACAGCTTCTTCCTGTCCTTCAGGGGCCCTGGGGACACAACTTGTTCCAAGTGTTCATTAGCACTTTGTGCTCACATCAGTGAGCTGTGGGCTGGTCAGACTCTTGGGGACATGCCTGGATGCTTTGGAGTAGGCCATCTTCTCAAGTCATTAGTAAGGTCTTATCACTGATGCTTTGTGTGTGCACTATTTTCTCAGGGGAGCTCTCCCTGAGTGGAGGCCTTGGCTGTGTGCTGATTTTGGGGAGCTCTCCTCAAGGAGGGGCCATGGCAATGGCTATGTTTTGGTAGATGGAGATGTCTCCCTCTGCTACATGGGGGAGATTTAGGGCACTCAGCAAAGAGTTAAGTGTTCATGGAAATATTCTTCCTGCCAGGAATCTGAACAGCAATTTGCCTGTGGGAGTGTGGCCCCATAATGTACCGTGATGCCTTCCCATTGTCAAATACCCAGCTTTTAATGTGCTTCTGTTTAAGATGTGTTTTGACTTTTCCCTCAGGAAGGAGGCTAAAATCTTTCATTACAATATAGACAGAGCTCTGCACTTTGAATACAAATTTATCCATGTACAGAGTAATTTTTCTTGTGATTGTCTCCACCCTAGAGAAGTGTCTTTAATGAATTACATTCAAATTGTGCAATTTAAGAAGTTAATTTGGTTTTCTGGTAACACAGGACTAAAAACAGCCCTTCTAGAAAGAGATGATTTTTCTTCGGGGACCAGCAGCAGGAGCACTAAACTGATCCATGGTGGAGTGAGGTATCTTCAGAAGGCCATCATGAAACTGGATATTGAGGAGGTAAGTGTTTATGCTGGTTGTTGAGCAAAAATTGGTGGTAGGCACTTGTCCTGTCCCAATTGTGTCCAAGTCTCTCTTTTCATTTTTCCAGTCTGTTGTACCCCACACCCCCTGCAGGTGGGGTGAGCTCTGCAGACAAGGGGAACTGGCATTCCTACTGGTCTCTGGTGGGCAGTGTAATCACTGCTCCCTGTAGATGGTTGGTGTTTTGGGGAAGGCAGGCAGGAGTAAAGTGCTTCCTACCTGTCGTGGTCAGCGCCTGGGGACGGAGCCATTGTCCTTGGGACATTTAGGAATGGGCAGAAAATACAGTGAATGAGTGTATAGAAATGTTTTAATCTGTCCTGTGTGGGTGGAAGTCTGGTTTTCTTGATTTGAGACATAGTTTTGTCTTCTCACTGAGACATCTCTAAGTGGATGTATGTTTTAATGGTTATAACACTGCTATGGAATGGGAGCTTGTGAGGAAACATCAGTGAAAGATGCAGTTAACAACTAGCTGGAGATGTCAGAACACCTTTGTATCGATTCCTAGTGATTGATTTGGAGAAGAACACTTCCATGTTTGCCAGTGGGAGTTGTTGGGATTTAATGGTGGGAATGGGCACAGGAGTTGTGGCCCTCCTTGAGTGCTCACATGAACAGTTACTCAGCCAATGTGCCAAAGTGAAACTTGTGGAACTTCATTTCCTTGGGAAACACTTTTCTGGACTTTTAAATTTTTCAAATCTCTGTGTTTTTGAAAGAACAGTTAAAAATTACACATGGTGTTTACTTTGATAAAGTTTCTTATGAAGCATTGCACGTGGAGACAGAGCGGAGTGAGGTTGATGTGTTCCCTCTGCTGTTCAGTACAGGATGGTGAAGGAGGCGCTGGAGGAGCGTGCAAACCTGCTGGAGATTGCTCCCCACCTCTCGGCCCCACTGCCCATCATGCTGCCTGTCTACAAGTAAGCTCTGCTCCGACCTCTTTGCCCCTCACAAGCACTGTAGAGCAAGCTCTTCTCCTAGGAAACCTTTCTAGGTGCCTCTTCCTAAACTTGTCTCTAAATCTGTCAGAGACATTGTCCTCCAGGAGCTGCTACATTGTATGAGCTGGAGCTCCTCAAGCTCAGATGCTGGCTGTGTTTATTTGGTCCTGTTAGTCAAGGTGTGCTTTAAGAAATCCTTCCAGCATGTAGGGCCTGGCTCTGCCCTCAGCAGACAGCCTCAGTATCTCACCTTACACTGAACCACAAAAAGCCAGTTCATGATCTTCATTGTGTCACAAAACCATGACTCTGCTGGGCCTAACCACAGGGAGCAGGTCAGCTGAGAGCAGTGTGAGCGCTACACAAGTTTTTGCATATCAGGAGTTTGTCCAGTAGCAGAGAGTACAAGTGCTGTAGTACAGGAGCTGTTCTGACCACGCTCTGTGTTACAGAAACAGCCTGTGCCTGTGCTTTTGGATGATTTTTATTTCACTTCATGGGCAGTTACTTTCTCTCCCTGCAGATGGTGGCAGCTGCCCTACTACTGGTTTGGAATCAAACTGTATGACATGGTGGCTGGCAGTCAGTGCCTGAAGAGTAGCTACGTCCTCAGCAAGTCCAGGGCCTTGGAGCTCTTCCCCATGCTGCGCAAGGATGAGCTGGTTGGAGCCATTGTCTACTATGATGGTATGTCTGTGCTTTGGGCTGGGTTTTGGGGAGGCACATGAGTCTGTAGCTGAGGACTCTGGGCATTGGCTTTCAAAGGGGATAAGCAACAACTTGAAGGATTCAACTGTGCCTCAAACATTAATTTGATAGATAAATGATGTTTTTCTCAGTACTAATGCACTAAATGCAGGAGGGGATATATCTGCTTTCTTGTCTTGCTGTGTTTCTGGGGAGGCAGGTCCCAGCCCTATTCCAGTCCCTTTTCACTTCCAAGTCAGGAAGTTTTGACAAACTGTTGGTAATGGTGCCTGTGAGGGGGTACTGAGATGTCTGGTGTGTTCAGGTCAGAGGTTTGTTGCAGGAGCCTCCAAAGAATGAGTAGCTTAAATCCAGACTTCCCCTGCTCTTGGTGCAGTTCCAGGTTCCACCTGAAGTGGTAGCTTCTGACCTTTTGGCAGCCAGAAAGGACTTCTCAAAGCATTGATTAAAAAGATGTCTCTTTTCCCTTTTTAGAGCTGCCTTTAAACTATTCATCAGCTTGGGGCTGGGGGCTCTGGGGAGACTGGGAGGGACTGGGACAGCGAGGCTCCTGGTTTGAGATGTGATGACTGTAAGCTGCCTCACACAGACCCAACAGAATGAAAACCCCAATGTATAAATAGAAGTTGTACACACAGGCTCTGTGTTGGGCAGAGAGTGAGATGTTGGTGAAGATGAGTCCCTCTGCCTACACTGGAGATGGAGTCTTTTCTGGCTTATTTGTAAGGTCTAGAGTAAATAGACCTTGTCATTCAGAAGCAAAATTTTAATGGGTTTCTGTAGTATTTTTGTATGGTGTGACAAGAGCTGCTGTAAACAGCACACACAAGTCATTCCCATTTAGTTTTCCATTATCATAAGCTGTCCCTTAGACTGTTGAAGGGATCCCAGGAGCACGAGGAAGAACAGAGTGGTTCTCTTCACTGTAATTATGCTGCTCATAAGAGCACTGGAACTTGAAATCTGTTTATAATCTATTGAGGTTTTTCTGATTAACCAGGTAGTTTGGCTGTGTCACAGCTCTCTGGTCCTCCAGCAGCTGAGAGAAATGCTTTCCTAAATAGCCTTAAAATCAGTCCTCAGGTCAGTCAGCCTGTGGGCAGTGTTGTACCACATTAATTACTTTGTTGGGATCAATTCACTCGTGTCTGCCCACAGTGGGTTTGGGCTGAGTTGTGGTGTCTCAGCAAGCAGACCTCAGATCCTGGCAGTTGTTACACTTGAATTTTAATGGTGTGCTTTTGTGGCCTGAAAGAGAAAGGGAACAGAACAAAGGGAAAGGGGTGGTAAGGTTGGATTAAACTCCTTTTAGTTCTTTCACAAGGGTCAGTCATAAAACAGGGCATTAAATAATTGTGGAAAATATGCGTAAAGTAGGTCATAACTTTATCTTGTCTGTCCTTTCCCTGTCTTCTCCAATTGATGAATAAATGTGTTGGCCTTGTAAGAGTGGCCTTTCTTCTCTGATCCATAGGTACAATTAAATGCTGGTTTTCTTGCTGTTCTCATTCCTTCTCTATGTCTCACCTCCCATCTCTGTGGTTGGCAATAGCACCTTCCTCTACATCTCTCTGTTTGGCACCTGTAGCACCTCCAGCAAAGGCAGGAATTAAAAGCATTCGTTGTGTAGGTTATTTTTTATTCCATGAAGCCACCTGTGTGGTTCTGACTTACTGGTGACAACATCCTCTTACCAGGGAAAGATGAGGAATGTTCCTGGGTTTGTTGATCAGACTGGTGGCATGTCACCCCATCCATTATTCATGGCTGTTTGTGTGCTGCAATGTTGCTGTGCTCATCTTAATTACATTTTTAAAATTGTTTATACAGGCAAGGAAAAAAAAAAGCCTGGTACATTGTAAATGTTGGAAGTACCAGCAAGAGCAAATCGCAGCCTCTCCCGGGGGCGATTCTTGCTCTGCCGCGGCGTCGGGGAACCAAAGCATATGTTGGATGTTAGCCTGGGTGTACACAGCGTGTCCTACTTATTCAAGGTTCCCTTTGAAGGCACAACTCACAAGTTTGTTTCTTAGGGGTACATGTCAGAGCGCATTTAGCATTCCCTGCCGTCAGGGCACTCCTCAATGGCAAAAAGGCAGCATTTTGGGGGAGGAAGGGGCTGCAATGTGAGCAGCGAGCTGTCAGTTCCGCTTAGGGAGTGGGGAGATGCGGGGCTGAGGGCTGGCGAGAGGCAGAGCTGTTTCACAGCGCTTTAAACGGGGGAATTAATCTCCATTTCAATTATACAGAGTTTCTTATGTTAAGAACCAGGAAAAACATCCCAGCAGAGACCTGACTGGCCAGAGCAGCTCGGTGCAAAGTGTTTAGGAATTCTAAGTGACACAGTCTTTTGAACTCGCGTTATTGTCCTGTCTTTGTTTGCTTGGAGACTTTCCTGGTAACATTTTCCCTCGCAAGATGAGCCTTTGGGTGCATCAGGAAAATCTGTGTTCTGGAACCAAATTAAGAGTTTTTAAGGCTTTGAATTTAGTGCTTCTTCCCAACACCAGGAATTGCCACATTTTACTTTTGAGTGTTCTGCCCCATTGAGGTATTTGATTGTTTCTTGTCTCCTACCTGTCTCCCGATGCTGTGTGAGGGATGGATGGTTCTTTACTTTCCATTCTTGGCATTTCTGTTTCTCTTCTCTCCTGGAATATTGAATATGGAGGTTATTTAAAGGTAGAAGCAGCAGCTTTGGCAGGATTTAGCTCTCTGTGTTTACAGCAAACCCCATGAGAGACCCCTCCCTGGTGCACATACACAAAAATCAATGCAAAAGAGTTGGGCATTCATTTCGCTGTCAGAAAGGGACAAATGCTTTTTTTTAATTCAGGTTCTTGCAGCTGTTTTTCCTAGTATTTGAGTGTGTCCTGAATTATGAAATGTTACTGCTTTATCATTTGTAATTGACAAATGAATATTTGGAGGAGGCTGAGCTGCAGGAGGGCTGTTACATCCATAGCCTTTCCTGGGTGTAAAAAGAAAACTCTTTGACAGTTTGTCACTGAGGAGTCTTTTCTCTAAGTAAAACACACAAATAACCGTATTTTTGGTGTTTCAAAGCAAAGGTGAGTGAGGAAGCCCCATGGGTATGGGGCTGCTTTCCCTGCCCTAGCACTCCTGAGTGCCTTTGGACCCAGGTTCTGTATGAAATCCTGCAGAAAAGGGTCCGCCTGGTGGAAGAGGGAAATTGGGAAGCACTGGTGGCTTCCTCTAGAGGAAAATAAAAGGCAGATCTGTGCCTGGACCTGCAGGAGCCGGGGTGTTTCTCTGTGCAAACCCTGGTGGGGATCGGCTCTAAACGGTGCTTGGTGGTGGCTCTCCCAGCTCGCAGCCCCGCTCAGCCCTCAGCAGCTCTTTATCCTTTTCCAGAGGGATAAAACAAATGTCCCCACCCGGCTGGCATCTTTAACCCAGTTTTGCCTCTGTCAAAGGCTGCAGCCGCTCATGTGTCCCCGCGGGAGCAGCCATTGCCCCCCTCCCAGAGGGACCCTTTATCCCCGCGCTCCCTCCCCTGTGCCCCAGGCACCCTCCCCAAAAGCAGGGGCTGAGACCTGCGGCCCCAGCTCTACCTGTAACAATTTAATTGTGTGAGTCAGCCCAGCCGAGCGTCCCCGAGCCATGACTGGGAGACATGAAATTCATTGTCGTTATTGTCCCTGTCATTTTGGATCATTATATCCCGCTGCAGAATTTTCCTCACTCCAGTGCTTTCCTACCTCCAGGAAGCGGGGATTATGGCTGGGGTTGGGGTGGGGGCAGGACTGGGAACTGCTTTTACCTCCGGGGAGCTGCAGATGAAATTGGCTTTGCTCTCTGACGCGCTGGATCTCTCTCTGCTCTGGGTCTGAGGCTGGAAACGATGAATACTCCAGTGAATTCTCTGCCTCTCGCTTTTCCTTCTTAAATGCTCATATAAGCAAGGGGGTGAGTTTTGTGTCCCTTAAGAAGTGAGCAGGGAATAACTCCTCAGGTCGTGTTACCACCAAGATTTAAGGTTGTTCCTGAGCAGACCATGGTTATTTGCATGTTGTGCCACAAATGTCAGAGTGCTCCCTCATGCACTGGGGCTCTTGAGGGGAGACTCCATCCAAGCATCAAACTCCACCATGATCTATCTGTGAATTTGATGGTGGGTCATTAGTTACTGTGTACAGACTGCCAGGCTGGGGGTGCTGAGGGGAGATGGATCAGGAGGTGCCCACGTCTTCTGCTACTCCTTCCCCCGTGTCCAAGGGTATGCAGGGCTGGAGTGGCCCTGATGCCTGGCTGCTGCAGTGGGAAAAGCAATGATTGCCCCAAATTTAAGCCATTAGTGTGAGTGCTGGGAGGAGTCCTGTGAAAACAAGTTGAGAGAACTGGGGGGGGGGAGGTCCCAAGCTGGAGAAGAGAAGGCTCAAGGGAGACCGTAGAGCCCACTCCACTCCCTAAAGGGGCTTTAGGAAAGCTGGGGAGGGACTCAGGAGCTGTGAAACAGGGGAGGGTTTGGCAGTAAAAGAGGGAGGTTGAGGTGAGATCTGAGGGATAAACCCCTTTCTCTGAGGGGAATGAGCTCCTGGCCCAGGTTGCCCAGAGAAGCTGTGGCTGCCCCAGCCCTGGAGGGCTTCAAGGGCAGGCTGAATGGGGCTTAGAGCTACCTGGGCTGGTGGAAAGTGTCCCTGCACAGGGCAGGGGGGCACTGGATGAGATTTGGGGTCCCTTCCCACCCAGACCAGCCCACAGCTCTGTGACTGCTTCACTCTGCTGGCGGGTGGGCAGTAAGCTGTGCTGACACCAGCCTGTCCCTCCCTGACAGGGCCACCCCAGTCCTGCTGTGACAGTTGTTCCTGGTGACATTTTAGCACAGTTTCCGTAAACTGACAGTGACAATGTTTAGTTTCATTTTAACGCTGGGCTTTTACTTACACTGACATGGCCATCTGATGGTGGTGACAAGTTGAAGGCTGATACAAAGGCAGTGGCAAACAGCATCATTGCAAACAGGAGCACAGAGCAGTAATTCCCAGTTTCTCTCTTGCTGGATGTGCTGGGATGTGGTGGCTCATTCCCATCTGCTGATGCCTTGTCAGCAGAGTTTTCACTCTGTGCCATAACTGGGCAACTGGCTCAATTGGACATTCTTAGGGTATGGTGGTATTTATTTTTTTAACAAAGCTTTTATGGACTTCCTGTCTCTTGCTTGTGTTATTGTGCACAGAAGTTGGAATGTATCATTCTCTCATTTTCTGATCCTCATTGTGATCTTGTTAGTTCCTGTCCACGCCTGTGATGTTTGGTCACTGCTGAGTCACAGCCCAAACTCAACAGAGCTGATTCTGTGCATGCAGCAGATGCTGGGTTCCTGCTTTAGTGCTTGTAATAGAAGTACTGGTGCAATTAAGCACTTACTTAACAATGAGAGGCTGTGGGCAGTGCTGGTGACTTGGTTGTTGGAGAGATGTGTAATTAGCACTTCAGGTTTGCTGCAGTTTGGCACACACAGCCAGTGAGGTTTGGCAGGGTCTGTGCAGACATGGTGGTTGTGGTGCTTGTCTCAGGAGAACTTTCCCAGCTTGGTCTGCAGGCATTTAAGATTGGAGGAGCTGTTATCTCAGATCTGGAGGGTCTCTGAGTCCTGACTGGTGAGGGCGGTGTCCGGTTGAGAAGTGGGAAGGCTGGGATGCAGAATCCTTGCTTTGCTGTCTCTCTGGAGCTCAGTGCAGGACACAGACGCATCTTGCTGAAATACTGATTGTCCCCAATTCCAAATCAGCACAAGAGTAAATACTGGATGTGGCACCTCTGTAATGGGAGTGTCACAGAGGAGCAGCCACTGCTTCTTTAGACACCAATAAAAAAGATAATTGTGTGTAAAGTGGAGGATTTTGGTGTAATTGTCTGGGGTGAAACAAGCTCATGTGGGATGGAGGGCTTTGAAAAAACAGGCTGTTTCTTGACCCCTCTGTCCCAAACTGGGACATTATTCTCCAGGATGACAGAATTCCCAGATGGAAAGTCACTCCTCATCCCTTTGCAGAGCTCTCAGTGTGAGATCTCTGTGCTGTGAAATGCTCCCGGGCTCCGCTCTGTGGATCCCATCAATCTGCGGCCGCTGGGTTTTCCTGGCTGTGGAGTTAATCAGGAGCTGGTTATTTCCCAGTCCCCTGCCTGCCAGTGCATTACCCGGGCTCTCCAGTGCCTTTTGGACAGCTGAGAGCTGAGTAATAGCCAGGGCTTTCTGGCCTCAGAATAACGATGAGGGGAAAATAGATGAGAGTTTGGGAGAGAGCGTGAAAATGTGTGGGACACGGCAGTGCTGGTGCTGAGACACAGCCAGTGCGTCCTGTGCTGGTGGAACAAGCAGGAGGAAAGTCAGTAAATGCTGAGCAGCTCTTGGACTAGGGCCTCAAACACCTAAGTGACAGTTGTTTGTTGTTCTTTTTGGGAATTACCTCTGTTTCCACAGTGTTTGTTCTGCTGATTGTCCTTCTCTGGAATGCTTTGGAGCTGCACAAATAGGGCACAGAGCTGGAAAGGGGCAGACTTGCAGCGTTTGAGCAGTAGATACTTAAGATATAAATTGGAAATACTAATTTTGCCCATAGAGTAGAGCTAATATTGGCTGGTACTGTAAATGGTGCTGGTGTGTGTGATGGACCAAGCCTAATGTGAGATGGTGAGGGCTGGGGTGTTGGGTACCACCTTGGGCACAGCGAGCCCCGTTGGTACCAGGGCCCTTCTGTAATGGAAGGATAAATCCTGCTGCACAGGTGTGGGCACTTCAGGGCAGCTTGAGGCTTGTATTTGTGGTGGGGTTTTGTCCTGAAGCCCAGGCCCTGCAGCATCCTGTGGGACAGGCAGCCTCTGATGGAGCACCCTGATGGGGATGTCTTTGTCAGTGAGCTCTTCCCAAAGCTGAGAGCAGCATCCCCTGCCCTCTGCATGGTCCCAGCCCTGTTCAGCTCCATGTGGTGTCTGGCAGCTCTTTGTCTCTCTCCTCCCACTGTTCCCTCTGTGTACAAGGTGTCCTTACCTTCAGCCTGGTGATAAAACCCTGTTGAGGTTTGAGGCAAACCTCAGAGGGTCTTTTTATCCCTTCCCTGATGCTGCCACTGCAGAGTTGCTGCCGCCTTTGACTGCCTTGCCTGCTGCTCTGATGGCTGGTGGTTTGCTCTCCTGCCTCTGGTGTGATGGAGCATCCCCAACTTTTCCTGACATCCTGCTGGCTGCTTCTGCTGCTCTTTTCTGCACTTTATTCTGGGCATTGTTCTCTGGGCTGGGCTGGAGTTACTGCCTCTTTCTTCATCAGTGCTTTATCATATTGCTGTTCCTCTACCCTTCCCAGAACTTTCTCACTGAAGACGAATTGTGCTGTGGCTGCTGGCATTGGGAAAGGAGAGGTCTGGGGAGGGAGGGGCGGCACCTTCCAGGCCATTGATCCCATCTTTATAACTTTGCCCTTTTAGCTGGAAACAGATTATTTGCACGGTGGCTCCAGATTGCACCAGCAGAATCTGAAGGACCAAACTTTACATAAACCATTTATACTAAACGTTGGGGCTGTTGGTGACATAAATCACCCACACTATCTATTGCAGATTTGTCACTTTATCAGTATTATCTCTGATAGAAGTGGTTCAGACACTGGGGGAAGTGAACTGGGCCCCGAGAAGCGCTGCCCCCTCCTGAATTCATTATTCAGGACACACAGAGCCCGACCCCTTCAATGTACAGTCATTCTTGCCTGATGGCGTCCAGGACTCTGGCTCTAGTGGCAATAATAAATAGGAAAAGTCTCGGGTGAAGCCGGAATTTCAGAGTAATTAATCATTGTCCCCTCCTGGTCCCTCCACCTCTCTCTTGGTTTTCTTTAACGAGGGAATTTCAGTAATAAATCTTTAATGATACACGTTAAGAATCCTTCATTAATTCCTGTCTGCTTATTGCTCTCTCTTTGATGCTTTTAAGTGGTACATTGGGAAGTTAAAACGCATGGATGGGGGAAAAGAGTTCCGGGGAGCTGGGAAAGGCTTTGCTGGGTGCCGTTTCCCCTGGGAGTAGGGGTGGCAGTGGGTGCGAGCACACGGGTACCGACACAGCATTTGGTGGCAGGGAATAAAGTGATGTGAATAAATGGCAGAGAATAAAGTGACGGGAGGCGATGGAGCAGCAATTCCCAGTTGGGTGGTGCTGAGAGGGCAGGGGGTGTTGCGGTGCCGGCGGGGCAGGGGGATGTATCTTCAAATAATCCTCCTTCCGCGCCAGCGGCCGCGGCGCCTATTCGATGTGACAGGGACAGATGTGACAGATCGCTTCTGACACACTTCCATACCACGAGCGCGTGGCTGGAGGTGACTGGTGTCCTTCCCCCGGTCCCGTCCCCGCTGCAGGACAGCACAATGACGCCCGGATGAACCTCGCCATCGCCCTGACCGCTGCCAGGTACGGCGCTGCCACCGCCAATTACACTGAAGTGCTGCGGCTGCTCAAGAGCACGGAGCCGGGCAGCGGCAGGCAGCGCGTCTGCGGGGTGCGCTGCAGGGACGTCCTCACAGGTGGGCTCTCTCTCTCTCTTTCTCTGCCTTCCTCCTGGCCTGGGGACACAATGGTGGCCCTCATCCCCCACAGGGTACCCATCCATCTACAGCCTCCCCCAATGGCGCTAGCTCAGCGTGGGACAGGCAGCACTTTGGGAGAGTCCCCACTGCCTTAACCAAAGGCAAAGCAGCCAGAGGAGGGAGGAGGGGGAACTCTGCTGTTTGTAAACAGCAATGAAGCGGCAAAGGATCCATCTTCGCTGTGTGTGGCAGCGTGCTGTTAGCCTCGCTCATCCCTGACTCCTGGCAGGTTTTTGCTCAGATCCCAGTGTTTTGGCAGGACAGGCCCAGCCTTACATCCAAGCCCTTCTGTAAAGCAGAGATGATATTGTAAAATGCTGTGTGCATACATTTATCACCCCTTATCCAGCCTGAGATCTCCTGTCTGAGAGGCAGGTTCTAGCTCAGCTTCTGCCCCCTCTTGCCTTCACAGATACAGGGGAATTTCACTGCAAAGTTATGTGTTGGTTCTTTTTTTTTTTTCTTTCTTTCTTTTTTTTATTTTTTAAAACCTGATGTTATGTGCAAACTCTTAATTTTTGCAAAGGGAACAGCTGCTCTGTTGTGATGAGGCCAGGCCACCTTACTGGGGTTGGCTCAGAGCCAGATCAGCCGTGGTGTCAGTGAGCAGGGAAGGAGATGGGGTGATTAATTCTGTTTTCTTTCACAGGGCAGGAGTTTGATGTCAAAGCCAAGTGTGTTATCAATGCCACGGGACCCTTCACAGACTCCGTGCGCAAAATGGATGATGAGGAAGTGCCAAACATCTGTCAGCCCAGCGCCGGCGTGCACATCGTCATGCCGGGCTACTACAGGTACAGCTTTCACAGCCCCAGTGCCTCTAACTGGCTCTGTGGGGTCACTGCACAAACACCTTGGTGGGGGTTGCAGTGGGTTTGAACGTGTGAGTTCATTGTCACTTTTTGGTTCATTTTCCAAGAGGATCCTGGCACTGTGCCCACGAGAAGAACAATCGCGTGTGTTGGGAACAGACTGGAGGCTTGTAGTTGTTGGTTAGAGCTCAGCAGGGCAGAACTGCTGCTGAGCAGGAGGGCGTTCAGGCACAGCAGCCACAGCAGGCTGGGGGAAGGCACATCCCCATCTGCCACAGAAGCGGTGTCTGCTGGAACTCCAACATTACCTCTGCTTTCTGATCTCATTTGCATCCCCATGGAAATCTGTATCTGGACTGGCCCCTGCTCTGTGGGCACAGAGAGGGCATCCACAACCTCTCTGGGCAACCTGTTCCAGTGCTTCACCACCCTCACTGTAAAGAATTTCTTTCTTAAGTCTAAATCTACCCCCTTCCAATTTACATCCATTGTTTCTAGTCCTTCCATCCGATATCATATTAAAAAGTCCTTCCCCTGCCTTTCTGTAGGATCCCCTCAGGTACTGGTAAGTTACTGTAAGGTCCCCTCTGGGCCTTCTCTTCTCCAGGCTAAACAACTCCAACTCCCTCAGCCTGTCCTCATAGGGCAGTTGCTCCAGCCCTTTGACCATCTTCATGGCCCTCCTCTGGAGCTCCACATGACCACAGAGGGTCCATTTGAGGAATTTTTAGCCTGGTGTACAGTCTCTCGGGCATTTTGTTCTTTTTTTGATGTATTTCCACATGAAAAATGGGAAATGTCCCACAAGCTGTTGTAAAGCAGGGCTGTGATCCCACTTTACTCATCTACTGAGAGATGTGGGCTGGACCTCATGGCCCTATAGCAAACGCCTGTCGGCTTTTATAACTCTGACTCACTTTGGAAATTCAAAGTAGAAGATGTCTTCATACATGTGAGGGCTCTGCTTTATTTATTCTGCAATAAGCTAATAATTTTAATTGGAGAGAATTCTTATTCTCCCCACTCCTCTGTGTGTGTCAGTGCGTGGGCACTGCTCCTCCTGTGCAGCAGGACCTGCCCACGCCTGCTGAGCTGGAGCTCTGCTGGATCCCCTTGACGTGGGATGGCTCCAGCCAAGGAGAACTGGAGGTGTCTCACCTTGGTTGTACTGGGCTTTCTCCCAGTGCCAGGCAATCATCCCCAGGAAACCAGGATTTTACCACGTCCACTTGTCACGTGGTGAGTGGTTTGTGGAACTTTGGCCCCTACTCTCGCAAACGATGGCACAAACATAATTAAGATTTTGTAAAACTAATGTTAAGCTAATGCATTCATTTCCCATGGGTTTCTTACTCATTGATGTTCTTCATTAATAGTCCCAGTATTCCTCCTCTCATTAATTCTATTTTTAGCACACACACACATCTATTCTGGGAGCCACAGTGAGGTCTCTCACTCCCTGTTGTACATGATGTGTGACGCCAGGGAGGGTCAGTTTGCCTTCCTGCCTGAGATACGGTACTTTTTGCCTCTCTTTTTCTGACAAATTTTGGATATTTTCTACCTCTGTAGCATTTTCTTGCCTGTTCTACCTTCCTTATCTGGTGAACTTGGCTGTTTCACCTTAGTTCTGCCTCCAGAATGTCACCTCTGTTCTTCAGCTGCACTTGTGGTGCTTTGGTCAGATGCTTCCTTCTCTCGAGCATCTGCTCTGCAGGACCTTGTGTTTAATGTCCATAAATGAGCCATCACTGACTTTGGGCTGAGGAATCCTGATCTGTCCTGCAGTTACATCCTCTTCTCTAGTTCAGAGGTCCAGAGGCTCTTACATTCTACCTGTAATTTAATGATCTGTTTCCACGATTGGTTCCTGATTTGTCAGACGTTTGACATAAATTCTCCAATTGAACTGTTCTGCTGTTTGGTAATGTAATCTCTTTAAAAATCAGATGTACTCCAAACTCAGTGGTTTGAAATCAGCCCTTGTGCACGGTGCTGCTGCTTTACCCTTTGCTGTGCTTCTTGCTGTTTGTTTTGCTGACAGAGATGCATCTGTGTTACACCTGAGGACCATTTCCCACTCTTGTTTCTGTGTAAAGGCATCACTTTGTCCTTGATTATTGGAGTTTGCAGTCCTGAACTGACTCTTTGCAGTGGTCCCTGGGGATTACTGGGGAGATCTGGCAGTGGCTGATGTTGCTGGAGCGTGTATCACATTCTCCCATCCCTTCTGTAGTCTTTTGAGAGTATTCCTGGTGTGCAGCAGAAATAGGTTGCCACCTATTGCTGACCATGACCCTTTGAGTGCAACCACCCAGCCAGTTCCTTACCCACCCAGTGGTCCTTCTCTGGTCTCTGCACTGGGAAGAGGTGGGTTTGAGGATGCCATGGGGCCAGTGTTGGTGCTTTGCAGATGATGGTGGTTTCTCTCCCCTCACCTACTGATGTTGGAACCCTGTCACCCAAGGCTCTGTTAGGCCTCATTTGCCTTGAGTGAAGCCATCACTTGCTGTGAAGTCTCATTGCAAGCACCTCACGCTGTAGGGTCTTGTGCTGAAACTTAGTTTTAAGCTTTTACTTGCTTCTTTTCCGTATTTTGAACACTTTTTTCTGCAGTCATCTTCAAGAAAAAAATTCATACTTTTGAGAAAATGTTTAAAGTTTTCTGAATATTCCAGTACTGTATATTAAATCTCTAGTTTCCTTTCTCTAAATCAATAGTTTTTTCATTTTAAAAAGTAATCATGTGTCTGAGGTGATTTACCTTTCACAAATCTGTGTTGACTCCCCCTATTAAATTGTCCTTCTCTGACTGTGTGCTCAAGCAGTCTATAAATATCATCTAAAAAATGTTCTAATATACATGCCATGTAGGATACTCTCAGCTCCTCTCCTAGCCTTTCCAGATATTGAAGCTTCCCTTTGCTGATCAGTTTAAGTCTTCCTAAAGATGAAATACTCAGCGGTTCAGCTTATGGCTTTCTGGAATAGGTAATTGTGCCTGAGCAGATCTTTGCCTTCAGCTCATTGTGTTGGTAGTTATTTGAGTTACTCCCCTGTGGGTCCTTGTTACCACCTGTTTAAAGCCAGGTCATGAACATCTTGGATTTTTTAATGACTTTTTAAAAATCATTTCCCCTAATAACAAATGTAGGGCTGTAATCGTTTATCTGGGGTATGGGGTTTTCTAGAGCAGATCCCTTGGTGACACTTGAACTGTTGTGATCTGTGTCCCTTCTCCATGTCAGCCCAGACAACATGGGCCTGCTCGACCCGGCCACCAGCGACGGGAGGGTGATTTTCTTCCTGCCATGGGAGAAGATGACCATTGCAGGGACCACTGACAGCCCCACCGATGTCACATCCCACCCCATCCCCACAGAGGAGGACATCAACTTCATCCTGAATGAAGTGCGCAACTACCTGAGTGTCGACGTGGAAGGTAAAGCACTGGTGGCTCTTTGTTCCTGGGCAGGTGCCAAGAGCTCTGTGGTGTTTCAGCCCTAGGAAAGCTGGGAGGTTCTAACGTTGGTGGGACAGAAGTGCCATCAGAGCCCTAAAATGATGCTTTTTGCAGACACAGCTGTGCTACACGGGCTGTTGAAATGGAATTGGTTCAGGTTTCATGTCCCTTTCCCTTGGCTGGTGCTCGATGTGCTCACCCCTCCCCGCTCCCAGGCAGAGCTGGCAGGGTTTGGCCACAGCAGCACAAGGACCTCAGATTATTTACCTGCTTCTCTTGAAGTATGAGTTGTTCTGCCTTTTCCTGTGCCTTTGTTTGTATTTCCCTTTTCCCAGGCAATCAGTTCTTAGGATTTACTTTCCTTGATGTGGTAATTATCTGGTAAAGTTAGTTTGTGGTAGGAAAGTACCATGGGCAAAAAGGAGAGTTTCTACAAACTGCTTGGTA
>VZTY01030650.1:144822-155114 GCA_013400935.1 Turnix velox | reverse complement strand
GATGATCTTTAAGGTCCCTTCCAACCCAAACTATTCTATGATTCTATGAAAAGGAGACTGGGAAGCACTTGCAGTTGGGATGTTGCAGCATCGCTGCTGTCTGGAGGCTGGGAATGCCCTTCAGCAGGAGCTGATGGCTCTGGATTGTGTAAACTTTGGAAGGTCTGTGGGAAATATCCCCAGAGTTCTCTGAGCAGCAGCATTGGCTCTGTGTGTGTGTGTGGGGTGGGCAGTAAGGGTCAGACTGTGCCCAACACGGTGGCTTTTGCAGGGTATTTCCCAGAAGTGCTCTCTGAGTGTTCCATTCCTTTGCCTGGAGCCTACCTGGGTGTGCTGGTCTCCACACAGGCAATTAGCAGTGTTTATAGATTGCTCGTTATTGAATTAACAAGTGTGGCGGCCGTATCAGCGCGCTGCAGACCTGCCTTTTTGCTGCCAGAGACAGTGCCAGGGTTATCAACTCACACAGGCTTGGCCGGGCGCCAGCGCTTTAATTACAGTGTCACACACACTGCTTTTTCTAGTTTCATTAGTTTATAAACCTAATATGGTATCTTATTTCTGTGATTAACACTTCATTTTGGCAGGTTAAACATGCTGGCGGAGCACCATTGATTTCTGAAATCCATTTTGTGTTCTATGGGGGATGTTTTTACACCCTTTTACTGATTTTTCAATTATCGTCTATTTGAAAGTTTTGTGTTTAAAAAAAAAAAAAAAAAAAGGAAAAACAAAAAACTGTTCCAGAGTCTTCAGTATCCAGCAAATGGGCCTGTTTTTCTTTTGCAATTTTAATAAGCAATCAAATGCATTCCATTGAGTTCTGTGTTCTCCTGGCCTGGGACACAATGGGGATGTGCTGTGGTGACCTTGGCCGTGCTGATGGGTTCTCTCCTTGTCACTGTGTGTAGCAGCTCTGGGTAAAGGTCAGTTGTTGGTAGGAAAACTTGGAAGAATAAGCTACAAGCCAGAGGAAAAACTTGAAAACTTAAAGCAAACATTACACTCACCTGGAGCAAACTTTGTTTGGATTTCTCCATCACGGTGTGAGGACTGGATGGTCACACAGGCAAGAAGCAGGTTTGGTGCTGGGGGGAGGTTTGGCAGGGGGTGAGTTTGGGGGTTTTTGAGCAGATCACAAATGCATCTGGCATGGTGCCTGATGCTCATCTCACAGTGAGGGTTTGCTGGTGGGCAGTGGGTAGTAGATACTTCCCCACAGGCTCCTGGTTGACCTCTGTCTCTGGGCAGTGAGAAGAGGAGATGTGCTGGCAGCCTGGAGTGGCATCCGTCCCCTGGTCACAGACCCCAGCTCCAAAGACACTCAGTCCATCTCCCGCAATCACGTCGTCAGCATCAGTGACAGTGGCCTCATCACCATAGCAGGTACTGGTGTTCCTCTCCTGGTACAGCAGCTTTGGCCCTCCCCAGAGTGTTTGATTCAGAACTTTTCCTGTTACGGGAGAATCACATTTTATTGACTTAGCTCATGATCTCTCAGTGCTGGGACCAAGTCTGGTAGGAGTAATGGGACATACAAAATATGTAAAGTATATCCCAGCTCTCTAACCCCCTTGCTTTCCCCAAACCAAGAGTGAATGTGTATTTGCAGGTGGGAAGTGGACAACATACCGGGCCATGGCACAGGACGCCATCGATGCTGCAGTTCAGACACACAATCTGAAGGCAGGCTCCAGTAAAACCATTGGGCTGCAGCTCCAGGGAGCTGAGGACTGGAGCCCCACACTTTACATCCGGCTGGTCCAAGACTATGGACTGGAAAGTGAGGTGAGTCATGGCTTCTGTGGTGATTTCTGCCTTGGAGGGGTTTGGCTTTTATGGTTGGGTCTAAAACCAGCATCACTGGTACAAGGGTCTGTTGAGTCTGGAAAGAAGAGCCTGTTGTCAGGGTGAGGCAAAGACAGTCTTAACAAAAATTAACTACAGTAATTGTTCTTCTCTTCTTCCCTTTTCCCTTTCTCCTGCTGTGTGATGTGGGCTGTTTGCTGCTTGGAAATGCTGAGACATGGTAGGGTCTATCTGCCTCAGAGCCCAGCAAAACCTTTCCTTCACACACAGCCTGGCAGAAGAGCTGTGCATCCCTTGGGCACAGGCACATTCAGATACAGTTTCCTCCCACACAGCCAAAACCCCGGTGCCTTCTTCAGCTTATTTGCTGCTGTTAGTGAGAGAATTGACAAGGAAACCTGTTATGTTTGATGTGCTTTGAAAGCACCTTGAGTTTTGTTTTTCCCTCCATAGGTGGCTCAGCACCTGGCTTCCACCTACGGTGACAAGGCTTATGAGGTGGCCAAAATAGCCCAAGTGACAGGGAAGAGGTGGCCCATTGTTGGCAAACGTCTGGTCTCTGAATTCCCTTACATTGAAGCTGAGGTATGTGCAAAAACTCCATCGAGTGCTTTGATTCTCTCCTTGGGATGAGCAGGTTCTGGAGGTGGTCTGTCTCTGCCAAACATCTCCAGAAGCCACTTCCCTTGGTCAAGGACAGATATTTTTTTTCTATTCTTGTTTTTCCCACATTACTACACGTTAAAGCACATACAAATATATCTAATGTCTGTTTTTAATTTTGAGCATGCCCATTTAATCCCAGATGCATTTTATGCAATGCTCCAAGGAAAAGCGAGCTGCTGACCCCCTGCTGGGCTGGCCAAACCAGCCAACAGCAGGGGGGTCCTTGTTGGTGCCAGCAATGTCCCTGTCTCCCTGGGTTCTGCAGGTGGTGTATGGGGTGAAGGAGTACGCCCGCACTGCCGTGGACATGATCTCCCGCCGCACACGCTTGGCCTTCCTCAACGTGCAGGCGGCAGAGGAGGCCCTGCCCAGGATTGTGGACATCATGGGGAAGGAGCTGAACTGGAGTGAGCAGAAAAAAAAGGTACAAAAAGGCCTTTTTAAATCCCCGGCTGCGGTGTTTTCCTCAAGTAATTTCCATGTTAATGATCTAAATGAGCTGAGAACTTCAGCGATGCTCCTGCCCAGATGGAGTGAGTCACTTCCTGGTTTCATGACAAAAACTGGATGGAAATGGCTGGGAGATGAGTTGGTGCTGCTGGGGAGGGGAGAAAGGGAAGATCTAGAGTCTGTTTTTCCCAGCTTTAAAGTGAACAATTCCATGAACCAGCTTGATGCACAGCCCCTGGAGTTCTTTGCTGTGTTTAGGCAGTTAGGTGAGACAGCACTTAAGCCTGATGTGTGACCCAGGTAAATAGACTTTGTGTGTGACTGATGGTATGCAATGGTCCTAAAAGGGATTGAAACTTTTGACTCAGTTGATATCCCTTCTCAAGACCAAAAGGTGCCTAGACTTAACTGATTTTTTCTAAATACTTTTCAACTACTCAACCACCATCTGCTTAATTTTTGGACCTCGAATAAATTCTACTTAAGAGGAAGAAGCTAATAATTACTGCAGTAAAGATAATTGGGTAAGAACTTGCTGTTCCTCAGCAAAATGTGTTTTTTGTTGTAGGAAGAATTAGAGGCTGCTAAAAAATTTCTCTACTATGAAATGGGCTACAAAGTAAAATCTGATCAATTAACAGACAGCTCTGAAATCAGTCTGATGCCTTCAGATATTGAAAGGTAAGGGTAAGAAGGGTTCCCTGTGCTGTGAGGAGTCACTACCCCTCATCCTTCCCCCCCATTCTCCTCCTGATAACCCTCATGTTGCAGGTACAAGAAGCGTTTCCACATGTTTGACAAGGACAAGAAAGGGTTCATCACCATCCTGGATGTGCAGCGTGTCTTGGAGGTACCATTTTCCCCTGTTCCTTGTGTTTCCTTTGGAAGCCTGTCTGGCTGGGTGTGTGGGTGAGCAGTGCTGAGCATCACTCACCCCCTGAACCTCTCTCTGCAGAGCATCAGTGTGCAGATTGCTGAGAAAACACTCCATGAGATCCTGAACGAGGTGGATCTCAACAAGAATGGCCAGGTTGAGCTCAATGAGTTCCTGCAGGTGAGTGTTGGAGCAGAAGTGGTGACTTTACTGAATGTGGGTGTTTCATCACTCCCCTCTTGCTGATGGGCCACTTGGAGCTGGGGCAGGTGTCACTTGGGTGAGCACGGGGGTGTCAGATCAGTGACACATGGAACCATCCTCCAGCAGCTTTGGAATTCAGAGGTTTTTTTCATGTGCAGAAACAGTGAGAGCCAAAGAACAGGTCCAGTTTAGAGCACACCACAGCACAGACCTGTGTTTGGCTTCTGTAATACAGAACATCTGACTGAATATGTTCAGGGTTTTATAGTGGCAGAATTGTGCCACTGACCTCTCTCTGGGTCTCCACAGTCATCAGTAGCTTCTAAAGGTTTTGAGTATTTTTAAAAAGGAGGCTGTGGTTAGAGCATGTCCAGCCCACAGCACCCCAGTGTAACTCTGGGCTGGCCCATGTCCCTGGGTTTGGCTGAAGAACCACCTGAATGTTCACAGGCCATTGCCAGGTGGCACTGGCCATGCCGGGGCTGTCTCACCCCACTGTGCCATGAGGAGTAGCTGCCGTCCCTCCCCTGCCTGTGGCAGTGATGGATGCCCTACATGAGAGAAATTAATGCTGGGGATTTTGGTCAATGTCGGCCCTTTCTTCACTGTGTCAAGTTAAACAAACAAGATCAAGGCAGAGGAAATGGTAATTGTCTCTCTGGAGATGAGCTGCGGATAGGAGCCGCCTTGTTGAATCTAAATGCAGGAAAATTTCACAGGTTGTGTCCAGCATTGAAAAAAGGACTGATCGTTTGCCTAAAACACAGCCATTTAGCTGGGCAGCTAGGGTGCAACTGGGAGAAGGGAAGAAACCCAAATAAACCTGGGGGGGGAAAGGAAATGGCTCTGGGGGGGTTGTGCTTAAGTATTTGAGTCTAAGAGCAGTCCTGGCTGCTTTCCTGGCTGTTGAGAAGGGTCTCCCCCCAACATCTCTCTTCATGAGTGGGGAGAGCCCACTCTCCCCTGCAGGGGCTGTGTTACTTTTATTTGGTAAAAGAAGGTGAGACAGGAATTGTGCACCATCTCTGCATTTTCCCTGCATTTGCCCAGCTCTAATTAATAAATTTTCCTGCAAAGGGGAAGAAATCCAAAGGATTTTTAGCACTCAGTGGGAGTAAGCCATTGCAGTGGGCAGTGCCGATTGCTTCCCCTGTGTCTGTGCCTGGCTGAGTGAATGCAATTCCACTCTAATGCTCATTTTATCCCTGGGATAAAACAGAATTAACTAAAATCTTAGCACTAGTGTGTGTTCGTTATGAAAGAGCCAAGCCCAGTTTCAAGGACTTAAAGGCAAATTAGTTTGAAAAGTCCATAAAGGAATTTGGATTGGCAAGAGTTGTGGAAGTCAAGTGCAGTCTCTGCAGAGAGGGCTTAGCTGGGGGGGTGGTGAGGCTGTAGTGGGGGTGTCCCTCAGCTGGGTCTTACAGCTACTGGCAGGGAAAAGGAAGAAGGAAAAGAAGAAGCCCTGGTGAAATAGATTGCATCCTCCTGCAATGTAACTGCAACTTCCTGGCACTGCTGGGTGCCTGCACTGGTACCTCCACATGGTCTGGTGCTTCTGCCCCTCCTGCAGCCCATGCCTCACCAGAACCTTCCCTGGTGTCTCTGGAGCATGGAAACAAGATTTTTGGAGAAACAGTGTTTTGGCTTATGGTGTGTAAGGATCATTTCTAGGTCTGCAATGTGTCCCTGTGGACTGGGACTGTGTTGGTGTCACCGCAAAGTCCTACTTGTAGGATGCCAGCCATGTCCATCCACCTCTCCTATCACAGGGGAGTCATGCCACTGTGCTGGTGTACTCGACTGGCATCTGCTGGGGGGTGGTGTGGGGCTGCACCCTCTGCCCATGACAAAAGTTTGACAGGCTGCTGTCCCTGTCCCACAGCTGATGAGTGCCATCCAGAAGGGCCACGTGTCGGGGAGCCGTCTGGCCGTGCTGATGAAGACGGCAGAGGAGAACCTGCGCCAGCGGGGGGTGATCTCGGTGGACCGCAGCGGCGGGGGACTCTGAGCACCCCAGGAGTGCTGCTGCCAGCCCCAAACATTCCAGTGCTTCGAGTGTCCCCGCTTGGTCCAGGTGACCCCGTCTGTCCCGTAGCTCTTGCAGACGTCCTTCACTGCCTGTTTGCGCTGTTTAACGGTTCTCTGTTCAGCTCCTCACACTCCACACGTGGCCTTTTGGTCTGGGGGTTCTTTGGGTAAGAGGGTTGGCTAATGGGAGTTCAGGAATATGATTGGAGGACATCTGGGGGGATCTGCCACCTTCATTGCCTTCTCTGTCCCCATCAGAGTGCACTGCCCAGATGTGAGGCTGCCTTTCCTCACGCTGCTGCCAGCTCTGCAAACACTTAGCATTTGAGAGCTGCTGCTGTGTCCCTGCAGCAGAGCCACCAGCACTCGGGCAGGTAGGGAGCAGCCATGTGGAGCTGGAGAACCACCAGAGATCCCAGTTCCTCAGTGGGGTGACAGCTGGGGGACAGCTCTCCTTCTTCACAGCTTAAAAAATAACCTTCCTTTAATAAACAGCACCAGAAGTGCTCACACTGTGCCCAGTTTCGGTCTGACACTGGTGATGTGTTTGATGGCACAAGGCTGAGTTGTTGATTTAAAAGTTCTTAAAGTGAAACAGTGAGACCTGGTTTGCATTCCACTTTCTTTTCTAGACAAGTGAAAGGGCTATTTCTTAGCACATTGAAGGGGGGGGAAAAGGGTTTTTTTCTTAAAGCAAGTATCACTCAGTTGAGATGCTCTCTTGGCTGCTGGAGCTGGGTGTTTGCCTGCTGCTCTCAGTGCCTGGGTGCTTCCTGCCCAGTAGAGGAGGAATGACATAGGAATGTTTTATGGATGGATTGGCTGTTCTAGCATGTTCTTTATGAGAAATATCCATCTCCAGCTCACACCAAGCCTCAGTCCAAGGGGCCACGGTCCCTCCTTGGGTACAGCCTGATGGACTGAAGCTGTTGCTGCCACTTTCACTGATGGAAAGTAACACTGAGTGAGGGACAGCAGGGATTCCTGGAGCAGTTTAAAAGGGGAAGTGATTGCATCCACAGAACAGAGTGTTTGTGTGAAGCAGGGAAAGTACTGATAGCACGTTTAAAAAAAAATATATCAGATGTTTACAAATAGAAAAAAAGGGGGTGGGGGAGAAGCCTCATTTAAAGTTGAGTAAATGTTTCTATTCCCGTCAGTTCAAATTAATTTTAAAAGGATCGAGAGGGTCTCACTAAATACCTTTGTTATGGTTTGTGCATGTTATATTTGTTGAATTTTTATTTAATGCTGCCCTTTCCCAAACACTGATGGGGGATCAGGGCTCTCAGTGTCCCTGGGAGCTGTGGGACACCCTCAGCAGTGTTTGGTATCTGCCAGAGGAGACTTGTTTCTCTACTCTGGGAAGTTTCCTTGTCTATGTTCCAGTATGTCCAGGTAAATTACATGAATGTTTGGCTCAACTTTGTATTTCTAAAAGCCTTTTCACAGAGGGGTGCAGTACCAGATTTTCCCTGTACAGCATGGGGGCTGCTCAAGTCAGTGAGCAGAATGGGAAGGGGTGGCATTCTACTGATTTAAGAAGGAGAAAAAAAAATTAAGTGAAAGAAATGAAACCTTTTCCAGGCCACATAAAGAAAATTATATGCTATATTGAATGTTGTTTGTATGGTTTATTCTCCTCTGATCATCTGCTGTGAAGCCCAGATTCACTGCTCTCCTGTTCTCCTGCCCCAGCACCACACATAGGTGGGATTCAGGAGTTCCCTGGGCTCTTCTGTGTCTCCAGAGGAATTTGCTCCTCATCTTGGCACTTGGCTGTCCTCTTTCTGCTCCTTTATACCACACAGCCTGTACTCCCTGACCCCTGTGTCTGGGGAGGAGATGGTGTATGGGACTGGAACCTGCTGGACCCTCCGGGGGAGCCCTGAAGTGTTTATTTATTTATCCCTATCTTTGTGCCCGGGAGCAGTGACTTTGTGCTTTGGGTTTGTCCCTGTGCTTGTGCTGTGGAGAGAGCTGTGACATGTCTCTGTCTGTGCTGTGCTCAGCTGGTGGAGAACCAGCGCTGGGATAATTGGGTTTGCTTTTCCTTTTTTATTTTTGAGGTAGGAGCTGGATTTCTGGATGGTGAGGAGGTTTGTTCAGTGTTTGGAGTAAAGGGGAGAAGGGTGTTTGTGCAGAGGAGATGTGTGTCTGTGCACAGCCCTCCCACCCCCAGTTTGTTTGGCTCCTGCTCCAGGTTGGACTGGGAAACTCTCTGTTTGAGGCTGGGTTGTCATTTTTATAACTGTCTTGGTGTTTCACTGCCGTTATTTATTACTTTTGATATGAGGAATGAGCCGCATGCGTTTATGGAGCAATAAGAGGATGTATTTACTGTGCCTTGTTTTTAACTGAGTGAGGATTGAGAGCATGAATCAATAAAAGTGATTAAAAACCTTCCCCTCGCCGGCTGTTTGTTGCGGCTGTTCCGGAAATAACGTCGATCAGTCTCAGAAAAGTTTGGGTTTTAGGGCAAAAGGTGTGTCTGGGTGCTCCTGGCCCTGCTCTCCACTTCCAGCTCAGGTCCAGCCCTCCTTGGCCAAGCAACGTGGGAGTCAATGCTGTGACAGCGACCCCGGGATGAGAGCCAGAGCTGCCAGCAGGGTAAAGGGCTGGAAATACAGTCCGTGGGCTGGAGGGGAAGGGGGAGAGGTGGAAAAGCAGGGAGGAAGGGGGGGGTCCCTGTGCTCACTGATGAGTTTTACCCCACCTGCAATCGATAGGAGCGGCAGCGGAGTCCCCTCATCCATCCTGATCAGGGCAGGTGTCAGGGGGCTGCCGCCTGCTGATGGATGCTCTGGCGGGAGAAGATGGGATGTATTTTCATGGGCAGTACATCAGGAACGCTCTCACTGGTTTTAATGCTGTTTTTATCATCTCTGTGTTATTTTATAGGTTTTAACTCACATTGGTAACAGGGAAATCCCACAACTGCACTGAGCCTGGGGCTGTCCCCAGCTCCCCTCCCTCTGTCCCCTTAGAAACAAACGGCTGATACCTGGAGCATAATTACAAAGATCATGGATTTATCTAACCCATAGTGGGTCAGTGTGTGACAGAAAGAACTTGCAGCTGTCATCTTGGTCCCCAGTGTTTTGCTGCACTGGGATTCCCCTGGGCTGTGGATGTGCTGGGGAGTTTTTGGGGAGTGGAGTTTTGGGTCTGGGTTTGTGCAGCTTCTCCAAGTGGCTGAAACATTCAGATCTAGTGTGGTTTCTGTTCGCTGGCACTGGTGTGGAAATAGGAGCAGGGTATTGCAGCTACATGAATTCTGCTCCCTCAGCAAGCCTCTGCCTCCTTTAGTTTAGTTTTATCACAGTCCTGCTGTCAGGGGATTGTCCAGCTGGGTACAAGCTGGTCTTCCAAAATCTGGGTTAGTTAACAGAATGGTTAAGTAAACCTATTGAGCTGGACTAATAGATATTATTTAACTGGACTCCATCCTCAGGGGGTGGCACTGCGCTTTGTCTGTGAGGAGGCTGTGCTAAACCCCATGGATTCAGGGTCTTTTTGTGTGCTGTGATGCAGGAAGCTTCACCCTGAGCCCCTTCCCTGTGTCAGGGGGTGTCCATGTAATTGGTGGTGGGAGAAGCTGGTGGGAGGTGGCTGGAGCCAGTCGTGGCCATCCTGCCCCCAGAACAAGCAGCTCCTCACTCCTTCCCTTTGCTGGCCTCCAAATCCTCACTGGGTTTATTTTCCTGGAGCTCACAAATTGGCTTTTTTTATTATTATTATTATTGCTATTTGGCACATCTGCAATTAAACCACCCCGTGGCTCATTCTCATGCACAGGGCTGGCCATGGCCAGGCAGAGGAGCTGTAAATCCCCCATCCATTCAGGTGACAGCCAGATATATTTCATTTCTCCCCATGAATCATTTGCCACCCTTATTGCAGAAAAATGGCAAAATTATGGTGTGTCACGTTTTCATAAATTCCTGCTTTCCTCTCCTTTCCCTCCAGTTGGCTCCATAACTCCTGTCGGAGTGCAGGGTCCCGGGCTGTTGCTCACCAGCCCCCTGGGAACCAAAAACTGGGCTTTGCTGCCCAAGCTTGACTTGGAGTCGTGACTTGTTACTTGTGAGGAAGCAGGGACTAACAGCACATTTACCTATTTTTATATTTCTTTTCCCAAATAACCATGGCCATTCCTTTATATCCCTCCAACCCTTCCTCTCCTACCTCTGCCTCCTGTGAACTGCAGAAAAGCAGATATTTTTCTGGCTTTGGGAATGTAAAAAAAAATTCCTTA
>VZTY01030650.1:127322-139822 GCA_013400935.1 Turnix velox | reverse complement strand
ATCTGTGGGAAAGAATCTGTCATCTGTGGGCCTGGTTTGGAATGGAAACACCCCCTGAGAAGGTCACACGCCTCAGTTTTGCAATGCCTTGAATCTCAGTGTATTGATAAAAGGCAGTGATTTGGGGCTGAGACCTCTGGGGGAGGAACAAGTCCCTGTTCCCTCCCAGCCCCAAGAGCAGAACCTGCTGCACCTCCCTCATTCCTTTCTCAGGATCCACTCTCTCCTCCAGAGTTCAACATGCTGCCCTGGCCCCAGTGTTAAACCAAATATGATAGTTGTGTCCTGCAGGTGTAATTTTAGCATGAATGAAACCACTGGAGCTCTGCAGCTGATGTTCTAAAAGATGTGGAAATGGAAAGATGCCTGTAGACACCTCAAAGGATTGCCCCGGGGGACTCGGTGTGAGGCGTGATTCCCCATGAATTTCCACCCAGCCTTTTGTCAAGGCAGGGCTTTGTTATGCAGAGCACAAGGGGCCGTTATTAAAGGATCGATGTATAAGATGTTTGATCTGCCAACTTTCCTTCAAACACAGGCCCGGGGCTGAGACGTGCTGAGCAAACCTGCGCTGCCCGCGCCCGGCTCCCCTTGCGCTGCTCATCGATCCGCTCCCACTCAATCCCCTCCTCACACACTCAACTCACCCCCACAAAGTGCTGAGGACACACTCAAGGAAACTTACCGAGTAAATCTGGATCTTCTNGAAATGGAAAGATGCCTGTAGACACCTCAAAGGATTGCCCCGGGGGACTCGGTGTGAGGCGTGATTCCCCATGAATTTCCACCCAGCCTTTTGTCAAGGCAGGGCTTTGTTATGCAGAGCACAAGGGGCCGTTATTAAAGGATCGATGTATAAGATGTTTGATCTGCCAACTTTCCTTCAAACACAGGCCCGGGGCTGAGACGTGCTGAGCAAACCTGCGCTGCCCGCGCCCGGCTCCCCTTGCGCCGCTCATCGATCCGCTCCCACTCAATCCCCTCCTCAATCCCCTCCTCACACACTCAACTCACCCCCACAAAGTGCTGAGGACACACACTGGGTGTGTTTGGGATTTCTCCTGGAGCTGCTGGGAGAGCTGGACCCTCTCAGAGCTTCTCTGCTGTGAAGACAGGCTGAGAAAGTTGGGGGGGGTCAGCCTGGAGAAGTCTCAAGAGAGACCTTAGGGTCACTTCCAGAGAGGAGCCATGGACCAAGGGGAAGGGCTTGACACTGAAAGGGGAGACTGAGGTGAAACCTGAGGGAGAAACCTTCTGCTGTGAGGGGGATGAGCCCCTGTTCGAGGCTGCCCAGAGAAGCCCCAGCCCTGGAGAGGTTCAAGGTCGGGTTGGACAGGGCTTGGAGCCACCTGGGCTGGTGAGAGTTGTCCCTGCACAGGGCAGGGGGTGACATTGGATGGGTTTTGGGGGTCCCTCAGCTCAGCCCCCAGCATGGAGACAGCCCTGCAGCAATGCCTGCTTTTTGTTTCTCCCAGAATATATTTTTTTTTCCCTTAAACTGCACAAATCCAGGAGATCCCAAACCCTTGCCTGTTTGATATTGAGACAACTCAACAATAGGAAGTCATCAGTTTGTTTTCTGGATCCTAATGCAACGGTTGCCATAAGAACACAAATTATGTGTACGTTTTAATGCATCTATGCTTCATAATTATGCATGGTTGTGTGCTGTTATAATTGACATAAAATATAAAACAGGTCAAAGAGCAGCTATTAAAACTATTTTTCATTTTGCTTCCTGACAGCCAGCGACATCAATGCCGACTGCATTTAATAGGCCCATACTGGGAATGCAAAGATAGTTACAGAATTTCAAGCATATTAAAGCCTCCAGAACTTGCAACCTAATTATTTCCCCCAGTGTCTTTCTGCAGACTGCCTTACTTTATTTGGAACGTGCTCATTTTGAGATTAAACAATTGGACTACATTAAATTAGCACAAAGGGGGGAAATCATAAAACTTTTGGATGTACTTGGCAGAGGTCACTCTGTTAGGTTAAGAATTATCCCAGGAGCAATGATTTTCTGCCACTCCAGATAAAAAACAACGTTAGAATTGCACTAATTCCATGCAGTTATTCTAATCACCAAAGTAAATTCTCCCAAAGGGATAAATTGTGCTTGTTTCCTCTCTTGAGTCATGGGGTGACAGAAAGGAAAAGCTTAAGAAAAGCACTGGATTTATAGGATGTCCCTCCTCTCGCTGATGGCCGTGTGCAGACAAAGCAATAGAGTCCCTCCTGCCTGGTGTCCCCTCCAGTACTGGTCACCCTCCTTGTGGCTCAACAGTTGAAGGCTCCTGGTCTCTTGTGGCTGCTTGGATCCCTTTGGGGGTCCATGATGTGTGTGCTCCACGGTTTGTAACAGATCCTTTTACAGCCATATTTGAGGAGGACATCTGATGTGAGCTGAGAAAGTCTTGGTTGTGTCTTCTGGCCAAGACCCTCCAGGTTCTCCAGTCCACAGAGTGGATCTATGGTCTAATGCCAGCGAGTGATATTCCACACAGCCCAGGACACACAGTGGGCTGCAGAAAGCAGGGACAATTGATGGCCTTCAGGCCACACTGGTCACCTTTCTGCTGGTCATCCACAGCTCCACCAGCACCAACCTGGGACATTCCCCACCAGCAGCATCTGGGGTTCTGGCGACTCAGAAGACTCAAGAAAATGTAAACTGTCAGATTTCTACTGTCCCTCATCACCATTACATTGTGACAAGTAAGTCTACATCTGCTTTTAAGATTTTTCACTTAAACCCTTTTTTTCTGGAAGTGTTGTGGTTAGGATTGGCTGGAGACATAGATTATGGGAAGGAGATTGTTGTGCAAGTGACATGAGGTGTTGGAGACTGTGTAGGATGTGCGCTGAGATGTTAAAAGATGAGCTTTGAAACCTCTTCTGGGAGAAACCTCAGTCCTTGGCTCAGTGACTGTTTTCACTAGAAATAGCTGTGGGGTCTTCAGCCAAGTGGAAATGTAGAGTTATAACATATGATAAAGGTAATCTGATGCTGTTGCTTAAAACATGCCAGTAGGCTTCCTTCTCCTGAATGTTGGGCACAAAATAGAAAAAGGATTGGGCTCTGCAAACCACTTAATGGGGGGAAATAAATCCCTTCAGCAAAAGGAAGCAGAAAAAAATGGGATATTTTATGGAAAAGAGACATGTAGGAAGTCCATGAAACCAAATAACAGCCTCAGCAGCACCACTGATCTCCCATCCCATGGACACCTCTCCTGTGAGATGGGGAGAAGGCAGTGAGTCCATGGAGTGAGTCCCCAACCCACTCTGCTCAGTAGTGGAGCTGGTGCCAGTGAGGCTTCTTCTCAGCTCTGGTAGAAGGTGGCTCTTGCTTTGCTGCTTCCCAAAAGGAGAGCTGAACCCTGACTGAGCTCTCCTGTGGGCAGGTGATGGAACAGGCTTTGACTCTTCCATCCTCAAGCACAGCTTCACCCCTAAAGTGAGGACAGAGAAGGGTATAAAAGCTTTGGATTCCATTACTGTAAAATGTATCAGCAAAGTGTTGAGCGAGGTAATTACCTTAATCCAACCGAAATAGTTGGCCACAGTACACATTAGCTGAGCATCCAGAGTCAGATTTGAACATGCAGTCAACCCGAACAAAATTAGCTCAGCAACAGTGGTCCGGATTTCTTAATTAGATCTTGGCAACAAGAACATTTAATGTTTGCAAAAGTCAAGTGCAAATTCCACAAGTGAGAGGATCTGAGTAGAGGGGGCTTGAAGGCGGCACAGTGCCCACGGGCAGGGGCCACAGCCAGGGCTGCCCTCATTTATCCTTCTCTGTCAGGGTCCCTTTAAACTTCCCCATCCCATCCCTCCATAAAAAGTAATGGTATGATTAACTTCATAGTAATAACCCACTGCATTCAAAATACACATTTAGCTCTCATTTTCATTGAATTACATGGAAGCTGAAAATCTAATGGCCTTTCCCAGTCAGTGGAAGGCACATTGTGGAGCACTGTAATGGGCTCTCTTGCCTTGTGTGCCTTTAATAAAGTAGATGGGATTCATGAAAAAGCACAGTGGTCACTTGGCAATTGTTTAATCTCTGTAACATTGTTTTCTGAGTTAGAAAATTATTGTTTTCTGGCGGTGTTAAATATTTATGGGATGCAGTGGAGGCACATGACACAGGGCACGTTCCCACCAGGCTCATGCATTAAGAAGTTACTAGAAAAAATGGAAACATGAGATAGACAGAATTTCAAGTGGGAAAGATGACTCCTTGTCTACATTACTGAGAGTTTATTTCATTGCAGAGGACAGGCAGGTGCTTTGGCACAGTGGAGCTGAACCTTGCTGTCAGGGCTGGCACATCTTTGTGGGTTGGAAGAGACAAGTAAGAACCTGAGCTCTCCAGAGAACCTGCCCTTTGATGACTGGCAGGAGGGAACAGAGACACCAGAAATGAGCTTTACCCTGGGCCTGGACATGCCCCAGTGAAACCTTTAATGTCCTATCAGATGATACTGGCCTTCTACAAGGATATATTTAGAGAGTTGGCTCCTTTGCTTTAAAAAAGTAAACAACCAACTTGTAGAATTAAGTAGTTAGAGCAAGAGACTAAATGTTACAGCAGCAGAGAAAGAGAACAGGTTTGTGTGTGGGCGAGCTGGTCCTGCAAGAAAACTGGGGAGGGGATGTTTGCCAGGGTATGGAGCCACAGGACAAGGGGCAGTGGTTTGAAATTAGAGCAGGGCAGGGTTAGATGGGACTTCTTGCCCAGGAGGGTGGGGAGACATTGGCCCAGGTTGCCCAGAGAAGTGGTGGAGGCCCCATCAATGCCTGGAGACATCCAAGGCCAGGCTTCCTGAAGCTCTGAGCAACCTCATCGAGTGCAAGATGTCCCTGTCACTGCAGGGGGGGTGTGAAATGCTGGAGCTCTCACACTCACAGTGATCCTGCAGCTGAATGAAGCCCCCGTTTTCAGCCACTCTCAGCAATGAGCCCAGATGATGACATCTTCTAAAAACACCCCAGCAATTTCTGCAGGAGAAATGAGATTGTCTTTTAAAGTAATAAAACAGTTGTAGGATTTTTTGCCTTTCTGACCCTTCTTATTTCCTGTGGGTTTTAAGTAAAGGCCTCCAATTTAAAAGCCATTATACTCCAGAGGCTGCTTCCACCCGCTCAGTGCCGCGACCTCGCTGCCATCTCTGCCCTGTTATTTTAACACTTGTTGGGTTTGCTTTGCATCACCTCCTCTTTAAGGACACTCACTACAGCTCTGCTTCCTCCTGTAGGCTGGCTCATGTACATGTTGAAGGAGATTTTGGTTTCTGTATGGCTTCTGTCAACCTGCTGCCTCACAAAGTAATGCTTTTTTGTTATTTTGGGTGGAAATGTGGTTGTTTCCTGTTTTCTAGAAGAAACAAATAGAATCTGAGCTATGTTATGAAAGAAGGTATCTTGTAGATACCTCTCGGTGCCCATCAGGAGAGAGTCATCATTAAGAGCTCACACCTTGTTTGAGCACCTGGCTGGGCTTTAAGCCTGGAGATAGGTCTGAGCTTTACCCATCTTGTGTGGGACATGGGGCCTGCAGTGCCCTCCTGAGATGTTTTTCCATGGTGGTGCTGTCCCCAGATGCACTGGCTGTGGGGCAGAGGGTCTCCATTGCCCCCAGCCTGCATCCTGCCTCAGGGACTGAATGGTCCCACCAGCATCCCCTCACACTGCTGCTGTCAGGACACGGTGTAAGGAGCTCAAATATTAATAATGTAATTAGCCATAAATTAGTTATGAAGGTTTTTGATCTGCCAGAGTCAGCAGCAGATGTTTCACTCCCTTCAGTGGCAGCAGGAGCAACCCTGAGCGTTTGGTGTCATGTTTGACAGGTAAGGCTGTGAACTGCCACCGGCTCCAACAATGTCCTTCCACTCTTTGATAATGCTTTCAGGGTCAAAATTTTCCCTTATACCCATCCTAACCCTCCCCTGGCACAACTTGAGGCCCTTCCCTCTTGTCTCAGGACCTGTTCCTTGGGAGAAGAGCCCAACCCCTCCTGGCTACACCTTCCTTTCAGGGAGTTAGAGATAGCAAGGTCTCCCCTCAGCCTCCTTTTCTCCAGCTGAACACCTCCAGCTTCCTCGAAACTTCTCCAGACCCTTCTCCATGCTCTCCAGACCTTTCACCAGCTCTATTGCCTTTCTATGCACCCACTCCAGTCTCTAAAGGAGCTTTTTTTTGGTGAGGGGCCCAAAACAGGAGGTGGAGTCTGACCAGTGCCCAGCACAAGGGCATGGTCACTGCTCCAGTCCAGCTGCACACACCATTACTGATACAGGCCAGGTGGGCTTCATGGCACCACAGGGGAGGATGCTGAAATGGAGCAGTGGAACAGCAGGTGCATGAGAGAAGAAAACAAAACTGGAGTGCCCAAATGGTGGGGTTTTCAAGCAGTGTTAATGGTTTTACTGAAGCCTGTTGTACCCCAGGGTCCAGCTGAGATGTGCTCCCCCCCATCATCCCACCACCTTCCCTCCCTGGATCTCTGTGCTGCCCACACTGAGCTCCCTGCCTCTGAGGATCATTAATCATGGATGTAATTTACTGACAGCTGGGTCATGTCCCGCTAACTAAGTACACCTTGTTTGCCTCAAAATGCTAATCGCTCCTCTGAAACATTAATGAGGGACAATTGGTATTAAGCGTAATAATCGTGTGTGGTCCAGCCACAGATTTATTCATCTGAACCTGATCCCTTTGTCATGGTAAAAAGCAGCCAAGTCTGGTTGTGCAGAGCAGGGATGTGTGTGGCACTGGTATAAGGCACCAGATCTTGCTGTTGGTCCAACAACCCTTGCATGGTTTTCCTAGAAAAGTGTGGAATCTGTTTCTTCATCTCTTGGCACAGATCAGATGGTGCTTTGATCCCAAGTTGTCTTCCTGCTTTCAATAGAAGTGCAGTTGCTTCTTTGTTCACCTGGGAGAGGGTTGGTGCTGTGATAGGTGTCCTGGTGGAAAGAGGCATCTCCAGGCTGGGACCTCTCAGGGCTGGCCATACCAGTGGGTTCATGCTGTGGCCCCAGGGCAGCCTTCGTTGCTTCTGGTAGGACTCAATTTCCTCTGGTGGAGAAGACACGAACTGCAGGTGACAGACCGGCCGGGGCACGCACTGTAACGGAGCATCCTTCAGAATGGGACAGGATAAAACTGAGTTTGGTTCCAAACATGAACTTTTTGAGGGTCTGCCCCTTGGGTTGTCCCTCTGATCATTACCTCAGCCTGGACGGGGCAATCTCTGCAGGTCCCGGAGTGGTCTGAGGGCTCCATCCTCTCCCTCAGCAGCCGCAGCCCGGGCGCTGCTCTGAACCCGCGGCAGCGAGCCGGGTGCCGCCGCTTCCCCACGGCCAATGGGCCGGCTCCGCTCCCGGCAGAGCAAGCAGTGTCTGAGGCACGAGGGGTGGGACCTCGAGTACGTTACTCTCTTTTCATGAGGAGATCAATT
This sequence comes from Turnix velox, assembly GCA_013400935.1. NCBI lineage: Eukaryota > Metazoa > Chordata > Aves > Charadriiformes > Turnicidae > Turnix > Turnix velox. Next base: position 132,342 of record VZTY01030650.1, on the reverse strand, counting down.
ATCTGGAGAAGTTTCTGAGCGGGACGGGCGGCGGAGGAGTGTGTGTGTGTGCGTGAGTGTGTGTGTGTGAGAGTGTGTGAGAGTGTGTGAGAGTGTGTGAGAGTGTGTGAGAGTGTGTGAGAGTGTGTGAGAGTGTGTGAGAGTGTGTGAGAGTGTGTGAGAGTGTGTGAGAGTGTGTGAGAGTGTGTGAGAGTGTGTGAGAGTGTGTGAGAGTGTGTGAGAGTGTGTGAGAGTGTGTGAGAGTGTGTGAGAGTGTGTGAGAGTGTGTGAGAGTGTGTGAGAGTGTGTGAGAGTGTGTGAGAGTGTGTGAGAGTGTGTGAGAGTGTGTGAGAGTGTGTGAGAGTGTGTGAGAGTGTGTGAGAGTGTGTGAGAGTGTGTGAGAGTGTGTGAGAGTGTGTGAGAGTGTGTGAGAGTGTGTGAGAGTGTGTGAGAGTGTGTGAGAGTGTGTGAGAGTGTGTGAGAGTGTGTGAGAGTGTGTGAGAGTGTGTGAGAGTGTGTGAGAGTGTGTGAGAGTGTGTGAGAGTGTGTGAGAGTGTGTGAGAGTGTGTGAGAGTGTGTGAGAGTGTGTGAGAGTGTGTGAGAGTGTGTGAGAGTGTGTGAGAGTGTGTGAGAGTGTGTGAGAGTGTGTGAGAGTGTGTGAGAGTGTGTGAGAGTGTGTGAGAGTGTGTGAGAGTGTGTGAGAGTGTGTGAGAGTGTGTGAGAGTGTGTGAGAGTGTGTGAGAGTGTGTGAGAGTGTGTGAGAGTGTGTGAGAGTGTGTGAGAGTGTGTGAGAGTGTGTGAGAGTGTGTGAGAGTGTGTGAGAGTGTGTGAGAGTGTGTGAGAGTGTGTGAGAGTGTGTGAGAGTGTGTGAGAGTGTGTGAGAGTGTGTGAGAGTGTGTGAGAGTGTGTGAGAGTGTGTGAGAGTGTGTGAGAGTGTGTGAGAGTGTGTGAGAGTGTGTGAGAGTGTGTGAGAGTGTGTGAGAGTGTGTGAGAGTGTGTGAGAGTGTGTGAGAGTGTGTGAGAGTGTGTGAGAGTGTGTGAGAGTGTGTGAGAGTGTGTGAGAGTGTGTGAGAGTGTGTGAGAGTGTGTGAGAGTGTGTGAGAGTGTGTGAGAGTGTGTGAGAGTGTGTGAGAGTGTGTGAGAGTGTGTGAGAGTGTGTGAGAGTGTGTGAGAGTGTGTGAGAGTGTGTGAGAGTGTGTGAGAGTGTGTGAGAGTGTGTGAGAGTGTGTGAGAGTGTGTGAGAGTGTGTGAGAGTGTGTGAGAGTGTGTGAGAGTGTGTGAGAGTGTGTGAGAGTGTGTGAGAGTGTGTGAGAGTGTGTGAGAGTGTGTGAGAGTGTGTGAGAGTGTGTGAGAGTGTGTGAGAGTGTGTGAGAGTGTGTGAGAGTGTGTGAGAGTGTGTGAGAGTGTGTGAGAGTGTGTGAGAGTGTGTGAGAGTGTGTGAGAGTGTGTGAGAGTGTGTGAGAGTGTGTGAGAGTGTGTGAGAGTGTGTGAGAGTGTGTGAGAGTGTGTGAGAGTGTGTGAGAGTGTGTGAGAGTGTGTGAGAATGTGTGTGCGAGTGTGTGTGAGTGTGTGTGCGTGTGTGTGTGTGTGTGAGCCGGACTGAGTGATGGCAAGGCTTGAAGGGCCTTGTTCCAGCCCAGACACGCCGTTCCTTTGAATTCAGCAGGACGCCGTGAAAAGCCGTTTGAAAGCAAGGGATCAATGTGGTGTTTTTCAGCAGGGCTTTGAATGAGGCCCTTCATTCCAGTGCCTTCCCCCCACACAGGACCTTTCCTGCCCGTGCTCCCCACCGCACTTTTAGCCCAGTGACAGTATTTCAGCAGGAGAAGACGTGGGGCCATTCCTGTGCTGACAGAGCCCTCACTGCTCCCCGGCACGGAGAGGACAGGTTGAGATCTTCAAGGTCCCTTCCAACTTGAACTCTACTATGATTCTAAGATGGAGGGACTCAGGGATGGCACTGCTGCTCCCACGGGGATCTCTGAGGCCAGATGAGGGGGGATGGCAGGCAGAGCTGCCTTTGCAGCACTCGCACATCCAGCCTTGCCCTCACTGCGGTGCAGCAGCTGGGAGCAGCAGGAGCAGGTGGATGTCACCGATAGGGCTCGCACACACTTGGGGACATCCCGCAGCAGCTCTGCTCCTGCTGGCTGCGGCCACGGCCCGTCCCCGGCCCCTCAGCAGCCTGCAACAAGGAGCTTCATCTTTATTTACTGAACTGTTGCTTTGTCTTCAACTTCCCCGGCACGAGAGGCCACACGCGTGTGAAGCGGAGCGCGGGGCCGTATCAGCGCGCTGCAGCACACACTGACTGAATGGCTTCAGGGACAATGCAGGGAAAACAAAGGTCCTGTCCATCCACCGGGACCTGCTCCTGGTGGCGGCCCAGCCACTGCAGCTGTCACAGCCCCCAGCACCCCGACCTGGCCCTCTGCCTGGCGTGGGGACAATTTTGGGGGGACAGCCTGGCTGCTGACACCTCCTGTCTCCTCTGGGCCTCCTCCCTGAGCAGGGCTGGCACACTCCTCACCCCATTGTGAGGTACAAAGGCACCGTGTCTCCTCCCCGTGCTGCCAGGGGACTTGTCCTTCTTCTTCCAAGTGACTTTTTGGTTGTGTTTCCCAGCACATGCCAAGCTGGGACCATCCGGGGGTTCTCTCAGCCACTCACTGCTGCTGCTGCTGCTGTGGTGGGAGCAAGGAAGGAGGAGGCTGCATCAGGGCAGTGGCTGCAGAGTCAGATCCCAACAGATGCTAAATATTGGGGATAACAGCAAAATGGATGGTTGTTTCGCCCTGGGCAGCAGAGCAGGCTGCAGGGAGTCAGGGCTGAGGTTTACCACCCAGGCAGACACAGACACACACACACACACACACACAGAGACACGTGTTTTCTAATGTCCATTTGAAATGGGCAGCAGCTGGGCTGGAATGTGGGTGGCTGAAGGGCACGGAGGGAAGTCTCTGCAGTGGCCTCTGAACAAACTCTCTGAGCTGGGGCTGGGGAGGTGCTGCTGGGGCTCAATGAGCAAAACCAGTGACTAGGAAAATAATAGAGGGATCCCAGATTTATGGCAGACCCTGGAGACTTCTCCACAAATTCTGTGCTCCTCTTGGCACCGAGGAGGCGTCTCAGGGAATCTGACCTAGAGATCATTTTCTTAAAAATCTGCTGGTTGTTTTTTTTTTTAATAATCAAAATTCATCTTTTTTAATTATGCAAATGAAAGTTGCAGAGGAACAATTGCTTGATTAGACCAGTCGGGACTGACCTAATAAATTATTTTGAATATTTTTTACAGGAAATTGATTTAATTGAGGCTTTTGTTGGTCTGTGTGAACACGCCGGGTTCATGCCACAGCACCCGGGAGTTTATAAATGGGCTCAGGATGTTGTTCAGGCACCAGAAAATAAACCTCCGAGCTATTTACTACCTCCATGATATATAAAGTTTGCAGTTTTGATTTTGTGTGATTATGTTCAGCAATGGTGACCTTTAGAGGCAACAATATTGAAGTGTAATGAGGAGATGTTTGATCACTGGTGTACAATGAGGAGCTGGCGTGACTTCTCCATCCCTTCCTGCAACCTGTGAAATCCAGCTGACAGGCTTTAACCTTTAGACTGCTGAAGGTTTAAAATGTATAGGGATTTAGCCTGTTTATACACCCTGGTGGCTATATGAAATTTTATATCATTTCTTCCACTACTCCAAGCGGGGATATTGTATGTTTAATAACGGTGGCCACCAATATTGCCCTGCTCAGAGAGCTGTCACCACTGGCCTCCCTGTGTCCATCTTCACTGGATTCTCCCCAGTCTGGCCACAGAGATGCTGGGCCTGGATGGATTCCCAAACATCTCCCTGCTGTGGCACTTCTTGGGGGCATCTTGGCCCTGTGGTTGCCCAGACTCACGTCACATAGCTGGTTGGGCAGGGCTTCCCAACAATCCTACATCCTCTTGCTTGTGAGGTTTGGAAGTCAATAGACTTTACCTAGGTCGAGGTTTGGGCAGGAAATTACAGAGTTCATAATCCAAACACTTCAAAAGGAGATTGGACTGGAACATGAGGCACTCACAGGCTGTGAGGTTACCTGTTTGATAATTATTTATTAGTGCATATTTTTTTATATATATATAAATTATTCATTAATACATACTTTAAAATATATAATATGTGTATGTTTATATATGCACACACCCAGAGAAGCATTTACCTATCTATATGTATATGGATATGTGTGTATGTCACTCATATGTCTCCAGACCTGAAGGTGCTACCACAGGCAGGGACCTTGGGTGGCTCCTCCAGCAGGGCCTTGGCAGATCATTGAGCAAGATGACATTCCAGGCCAGGCTTGATGACGCTCTGAGCAACTTGATCTAGTGCAAGATGTCTCTGCTTATTGCAGGAGGTTGAACTACATGGCTTTTGAAGGTCCCTTCCAATTCAGCACAGTCTATGAATCTGTGATGTGCTGGAAACCCAGACCCAGTGTGTCCCCATCAGGACATCCTTTGTACAAGTTTCATAGAAGCATAGAATTGCCCAGGTTGGAAGGGAAACTTCAGATTGAGCCTCCAACCATCATCCCAGCACTGGCAGAACCCTTGGTGATGGAAGGAACACCAATCATGCTCACTTCTCACCATCAGCTGTAACAGCTTTGCCAGAGAATTTGGCTGATGAAACACGAAGAAGGAAATGCAGCACCAAAAAGTCCACCCAGGACAGAAAATATCTTTAAAACTGCAGTATCAAGAGGCTTAATTAGCTTATGGGGTCATTATGACACCCAGCTCGTTTCATTACCCTCCTAATGCGTCATTAGCTGGCAGTTAAGGACTGTCTGCTGGGAGTGGGACTGCCGCTGTGTCTCGCCTCTCGCCGGCTGTGGTGCCAGCCTCGGCCCACAGCTCACCTGTAGTGAGGATGAAGAGGAACCCCAATTAGAAAGCTCTCAGCCTGGCACCCACGGAAAAGCCAAAAGCTGATAAAGGTCAGCCTGAAATTTGAATGACAGGGCTAAAGTCTTTT
>VZTY01030650.1:102322-124822 GCA_013400935.1 Turnix velox | reverse complement strand
CCCGGGAGCGCCCCCGGCAGCCGCCTGGCTCCTGTCTCTCAGCCAGCCCCGACTTTGCGCGGCTCGTCAAGGATAGATGATATTTACCTCCAATTAGCATAGGTTTTCTGAATGGTGAGGGGCACGTGCTGCTGCTGCTGCCTGTGCTTTTGTCTCCTGTAACCACTTGCTGGGTTCATTTGTCCCAAATTTCAGCGTGTAAAAAATGAGCCCGGCACAGAGAGGTGAAACCTCAGCTCTGCCTCGGGGTGATGCTCCTGAGGGAATCCTGGCTGTCCTCCTCTGTGTCCTCTGCCCTAGCATGGGGATACACGGACCCCCCAGTGGGATGGATGAATGGATGGATGGATGATGGATGGATAGGGAGGAGATGAAGCTTTCAGCTTTTCTGTGCCCACCCTGTCAGCGAGTCACAGCTACTGCCAGTATGGACTAGAGTTTGCTGAGTTGTTTCCCCTCCTTCTGTCCCCTGCTGGCTGCCATCCTGAGATCCCCTCACCCCGGTGCTGTGGTCCTGACATACAGGGATACTGGGGTCAGTATTGATTCTTTAGGGTTATTAATGCTAATCATCTAGTCTTATCCTATTAAATCTGTGTATATGTCAACCCTCACTTTTTCCTTGTTTTTCCCCAGTTCCTCTTCCCAGATGAAAAGGGGTTATTGGGTGAGAGAATAACTGTCTAAAGGACAATAATTGCTGTGGGTTTCTCAAGCCATAGTGATTCATTTTATTTTCCTTAAAAAAATAATTCCAAAGTTCAGACTGTAAAAATCCCAGGGATGTTTTTCTCTCTGCTCCTGCCTCAGGCACATGGTACTTCCTAAGCCTTTTCTTGGTGGTTATTTAAAGTTCCTGGCAGAGAGGAGCAGCCCAGCCTGTGGGACCCTCCTGGCCCAGACCCACAGCTCCTGCTGGGGCTACCAAGCAGGGCTTGTGCTGCTGGCATCGCCAGTGCCCGTGGCACAGGAGGCAGAGGCTGCTATTGTCATAGCCCGACCTTGTGCCCAGGGAGCCAACATCCTCCAGGCTAATTAGTCAGACCAACCTCTCCTCCCCAAACCTGCCGCCTGGAAATGCCTGGGACCGCACCAGCCTCATCAGTATTCGGCCTCCTTGCCAAGGCGCCGGAGGGGGGAAAAGAGATAACCATAAGGACAAGAGATAAAAAGGAGCTCAATAGGCAACACAAACAAACACTCCTGCCTCTGTGCTGTGGACCTCTCCTGTCATTTCCATAACCCCTGTGCTGGGCCAAACCCTCTCCCCATGGCTCTCAGGGCCAGCAGCCAGGGTCAGACAGCACCGGGGGCTGCAGCCAGCGCCTGGCACGGGCTGGCCCCGGCTCCCCCAGCCCGGGGCAGTCTGACTGAGGGCCAGAGTGAGAGATGGCGGGGAGCAGGGTCTGGATGGACCAAAGGCTGCTCTCACCTGGCAAGGTGGAGACAGTGTGGTGGGAGCATCCCTGTGTGAGGAACAGCATCTCCCGGCATTCACCAGGGGCAGTGCCAGCACCAAAACCTGGCAGGGCCTCCTTGTCCTGCTGCCAGCCCCCATCCTAGTCCAGCCTCCTGCATGTTTCCACCAGTGCAACAGCTTCTCTGTCATCAAAAAAGCATGGTGCTCTCACCACCAGCACCTGGAGGTGCCACCAGCAGCCTTTAGGCAGACACAAGTCACCTTTGCCTATATGAAGGACATGGCCACAGGCAGGAGTTGTTCCTCCAGCTGCACTGAATTGTGGAATCACAGAAGCACAGAATGGCCCAGGTTGGAAGGGATCTCTCAGATCATCAACACCAACCATTAACCCAACCCTGACAAACCCTGTCACTAAACCTTGTCCCTCAGTGTTACATCTGCCCAGCTTTCCAGTCTGCCCAGCTTGAGCCCTGCTTTTTTCCTCAGCAGATATTTCAGGATTTAGTTGGGAATCAAATAGAGGTTTTTTTAATCTAGTCTAAACCTACTAAAACATTCACTACCCTTACTGCCTAATACATTTATTCATGGCCTATATATATTCCCCACTATAACCAACCTCTTTTTTCATGTCTTCATTTTTAATAATATTGCTTATGTGAAAATTGCTGGATAAATTATTCAATTCTCTCCGTAATCCAGTATATCTGCAGTAAAACTGCTAACCCCCCTCTGTCAATACCCCCAGAATAATGCATGTTATTTGCCCATGTCCCTCCCCTCTGGGCACAACTGTCCCACAAAGAGGTGCTTCCTTATCCTGCAGTGGGGTCAGGCACCCCCTTCACCCTTCCCTCAGCACCCTCCACCTCCAGCAATGCAGCCATTTGAATAAAAGAAGGGCAGATAAAGCACTGTGAGATGGTTTGATCTAACTCAACCTTTTCAAATGGCTACACTAATTCCCCACACATGGATTTAACTGTGTGTTTGCCCCCCTATAAACAGGACGAATAAACACTACATCATTTTTACACTTGAACTGTATTATGATTTTAATGCAGGCTCAGGTGAGGCGGGGTCAGAGGATACAATTAAACGGATCCGGGACCATCTGGAGATGAGGGACTCTTTAACCATGCTTGGGTGATTTATCCATCAGCAACTCTTGCACTGCTTCATAAAAGCTGCTATATCTGCTTAAAAAAGATATTGAAATACAGCATGTTTTTAGAATTAGAGACTAAAATATTGTGTGGTGGCAGGCAGGAGGTTTGTTTCCCAGCCACTGGAACAGAAATTCCTGCAGAGGAGTGAATCTGCAGAGATGAGTGTGTGGGGTGTTTATCCAGGACAGCTTTGTGCGGGGCAGAAGGAAAAGAGCCACTGAATCCCAGCCCTTTCAAGCCAAAGCCTAATGAGGTGGCTGTAAAGGGTCCCTCACTCCCTGTGAGGGGGGGGACATCATCCCAAGGGGACCCTCAGCATCTTCAGCATCCCACTCCTCCTTCCACAGGAACTGCAGGAGAGGCTTTATTGCAGCAAACAAAATCCAGGAGCCTTCTACTACCTCCTACCACAAATAACCAGGCACCAGCCAGAATTTATTTTGCAATAAAGCAAAACAGATGCAAAAAAATCAAATATTTAAACTGTCAACTTCCAAAGCCAATGAGTGTCCAAGACTCAGTTTAATAATTGATCCATCGATGGATCAAAAGTCATGGCTAAAATTAAGCAATTATTTTCCTGAAATTACATTTGATTAAAAATTTCCTGAAAGGAAAACAATTCAGCCATTCTTCTGGACAGTAATTCATGCAGTTTAGTGATCCTGCTGTCAATAATATACAAATAGCACTAATATATTACTATAATGCTTCATTTTCATTAAGACATCTGCCAAGTTCTCAAAAACCTTTTCCATTTGGGACTTGACTTATAATTGCATAATCCCTTGGGGGAGTTTCAATATTATTTTAATCAATTTTAACCACAAAACACAATACGGATGATTACATTGCAATGTCATTTCCAAAGTTACTTTCCCCCATTATTCATCTGCGAGAGGAGAGGACACTGGAAATGTTGGTGAAGGAAACAAATGACACAAACACAGAATGAATTTCTCCACCTCTCAGAAGAACAACAAGGTGAATAAATGTGAATTTGGGTGAAGTGAGGGCCTGCAGTGAATGCAGTGATTGCCCCTGAAGCTCAAAAGCCACTGCAGTGGCTGCACATTGACAATCCTCCCTGCCCTACACACTGGTTAGGGGGAAAGGGGGTCTGAGGGGTCCAGAAGGTCCACAAAGATCTGGAGGGGCCTGTGGGTCCACAAAGGTCTGGAGAGGACATGGGGTTTGCAAAAGTGTGAAGAGACTTATGGGTTCACAAAAGTTTGGAGAAGATTACGGGTGAAGAAGTTGGTCCCCAAGGGTCTGGACAGGACCGGTGGTTCCCAAGGAGGTCTAGAAGTATCTGTGCTGCAGTAGGGCCACACAAACTGTGGGGAAGCCAATGGGTGGAGGCACAGGCACACTGCCTGCTTGAGCTCTGGAGTGAGGAGGGAGAGTGCTGTGGGGGTGCTGCTCCTGCAGACATTGGACACCCAGCTCCTGCGCAGCCCAGACCCTTCTGCAGATGCGGCTCCAGCAATATACAGTGGTAATATTTTCACAAGCCTGACCTCCTCCCAGGCTGGGTCTCCAATATACTCTGAGCAAACATCTCTCCTCCCTGTCAGACGCAGCAGATGTCTTCTTTCTCCACCTGGTTCTCCCCAAGTGGTTCCTGGCTCTCAGTGGCTCCGTGGGTGCAGTTACACACACCCCAACCATGCAGACAGGCACTGACTGGGCTGCGTTCATTGTGGATGATGTTTCTTTATAAACTTTGGCACTAATCTCAGAGTAGTTGTAATTTAATGTAGGATTTTTGCATTTCCTCCTGTTCTTTGGCTGCAGAAGCCACCCAAGAGAACCCAAACCATAAATCCAGACCAAAGAGCAGTGAGATGTCTCTGCAGTGGTGCAGGTGATTTGGTTCCATGAAACATCTCATTTTTCCAAGAGTTTCAGTGATAAAATATTTCAGTTTGCTGTAGCTTTTGAAAGAGAGAAGTAATTTTGAAAAATGAAATATTTCAGCCACAGCAAAGGGGTCTGCAGGATGGGCTCTGCTTTTCCCCATCCCAGAGACACTCTGCCTTCTCAGATCCCAGCTCTAGCAGCGCAGAGGAAGTCTGAACTACTTAATAAACATGGAAAAGGCTGCTGTGGCCGGGTGTAACCACAGTGAAAAATCATTAAAAAGTCATTTCCACCAAATGGATGTTTTAAAAAAACATTTCTAAGCCCTACCTATGGCACTTTGCATAATTCCTCCCTGTTTATGAAAATGAAATCCCTGAGAAGTCTGCGTTGGAGCCCATCTGGCGGCTGGGGCGATATCTGGTGCGAGCGCCAAGGAAAATCTGGCAGTGCTGGTTTGCCCACCAGCCCCCAGGACAGGTCCCCAGGCTGTGCCATGACAGGGCAATAATGGCACCAGCCCTGGCACAATTAACAACTTGGGAGAATTAATGGCCCCCAGCTGCTCCTCCTGTGGTGGTCTCCTGCTACCACATCCTGGGGGTCACATCCCTGAAGGGGTTAAACAAGTTCTGACTGTTTCACTCCGTAAACGCTGCCAGACAAATGCATTCTGAATCCCTGTTTAAAAGACATGTAATTGCCTCAGATTCTTTATATTATCATAACTCTTCAAAACTGATTGGTTTTAGGTTTATGGAAAAATATGCAAATGCTCCCCGAGCGCCACACATTCCTCGTTGTGGGTATAAAAGTAGTTTGCAGAGAATCCCTCTGATTGAGTTTGATTACTGAACAAAATCTAATTATTTTAGCTAGAGGCTGGGGCTCTCCTGGAGAGGCAGGCTGAAGAGAAGAAATATTTGGTATCCGTGAGGACTGTTTGCCAGCTCGGGTTTGTTGATTCTCACATGTTTTGACAGTCTGGGGTTTGAAATCACCAAAGCAATGTTCCCTCTTCAGAGCAGGAGAAGCCCATGTGGTGGCAGAAAGACGACAGCCAAGGTGCCTTTCCATGGTGCACACCCACCTTCCAGCCTGGATTGGCTTCAATCATCTTCTGAACTCCTTTATCTCAGTTTTGGTCCATGGTTTTGTACATCCCCACACAGGTTTTTGTGTCAAGGAATTTCCACCAGGCTCCTGAGAAAGCCAAGCTGGGAATGGGCACCAGGGCCTGGGAACTCCCCATGTTCCTCCCAGCCCCCAGGGCTCTGCCCCTCTCATATTGCTGATGGTTCACATGGGCTCCAACACAAGTTCTGGGAGGCAGGAGATGCTCCAGCCAATGTTTGGGTCCCTCCTGGGCCTTTTTCAAGTATTTCTAAGTCTTTTAAAAAAGCTCTGACTAATTGCTAAACCACTCCCTCTCACAAATGGTTCATCCTTTCCCAATTATCTACTCAATTATAATCTATGAAGTCCCTTGCATTAAACTGTACGTTCTTCACAGCCACTTGGAGCTTCACTTCACTCCGCCCGGTCCTCCCTGAGACATAAATATTTTCTGCCCCAGATCTCTCCCAGAACAGCTCAGGGTGTTTCTCAGTCACTACAGCCCCTATTCTCTTGGTCCCAACCTCCTCCCCTTCTCCCTGCAGAGGTTTTTCCCCACTAACTCAAGCTTCTCTTTTGGGTGTTCGCCCTGAGAGGGGATGGGTGTGTAAATGATTAGTGTGGAGCCCGTCAGATACAACCTGTTATCAAATTGAACAGAATTACTTATGCATTCTGCTACAAGACCCATCATTTAATTAGCAGTTTTACATATTAATTTCAGCACATAAGAAAAAAAACCAACAGTTTTTCCATCTCTGTGAAGGCTGTTACAGGCATGGGGCCTCCTGAAGCCCCCAGTACCTCGACAGGGATCTGCACTGCATCATCTGTGCCAAAGAACTGATTCCATCTTCTCCCTTCCAGTGGGAATTTACATGCAAGTCCCCACTTCAGGTGGGCAACCCAAAGGAATCAACCTCGGGAGAAAATTGCATTTTTTCTGACTTAACACTGTGCTCATTCTCACATCAGGCAGGAGAAAGAGTGGGGAAAATGCAGAATCACAGAGATGCTGCAGGAGGGCACCCAGACCCCCATGGCCCTGCAGCCACTCACTGAGAGTCAACCCACCGCCAGGCAGAGGGGACTCTGCACAGCCACTGGCAGCCAGGGCACACACTGGGCTTTGCCACTGCTCCCACTGGGGAGGAAATGTCCCTGAAAGATGCGTCTGCATCTAAATCTCCCCAGGCTCCAGCAGTCCAGGTTGGGAGCAGTCACCCTCCCTGGCTCCTGCCACCCATGTCACCAGTGTGAGAGGTGGCTGCCAAGAGTAAAGTGATTTCTGCCCCCGAGCCAAGCATCTGCCGCCCATGTCCATACTCTGCTGGGGAGTGCAGCTGGAGGGGAACATGGGCTGGGATGCTGCAGGTGGAGGCTGTGCCAGGGATGTCCCAAATCCTTCTTCTGCATGAGGAAAAGCAAAACAAAAAAGGGATGTTTGGGTTTGGAGATCACCTGAAAGAGCAAGCTTGCTCACCATGGGGGTCCCAGTGCCTGTGGATCCCCAGCCCTGTTTCAAGGCTGGGTAATGGCTGTCCCCTTGTCCCCACGGGCACAGCCAGGTAGCTGGCTCTCTGCTGCAGTGTACCACTGGCTCATCCTCTCTACTCCATGGGTACCTGTGCCATCTGTGTCGAGCACTTAGAGGGAACCCCCCAACAGCTGCCATACAGCTCAGGGCACTGCCAAGGTCATGTTGAAGGGAATTTGGGGATGCGGGGAAGATGTCAGGTGAGCAACAACAGCGTCCCTGTGCCAGGCCCCGCACCCCCGGCTGCTCCGCCCCAGCCTGCGGCAGCGTCGGCCCCACTGGGAGATGTGTATTATGCCTGGGTTAATTTGCTGATTAATCTCTAGTCAGTGGTTTGTGCTTTCCCCAGATGGCCAATTAAAATTTACAACTGGCAGAGCAGTGCCCTGTTGGCAGCGGCTGTGGGCGGCAGCAGGGACGGGCCCGCGGCGGCCTCCACTCCCACCCCTGGTGTCAGTCCCAGGGCAGGGACACCAGCACAGCACCAGTACAGCCCAGTATAGCCCTGGCATAGCCCAACATAGCTCAGAACAGCCCAGCACAGTCCAGTAGAGCCCAGAGCAGCTCTAGGACACTGGGAACCCACTCTCAGCCTTTGCCCATTGCCATCCCACAGCACAAAGCCCCTTGGCAGCAATGGTGATGTGTCTCTGACCATCCTGACCATTCCCTTCCTTTGCACAGGGAGTGCAGGACCCTCAAGCACAGCCCCTGCAGGTTCCCTGCAGCCCAGTCATAGAATCATAGAATCATAAGAATGGTTTGGGTTGGAAGGGACCTTCAAGATCATCTAGTTCCAACCCCCCTGCCATGGGCAGTCCCAGGGCACTGGGCCACCAGGGCACCATGACATCAGGAAGGGGGAGCTGATGGTGCCAACTTTCTCATTTTACAGCTTTTGAGACAAATTCTACATCTTCTTTCTGTGCCTCAGTTTCCCCACCTATAAAATCTGTGCATCGATTGCAGAGCTGGGGGTGGGACACTGCAAAGAGCCTGGAGAAGAGAAACACAGGGATTACCTGGAATTAGGCCATTTCTCTCTTTGGTGAATTAGGAGGATTACAGCCAACTCGTTGTCTTTATCTGCCAGGTAAATGCAATGAAGGGAGGTAGGGGTAAGATTGTGGGATTTTTCTCCTCAAAAGGAGCTGAACCTTGAAAAGTGGCACTTCTGTATAAAACCCTGCCACCTCTTCAGCATGTCCTGCCTTCCCCAGGAAAATGTGTAAAGTCTTGTAAAGCTCTCATATATACCTATCTTACACTTATCCTAAAATGTATTCTATTTTAAAATATAATAAATAGGAAACATAGCTCTAATAAGTACATAAATACAAACATAAGAAATGTATATTGCAGATACATACTAACATACAGCTGTGAATTTCCTCGTGAAGGACACGCCGCTGGGTTTCTCAGCCCTGGCACCTTGTCTGTGCTATTGCCATTTAATTAGCCAATATTTCTCCCCTGAGCATATTTACTCCAGCTCCTCGTTCCTACGGCAACCCTCAGCGCGGCGCCGGCGTGTCCGGGCTCGGCGGGAGGGCTGGAGGTGGCTGGAGGGGGAGATGATGGAGATGGAGGAGGCAGCTGGGTGCCAGGGCTGGGCTGCAGCAGCACAGGGGAGGGCTCTCCTACAAGGACCAGCCTATTTTCAGCTTATTTCCAGCACTGCTGGTTTGTATTTATTCAGAGCCCGCAGAGTCCAAGCTGGGAGACAACTCATTTAACACTAAATCCTCAGTAACTGATGATCAACGCAGGAAAAGGGATTTTTAATATTTTTTTTTTTCCCCAATAATTACAATTCATTTTTCATTTTAAAATACTGTCCAAGGGAAGAGCTAAACACTGCCTAAACCCTTCCTATTTCCAGGTGCTCTCCTGGCTGATGCAGTCAGAGTGTTGGAAGCACCTGCTGGCAGTGCCACTGCTAAGAACAGGGAATGTTCTTAATATTCTTTAAGGGAGGACACTGATGGCAGATGTTTAAAGACTGATTTGGGATAAATATCCAACAATCCTTCTTCTTCTAGTTTGTAAATTCACCTCCTTCTAGTTTAAAGATTAATTTGGGATAAATATGCAGCAATTCATCTCCTTTTAATTTGCAAATGTCTAGGGTTTTTTTGTAGATTGATAAAGGAAAAAGAAAAATTAACTAAATCAAAAGGAAAATGCTATTTTTAAGCCACAGAGAAGCAGTGCATTTAAACATTATTTTGTAATACTTAGGGATTTTGGTCCTTTCCAAGGAAAAAGCAGAGTTTTGATGCTCTCAAGGTTTTTATTTTCAGCCTGGTTGGCACAACCCAGCCACAGACCAGAAAACTTTGGTCAGAGAGTCCAAAAGGTGTTACAGACTTTGGAAGTTAAAATAGGTACATATTTCTGTAGGGGAATGTCAAAGGCATTGCCAGGTCAGCAGCCCTCAGCCAGCATTTGGCTCAATGCCTGGCACCAACCTTCAGTTTCCACTCCCAGAAAATATTTGGGTGCCCATCATCTGATTTGGAGACACTGAAGCCACAGGTTTATTTGGCTTCAATCTCATCTCCCCTCCTGGATCTGGATTATCAGTTGGTCCCTGTGTGACAGTGCTGTTGGGCACCCAGCAAGTCCTGAGCCCACAGAAACATACTAGTGAGCAGTTCTGGGAAGGTGACAGCTTGAGTTTTTCCCCTGAATGCCATCTTTTTAGCACCCTCAAATCACTACTTTCACAAAGAAATAATCGTTGGATGCAATCCACCCCAAAAAAAACTCCCAGAAGCTTTTTTGTTGCCTCACCAAGCAAGGGGAGAGAAGAGATTGCATTTCTTATTTGCCACTTCCCAAGCCTGAGCTTCCCCACAAATATTAGCCATCACAGGAATTAATTAATCTCAGCACCCGCACAGCAGGTCCCCTCCTGCGCCGCGTCTGCCCCAGACCCCACAGCCAGGGATGTGCTCCCGGCCTTGTTCCAAGTGCCTTTTAATACCAGGGAACACAACAACTTAAATGCCATTCCCTGCTTTTATGAAAAAGCAATATAGGAGAGTAAATAGGGCAAATACCAACAAGGAAGGACGCACCAGTCGAATCGAACAATAAATTCAAATAATATCACTAAATCGAAGGGCAGAAGCAGCAAATGGGAGCTCCTGCCTCTCCCCGGCTTTTCCGGAGAGCCCGGCACGTGGGAGAATGACCCCATCTCCTCTCCCATTAACAACAACAATCAAGACTGGATTAAACCTCTTCAAATAATTCTCCAAGTGGAGATAAAGCATAAAAGAGAGGGAGAGGGGAAAAAATCCGGCATATACTTTTACCACTGGTAATAAGCTTATGCCTGGAAGAGAACTGTTAAATAATTAGAGTTAAATTACCTCCATGCCCACGTCCTCCTCTCTCAGCTTCTCCTTGGGAAGCTGCAGAGGGAAGGGGAGAATCAGGGGGTGAAACACTCCTCACTCAGAGGGTGTTGGTGCCCGGCTGGCTCTCAGGTGCTGCCACCAAGGGTCCCTGGGGAGCAGAAGCCACCCCAGCGCCGTGCAAATGCCTGTGCACACACACTCACACGTGTGTTCACACACACCCTGGCCAGCCACAGCCCTGGCCCCACTCTCCAACAGAAGGAAGGCACCAAAAAAAAGGAGGAACTGAGATTTGCAGATCTGATAATGAGCCAGTTAATGACATAAATGATACCTCAAGAACCTCACTAAACCATCCAGGTCCTACAATTTAATCTGTAATAAATACTCCTGCATCATTGCGAGATGGCTGCTCATAATGGCAAATGAAATATGCTGGTATGATAGGTACAATAAATCTGGATTTTCCTATGGTTCCCTCAGGCTAGAACAATATGTAACCAGAGTGCGCACTGTCAGGATGAGCAGATCTCAAAGCCATCATAAAATCTAAATGGGGACTAATTAGGAGGCCCTTCCCTTCCAGAGTTACTATTTCTATTGACATTTTCCATGCATGAGCCCCTCCATAACATCATAAGTCACCAAGATAAGAACTCCCCAGATTATAGGGAAAAAGCTTTAATGGAGAAGTTGAACTCAAAGGCGATGCATAAATTTCCCTTCTGCTGCCCCGGGAAGGCTCCTCCAGCACTTTCTTTGCAAACTTTCCTCCTTGCTGCCGGTCCCAGCCCTGCTCCCACCCTGCCTGGAGACCAGCACTGGTGGGGAGAGGGTGCTGCTGATGGACCCCCAGGTCCCCAGCCTGGCTAATGGAGGACATCCCCCTCTTGCACCTTGATTCCTGCTGCAGGGTTGGTTGAGCCAGTGAGGCTGGAAGCCTGGGGGCAGTGATGGTGTCTCTGGGTGGTCTCTGCAGCCCTAAGGAACACGGGCATAGTGCTAGCCCTGCTAGGCCATAGGGACAAAATATCTGGGGTGAAAGGGCAATAACAGAGTGGGGACAGTCTGTGGGGTGTCACGGGGCAATGCACTGGGGAAACCCAGTGCCCCAGGGCAAGGATGGGCACATACTGGTGCCTGAGTGTCACTTCTGCCCCAGTGACCACCTCCCACATCCCCCTGCAGAAGGTTCAGGGAGCACCCTGGGGTTCCATAGAGCTGGACAGACTTCCTTTTTCATAACAACCCCGTCTCCTGTCCCTGCAGACAGAGGGCTGGGGCTCAGTCCCCAGTGAGTTCCAGCAGCTGCATCCCAACCTGCCTTGGGAAACATCAATACTGTCCCCTCCTCTTTCCTGCTCTTCAGACATTGGCACATAACGTGGACTCTGGCTCTGTGGCTGTCCCATTTGA
The DNA here is from genome assembly GCA_013400935.1 of Turnix velox. NCBI lineage: Eukaryota > Metazoa > Chordata > Aves > Charadriiformes > Turnicidae > Turnix > Turnix velox. The sequence continues at coordinate 112,930 of VZTY01030650.1, read as the reverse complement.
GAGATGGTGTCATGTCCTGCTGCCCTGAGCCATACTGTGCCGTGCCATGTCACACTTTGTAAATGAGATTAAAAATAGAGGAGAAAATGATGTATGCTGTATCATCAATGGCCTGTTCTTGTGTAGCCTTAAAAAAATGCATTAAAAATAGCAGTGATGAGACTTTCCAAATATTTTCCCCCTTGCAGACACAAACCAAGAGCAAAACAGCCTGAGAAGAGACAGTGGCGAGGTGACCTGTGGCAGTGTGTGGAATACCTAATGGCTCCCGCCTCTGATGACATTTACCTTTACTCATGAGGGAAGACCTAATAGCATGAATTATCACCTCCCTCCTCACTCATGGAGAATAATGTCACACCGGCCCCATGCCACCTGCCATCAGGGGTACTGGGTGTTAATCCCCCGTCACTGGGATCCCTCTCCTCCCCACTGCTCCCAGGGCATGAGGGGAGACCACAGAGAGCGGCTGCAGCCACAGCTCTGCAGGAGCTTCTGCCTCACAGGAAGGCTGGAGCTCCCACATGTGATCCTCCTCTCTGATCTTCAGATGCACATTATATTTTTGAAAATTACTGACATGGGTAAACAAGCATTTTCTGGAAAACAGCATTCCTGGAGGATGAGGCTGGGTGCCCTTTCCCCAGCTCGCTGTTTACACAGAGTTATACAGGGGAAATGAGCCTTCAGAGAATTATTAGAGGGCAAACGAGAAGCAGCCGAGTTTATGAAAAAACAGCAGAGAAATGAGGGAGAGGATAGAGATCTATATCCTAAGTCAACTCCAGCTCCATTTCATTGCTTCTGCAGGAGAGCACTGACAGGTGCAATGGATGCCAGGTCTCAGGAGGGTCTCACCACAGTGGGGAACAGCTTCTCCATTCCCCAAAATCACCCATGAGACGCCCATGCTGCTGGAACAGGGGTCTGTCCAGGGGGGGACAACAGGCTATTGCTCAACACAAGGTGTCACAGAATAAAGGGGGATCAACAGAGACCTATGGAGATCCTCCAGTCCAACTCTGGCCCAAAACAGTTGCACTGGACCATGTGCAGGAGGATTTGCGATGTCTCCAGAGTTGAAGACTCCATCACCTCTGAGCTGCCATTGCTCCCTCAAAAGGAGTTGGAGATGGAATTTCCTAGGTTCCAGTTTGTGCCTGTGTGCCCTTGTCCTGTCCCTGGGCCCCACTGAGCAGATTCTGGTCCCTTCTTCTCACCTCCTGCCCTTTATGTCTTGCCAAGCAAGGATGGGATCCCCCCTCAGGCTGCTCCTGCCCATGCAAGTCCCAGGACTCAGACTTGCCCCAGCTCAGGGATGTGGTGGCACCTCAGCATCTCCACAGCCTCTGCTGGACACCCCATGACAGTTCCAGTCCCTGCAGTTCCACTCCCACTCTTCCTCCTGCTGGGATCCCCAGGGACTCCTCAGGAGCAGCAGAGCCATTGTCCTGAAGTTCAGATACCTTGCAATGAGGGTGTTGGAACATCAAAGGCAAACAGCACCTCTCTCTCTGCAGAAAGCAGGGGAATTCAGAGCAATGGAAACGAAATACATTTAGGATTTAATGCAACACAGATTCTCTGTCAGAGAGCTTTTGGGTTGGAGTGGATCTGGGAAAACACTTGGAAAAACAGGGACAAGGAGCAGCACTTTTCTCTCAGCTGTTGGATAGAAGCCCTGGTGCTACAGCAGGGGGCTTGGGGTTTTATCTTGGACATTTCCCTTTATCAGCTCTCACTGCAGAGATGAGTTTGCTCACTGGAGGGAAGTAACTCAAAATACAGCCAAGAAACTCTCCTGTGGCACTGGGACACTGCTGGAGGGTCTCATTCCCACTGACCTCAGGCTGAGGAGTCCCGCCACATCCAAGGGCAGCTGTCAACATCCCTGGCTGTGAAACCGCAGCCAGCTGGGGCTGAGGAAGGATGATTTAGCCACAAAAATAAATGAAAGTGATGGATGGGATGGGGACAAGGGCTCCTGGAGCTACAATTGCTTCTGAGCCAAACACACCTGTCCCTGCTGTGCCAGGGTGACATGTCCTGTTTACCCACCATTCCCTACAAAGAGCTGGAAATGGGAAAGAAAAGCATTTTGTCTTGTATTAAGGATACTCCTATTTCACAGGCAGCCAGTATGTGCCCCAGACAGTGCCTCTGGGGACCAGAGCAGGGACTGGGTGATGTCCCAGAGCTACAACTGAGCTAAGGTGGGAGCAGGTTCTCCTGCAGGGCCCTGTGTCCTGCTCCATCTCTCCCCAGAGCTAACAATGACATGAGTTAGTGCCACCGTGGCACTGCAAGAGAGGAGAGCACACATCCTGGAGGCACAGAGCAGACACACAGAGGCCACCACTTTTGAAATGCCTTTGATTTCAAGTGAAGGCCATGGATCTGCCCCTCACTTTCATCTTTCTGGGTGTCCAGCCCCACTGCTATTCCCCCACAGGCTGCTCTTTGTCCAAACCTGGACCAGCAGCTGCCTGACACTAGAGCACCAGGATCTCTGCATGCTCTAGGGGACCACACTGGGCTGAAGCCCACCCTAGGGCCTGCCCTGTCACAAATACAGCACCAGCCTGATCCAGGGAACTCCTGGTGCACAAGAAGGTTCCTGGAGCTTTTAATGTGTTCTGGATCAGGACCCAGGTCATTCTGGTGCTGTTTGGTGAAATTACTTAGATTCATGTCCTGGCTATTTAATATCTTTAATATTAGCCTGGAAAACCTAAAGAAAAAAGCAAAAACCTATGTTTTCTCACTGTGCTTGATTGTCTCTTCCCATCCAAGGATTTTAATTTCTCATCTTGTCCACTTTTCCCCCCCTTTGCACAGGGATTTTTTATTTTTTTTTAATTTGGTGATTTCAGAAAGATGTTTGGGATGTGCTTGACAGAGCATAATGTATCATCTGCTGAGAGAGACTGGGCTTTAAAAAGTTGCAAATTTATGGGTATAATTAGAGAATAAAAAAAAGCTTCTGTCCAGGAAGGGGAGCCCTGGGTGCCACAGGGAGTCTGTGAGCCCTCGGCCCGCAGTGAGGTCTGGGAGGTGCTGCTGGAGAGGGGCTGTCCCTGCTTTGAGATTCTCCACAGCCCAGTGTTTTAATACCAAAGTGCCACCGAAGGGGGGTCAAGTAAATAAATATGCATGCCTCGCCGGTTCAAAATAATAAAATTCCAATGTGTGCAAGCCTGCTTGTTGAACATATGTCTGCGGCACGGCTAAGCCATCTGGCTCAATGTCAAGCATTTACACCAACTGCAGCCTTACACTACCTGACAGCAGAAAAGCTTTATTCCCTTGGTGTTTGGGCACAAATGGAGAAATATTATTGAAATGATTATCTGCATCAAGACTCAGATTTGGTTTGACATTTAGCTGGCTCTGTTTAATCCAAAGGGTTGTCTGAATGAATAAAGAGAAGGGGCTCCTCCAGAAGATGCTGCGAGCAGCCAGGGAAAGCCACAATGATTAATGAGAGCCAGGGGCCGGGAGGACCCTGCCCACCTCCCCCACACCCCACCACGGGACCCGCATGGAGAAGTGGGATGGAGCTCAGCAGGCCAGGAGGAAGGATACTTACAGCCAGAAGGACTTATCTTCTGAAAAACAAAAATCATCCCCACCTTCTCCTAGCTCCAGGAAGGGAAGCTACTTAGATTTATGGTCTGTTATTTAATTTTGGCCTGGAAAACAAAACAAAACAGCCCAGTTATCCTTACTCTGCTTTTAAATGCTGCTCTTCCCCTCCGAGTATTTTAATTTTTTACCTTGCTTGCTTTTTTTTTTCCCCTTTGCACAAGGATTTTCTTCTTATTTGGTGATCTCAGCAAGCTGTTTGGGATGTGCCTGGCAGAGCATTATAGTTCACCTGCCGGGAGCTGCCAGGCTTTAAAAAGTTGGGAAATCATGGATGGAACTGTTTTGAGGAGGGAACTCTAATTACAAACAGCCTTTTACAGGCTGCACCTGAGTCAGAGTGAGACATGGCTCATTCTGGTGTCCTTCTGCACTTAAGGGAAAGGGGTAATGTGGGGATGGGGGCATCATCCTCCAGTAGAGTCTCCCTCTTCCCCACACTTTGGGATGTCCATAGAGAGGACAACTGTCCTAAAACAATCCCCAGCTCCGTTTTGGCCTCAGCAAAGCTCACTGTAGGATGGGAGTGATAGGAGACAGCCCTGGTGAAATTTGGAGTGCATCAATAAGGAAAGGACAGGAGCAGGATTGATCTGAGCTTGGTGTGGCTGTTGGTGGCCGAGTCTGATAAAGATTCACCTGAGAAATCAGACACCATGTATTTTTTAAAAAAATGGGATCAGACCACAGGGTATGAGGCTCTGCTGGGTGTCACAGTCCTAAAACCAGGTCTCTCTGCGAGAGCTGCAGCACAACCCCCCTCCCCTCAGGAGAGCAGACCCACCGGGGCTTCTCCCTTTTTCTTCATATCTCCACTTCTGATTGTTGATTTGGATTTAAAATTAATTTGGTGATTTGAGTTTAATAAGAATGTTAGACATGATTTCCTTCTCACTCTTACTTTTAATTAACTTTTTAATTGAGATTTAAATGAATTCTAATGAAGAGAATTGGGAGCCTAATTGATTTGTGGCAGCAGCATGGTGTGGGACCGGGATGCCGGCAGCATTTTGATGCATTGCTCTGGGCTGTCCCACAGGTCACAGGTTAATTTTTTGGCAGAGGTTACCTCATGTCAGCAGAAAACAACCATTTACTTGTGATTTATTAGTAAGCAGCTCCAGCCACGCTTCTAGTCCATGATGTTGTAACAAACTCCTGCTCATAGGCCTTTGCCACCCATTAATGTCTCCTTGGGAACTTGTCCTGGGCATTTGTACCGGAATGAGGAGGTTTTGCCAAATCATCCCCATGCCCTGGGAGTGCCACCCTTGGTACAGAAAGGAGCAAGTAGTGAGTGAGAGTGGAAGCAGAACTTGCCAAAGCCCCTCCTCACTCCTCCCCTGACGCAGCGGCTTCTCCCACCTAAAATGACAGAATTCCTAATTTGCTTCAATATGCTCCACTTAAAGCATTTCCTACATCACAAACTGGAGATGAAAGCCAGCGCCCTTCTCCAGCACAGATTAATGTTGTTTTTCAACTTCTTAAGCTTCTGTTAACACCTTTTCTGCAATCAGTACAGTATCTTTTAAGTTAATTAGTTCTGGAGAAGAATTACTGGCGTGATCCTTGCTGAGCCCTCCCTCCCTTCCACTCGCCGGGCAGAGCCGTGTCTGATGGAGATGAAAGGACCACTGGAGGCTCCTCCACTCAAGGAGAGGCCTTGAGATGAGCTCAGATCGCGTCTGCAAAGCATTTATCTCCTTCCAGCTCTGCCAGTGGGGAGAGCTGAGGCTTCGGCTGGTGTGAAGAGGACACATATATACTGCTGTCGCCTTGGAGTTTCCCCTGGGATTCTTTATATTTCCAAATGAGGTACATCCCTTGCTGAAAGGCTCCTCACAGGAAGCATGATGAACATCTTTCTCATGCTAGTGGATCTTCCATGAGTGGGTGAGCTTGGGTCAACTGTTTCCTCTCATGGTGAACCTATATATCATGGAAATGGTTTCTCTCTGCTCCTGTCCTGCCTCCAGTGGCTTCACCTGCAGATTTGGAGCTGTCTCCAGTAGCTGCTGCAGCCTGCGCTCCAAAAGTCTCTGCCCTCAGGGAGGAAGGGCTGAGTGGGCTCTGAGTGCTCCTGTGCAGCTCTCACTCCCTCACTGAATCACAATTAGTCTCCATGGCTCATTAGCTGTCCCAGACTCCCAGCTCCAACAGGAACCACAGGACACCACAGCCCTTGGAAATTATCTTGGGCCACAGGAGAAGGCAAGCAGTGTGAGTGTGGATGGTGATACCACAGAAGACTCTGCAAAGCTGTCTATGAAGCCAAGACAAAATTTGGGCTCTACACAGACTGGCATGGGGCTTACATGAGTAAAATTAACTACACATAAGCTTGCTTTGCTGCAGAAGGTGGGTGTCAGAGCTTCCACCATGCCACTGCCTCCAGCATCCAAGGAATAGGCCTGGGGTGAGCAACAGCCACTGATCTGATCACCTTCTCCACCTGTTCATGTATTTTAAGGCACTGGAACCATCCACACTGAACTCTCACCACATCTCCCTGACTGGCTGTCGCGTTACAGCACATCAGAGAGCAACGGGCAGCATAGTCTTTCCCTCCCCCACCACCCAAAAGCCAGTAGGAGGCTGATGGCGGGAGCTCTCAGCTGGGGCAGGAGCCACCACTGAGGTTCCACGTCCTTCTGGAAGCCAGGGGACTGATGGCACCAATAGATGTGTTTGTAGAATGTCTCACAGTGCAGGAGCTCCCGGGAGAGAGAGCCTTTGGCCTTCCCACTGAAGGGACAGAGCCTCAGACTAGCCATGGCAGAAGGGGAGCAGCTCTTCCTCCTTTCCTCCCAGTGCCCCAAACCCAAGCTGAGTGGTGTCCCAAGACAGCAGCAACTGCTCCCTGTGGAAGGTGTCCTTGTCCCCTGCCCTGATGTCCCTTTGCCTCCAGACCCTGCTCTGTGAGCCTGGGCCACAAGATGAGCCCCAGCAGAAGGGCCCATTGTGAGCTGCCATGTTAACTCTCGGGCTCAGGCGCTGTGGCAGCACTGCTGAGCCATATTCCATTGCTTCTTTACACACTGCTGTTAATTACAGCACCTCTGATTGCACTGATGGCTTTTGCTCCCCCTCAGCCCAGAGACCAGCAGCAACCCACAGGTCCCTGGCCAGACCAGGACCACATTTGTCCCAGTTGCCAACCAAATCACACAGTGTTTTATCCTCAATTTTCTTCTCAAGAATTGGGGGATTTTCTTCTTGATTCTTTCCCCTGACTAGGGGATGTAGCATTCCTCTCACCCCTTGAGATACCCGATGGTGTGTCCTAGAAGGACAAGAGGAGGCCAAGCCCCTGCCAGGCTGCTGGTGGCCACAGAGGCCAAGAGTGAGTGCCAGGAATTGAAAGCTGCCAGGCTGGGAAATGAGCAGAGGCCAAGAGACTGCATCCAGGTGCCTTTTCTTCCATCAGCAGTACAGAAACCAGTATGTGCTCCCAAAACAACTCCAGCTCAGCCCCATGTATGAGTCTCCTTCCCTCAGGAGGGACTGATTCCTCCTGCTCACTGCTGCTGGTGGTTCCATAAGGGATGCTCTGAGTACCCGCTGCTATGATCCCAGCTGCCAAGGCCTTGCAGCTCCTGCTCTGCCCTACAGACAAAGAATTCCTCCAATTCCTTCCCCATGAAGGCTTGGAGATTTTGCTGCCACAGGAAGGTAATTAACTCTTTGCTGGCCTGACTAATTCCTGCGAGCTAAGGAGCAGCAGGCTGGTGGCAGAGGTGGAGAGCTCCAGCCCCGCGCCACCGCCGCACCCGCTCCTCCCTCTGCCCGCAGCTCCGGCCCGGCCCGGACGGGAACGTGGCTCACTAAAGGCTGCTTGCAATAAAACACCGTCTAGATTTTTGGATAAATATTTGAAAAATAAAAAACTATCTCGGATTCACAAACCTGCAAGACAGTTCTTATTCCTGTAATAGCAGCCTTTGCCGGGCACAGCCGGCGATGGGTGCCGGTGAGGCAGAGGAAGGAGGTGGCGGCTGCGGGAGGAAGAGCAGAGCCCCCGGGCCCCGGTCAATGAGACTTTTCCGAGAGCCCCGGCAGCGGGCCCCGCGGCCCCGCCTCTCGCTGCCGTCTCTCCCGCTCCCCGGGAGCCCTCAGGCCTAGCCAAAGGAACCACCCGCACCCGGACCAAGCGCCCTGATCCGCCTAGGGGCCGAAACGGCCCTTTCCCTTCTTCCTCAGGTTACCAAACTCGGGTTACCCCTCTATCGGTTCCCTGCTTTCCCCTCCGTGCCCAGCGCGGCCAGGCCGGGCTCCCCTGCACAGACCGCAGGGGGGTCCCACGCACAGAGCGGGGCGTCCCCTCGGAGACTCCGCGCCCATCCCCGTCCCTGCTCCCCGGCAGTGCTCAGGCACAACCCGACGGCCGAGGACGAGGAGGGAAGCGGCGACTCCGCGGGGGCTGCGGAGCAACCGGCACTGCGGAGCAACCGGCACTGCCGCTTCCGCACGGCAACATTGCCCTCTTTCGGCCGCGGCCGGCGGGCAGGGAGCGGCGGGCGCTGGGCTACAGGAAGCGGAGTGGTGGCACCGGGTCTCTCCCAGCAGCAGCACCTCCTCCCGCCGGCAGTGGTGCAGTCCGGTGTCCAGCTCGCCTCCGGTCCTCGCAACCAAACCGAGTACGCTGGCGGCCGGCTCCCAGGGCGGGGGCGACTTTGGAATCCCCGCACCCCCCGGCATCCGGGCTCCGCTCCCTTCAGCGACCCCAACGAAATGCAGCCGGTGCCAGGATTCTGGAAAGAGGCTTCAGGAAAATGGCTAATTCATGATGACATTTACTGTCGGGTCAGACTCGGCTCCTGAGGGTTTTGGTTCATGCACAAGAACATGGAAGGGAACTCCGAATATTAAGGAAAATATTGATTTTAAAGGAAAGCAGAAGAACCTGAGAATTCTAAGCATTTCTCACAAGTATTCACCAGCAGTGTTTTCTCTCTGCACTTCCCTGCTGTGTTTGACAGACAGTTGAGCACAGAGAGAACTCAAAAGTCCCTCTGTATTAATCTCTGGGTGTTTATTGCTAAAGGTGCAGAAAGAGGTATAAGCGATGTAAAAGGGCCTCACAGTAAGACACTTACCGACTTGAATTCCTGATGTTAAGTATTTTGCGACAGAACATCTGCTCAGTCTATTGTTTTCTGACTCCAGAGGTATTTTGGGAGGCTGAGAGGGGCCAGCAGAGCCCAGGACACACAACACAGTCTGTCTCCAATAGAGATGAGCTCAGATATTTGATGGGATGTGGTTTAGAAGCTGCTGTGGTGTGAGAGTGCACTCCGCAGGGCCCATGTCTGCTTCTCTGCTCATCCTGGCAGCTTCTCACCCTGCGCTGGGCTCTGGTGGGGGCTGCACACACCCATGTGGCATTTCCAAAGTCACTGTGTCTCATACCTGTCACCCTCCTTATGCTTTTCTATCCTGAAATGTAATTTTTGCTGGATTCTCCCCATATACGTAGGAATTTCCTCACCCACACCTCCTCAGTGGTGCCACAGTATTACCTGGTGACATTTCCACTACACAGGTTAGAGGTGGGTGAATTATGGAGGAAGGTGGTAATAACTGCTGTGTGTCAGTTCAGAGACAGAATGGCCAAGGAGGGACATTTCTGAGCTGTGGGGAATTTGAGTGGTGGCAGGGAGGTAGGAGTGCTCAAAGAACAGAGGAGCTCTTGCCCTCATGTCAGAAGAACTGTTGTTTCTCTGACACCAAGGATGTATTTAGTTAATACTTTACAAATTAAAATCTTAATAATTGTCAAAAAGATTGACTCTGACAGTGGTAAATACTGACGTGGCTGTTTAAGTTAACAACACTGCACACACTAGTAAATCCCAAGGGGTCCCTCCCTTCCCAGTGGGATAAACACACTTTGTCACAGGGAGAGAACATTCCAGAGTGCGGGAACAATCAGGACATATTGTTGGACCCAGTTTTCCATCATTTGCTTTTTGATGCCAAAAAAAAGTAAACCTTGATGTGGGGTTTAGTTGTGGGTGGAAGGAGAATGAGCTGTGAGGTGCTGGTGGGTGCAGGAGGTGGGAGTGGGAGGAAGACACCCACACTCCCTCACTCACTCCATGCTCCCTTACACCACACTCCCTCACACTGGGCTTCTTTACACTGCACTCCCTCACACCACGAAAGGGCTTGTGTTTTCATTGCTCTGTCCTTTGCATGTGTGAAATCAATGGGCTCCTCGCCTCCTTGTTTTTCCTGCAGCTGATCTAAATGGCTTTTTGAAAGAAAACCAAACCGGTGCAGACAAAGACTGATTCTTCATCCTTCTGACATGTCACGCCAACAAATGGGGTTTTGTGCACTCTGTCAGTGTCTTAATCAGGGCGTCACACCAGCCCGCAGCACCTTCCCGCTCCCGGCCTCCCCAGCACTTAATCCTTCAACTTGTGTATCTTGTAGAGACAATCAGACAAGGGCTGGTAATACCCGAGACTTACACGGGCCTGTCACCCTCTGCATTTGTCACACATCACACCTTGTGGCCTCTTGCCTGGCCCAGGGAGCGGTGCTGGGCAGGGCAGGGACAGGCTCAGGGTGCTCTGGCAGGGGAGAAGTCTCTCACCGGGTGGGCTGAGATGGGGAGGGATGGGCAGACGGATGGAGTAATGGGTGTAAGAATGGATAGATGGAAAGGAAAAAGAGAAAAGGAAAATAGGAAAAAGGGGAAACAGGGAAAGAGAAAAGTGAAAGAGAGGGAAAAGGGAAAGGCACAGGGGAAGGAGAATGGAAAAGGGAAGAGGGAAAAGAAGAGGGAAAAGGAAAAGGGAAAAGAAAAGGGAAAGGAAAAGGACAAGGAAAAGAAGGAAGGGAAAGGGAAAAGGGAAAGGAAAAGGAAAAGGGAAAGAAAAAGGAAAGGGAAAGAAGGAAGGGAAAGGGAAAAGGGAAAGGGAAAGAGAAAGGGAAAGAAAAGGAAAAGGAAAA
>VZTY01030650.1:76579-102291 GCA_013400935.1 Turnix velox | reverse complement strand
AGGAAAAGGGAAAAGGAAAGGAAAAGGGAAAAGGAAAGGCACATGTCTGTGTGCATGTGGCAGCAATGCCAACCCTCCCAGAAAAACATCCCAATATATTCCTAAACCTTACATTATGGCCCAAGAGTTAAAGAAATGCCAGGGAAAAAAATCATACCAGGGGCACCCCCTCACTGCCTTGTGACCCTGGGCCTTTGGGTTGTCCAGACTGGCGTGAATGGCCACCAACATCCCCTGGGAACAGGGAAACAGGGAAAGCCTCAGGGCTGGGCACAATGGATATGTTTTGCAAACCTTTTAATCTAACACTGGGTGCCCTGTGGTGACACCAGCCCTAGGAGCACACCTCACTCTGCTTTTATTTGCTTTGTGAAAACCCCACCAGTGAGGAAGTTGTGGTTCACAGCGAAGTAAAGCCCTGTGTCCATGGTGAGTGGCTTCAAAGCTCACGTACAATCACATATTTTAAAGCACATTATGCAATACATAAAAAATAATGATTTTGAGACAAATTAAGCTGTAACAGCCTCAAATCAGTTTGCCTCCACAGTTAATATGTTGATTAATGTCCTGTTAGGACTGAGACACTCATTTTTATCTCATTATTCAACTCAGTGTTTTCCCATAGCTATTGAATAAAAATGTAATTATTGCCCTAAATTATGTTATTATTAAATTTCACATGGTGTTTCTTGATAAACAGTAACACAAACAGAGGGCTGGGTGCTGAGGAGATGGGGGTAAAAAACCCTTAAATAAATGTCAGTGTTTGTTGTCAGGACTTGTCTGTGTGTGTGTCACAAACCCAGTGCTGCAGCACTTTGGGAAACTGTCACTCAGGGACAACAGCCTTCAGCATCAAAACTCACACAACTCTCTGTTTCAAGATCCATTAACTTCTTGAGAGAAGCCAAAATCCAGTTTGTTTGGTAACTCGAGAGGTGCAAACAAACCCTCAAAAACAAAACAAATCTTTTTCAGCATCTAAATTTTGTGCTGAAGGAAAGCCAAGGTGTTTTCAGTTTTATGACCGATTCTCAAATAAGTTTTGGGTTTGTTTTCTTTTTGATTTGCTCAAAAGAAATGAAATAAAAAATAAATTTAATAAAACCAAACCAACCGTAGTTCTTTCTGATGTCTCACTCCAGAGGAATTACATGAAGCATGAGGATTCAAACCACCTGCAGGAGCATCTTCATCCAGATACTGATCTGAAGGGCTATGAAAAAGGGAAAAAAATTATATTCCCCAAAGAGAAATGCATCTACTCGGGGAACATGAAGAACTTCCCCGGCATCCTGAGCACTCCCAGCACTTCCCTGACTCCAGCCAGGACTCTCCACTTGGGAGAAGGTTTATAGGGCACTGGGGGGCTGGGGGCTGCTGGTGCTGGGATGGGACCAGTGGTCTCCACCCTGTCTCTGGCACTAGCAGCAGCAGCCCTGCAGATCTAGGCCTGACGTCCCTGCTGCAGAGGAGTGGTGGGTGTGGAGGAGGTAGGAGAGATGCTTAGCTTGATTGAGAAAGGTTAATTACATGTGAAATGAGACTGGGATTCAGACTATGTTTGCTCTAGATTTTGTGCAATGTTATATCAACATTGGGATTCTCTGTTATTCTATTAACAAAATAAACTCATTTTGTTTGGTTTCATTTTACTGTTGTCTTAATCCCACTGAACATTTATACTGTTATTTAATTTTACTAAACATGTGTGGATAGTAAAATACCTCCAGAATTAAACTACCCAAGGATATTAAAGAGATCCAGTTCTCGTAGAGATTTGATCTGCTAATTAGCCACACCAATTTTATGGATCATTGCAGCGCACTTAAAATGTATTGTTATATGTTCATAATCTTTTCTTAATGAGCTTTTATTGAGAGCACGGGCCAGCCACGGCGTGATGTTCAACAGAGGGGTTTTTTCCAAGCCCTGCCTGTGCCTGGTTAGTCCCAGCACAGCCCAGCTCAGAGCACACCAGGGAGGAGGAGAGCTGTGGGACACAGGTGGGACGAGGCACCGGGGAGGTGTGAGAATGGGTTGGGCTCAGGACATGGCCCTGAGCATCCCTTCTGGTACTTCGGAGAAAGGAACCTCTCCAAAAGGGGGTGACTCCATCTCTGGGGCCACCAACAGCAGGACATGGAGCTGTTGGCCCCAGAGCTGCTGTGAGAGCTGGAACCCCTCTGAGAGAGCTGGGGGGAGTTCAGGCTGGAGAAGAGAAGGCTCCAGGGAGAACATAGAGCCCCTTCCAGTCCCTGAAGAGGGTCTAGGAAAGCTGGGGGGGGGCTCTGGATCAGGGAGGGGGGACATGGGACAAGAGGGGAGTGTTTGGCACTGAAAGAGGGAGACTGAGGTGAGATTTGAGGGAGAAATCCTTTACTGTGAAGGGTGTGCCCAAGTTGCCCAGAGAAGCTGTGGCCACCCCATCTCTGGAGGGATTCAAGTCTATGTTGGATGGGGCTGGCCGCCAGGAGAGCTGCAGGAGATGTGGCAGCACATGCCAGCCCTGGATCCACAGTGATGCCCAGGGCTGTTTTGTGCTGGGACAGGACTGTGGCAGTGCTGGAATGAGCACAACCCATGGTGGGTCCCAGGGGGTCCCAACCATCCCACCCCAGCCCAGCCCCAGGTGTTCCCACAGCCATTGAAGGTTTGCAACTTATTCATTAGAGAGCAGAGAATGGAGGGCTGAGGAGTGAAGGGTGGATCAGGAGTGTGCTGTTGGGTGCTGGCACGATCTCATTGAACAATTGGAGGGTCGGTACCTGCAGAAGTGAGGACACAGCTTACAAGTGCAGGGATGCAGCCCAGCACAATGTGTGCACCAGGATAATGAACTTAAAACAATGACAATTAGTGGCCGAGACAAAGGACTGGAATGAAGAGTGAGCGATGCAGTGTGTGCCGCTCGCTCCAGCTCCTTGAGCAGCATCAGGCCCTGCTCCATCCTCCTCAATGTGGTGTGGGCCGGTGGCAGGCACAGGCCGGCATGGGGGGGGCCAGTGGCGGCTGGGGAGCCATGATACCCCCACTGGCTGTGGCCTCCCGTCGTGATAAGGGCCATCAGGACGACAGGGAGCACCCGGCTCGGCCTCCCCTGGGAGTGGGTGTCAGCGGCGTCCATCAGATGCGGGACAGCGGGGGGGAGCGGGGGTCCCCGCCATTGTGCTGCCGTTGTCATTGAGTGATCAGGCCCTTTGAGCGGGCCTTGGGAGTCAATGGAACCACCTGAATAGATGAAAGGCAGACAGCTCCTGACAAACAAGGGGCTGCGGAATATTCATTGTGCATCTGCGAGGGAAAGATTAATGTATTAGAAATTAAAATGGGCCCGGGACGTGTGATCTTGCTCTAACACTTGGCCAGACCTGTGTCACCCAGCGCGAGTGCCTCAAGTCGGCAGACAATCCTGCCAAGGTAGCGGGGAATCATTAAGCGCCCGGTTATTGTGCACGGTGAATAATAAAACTTTCCCTCCCCAGCAGCAGCAGCGGCAGCACCATTCTTTGCCCAGAGCTGACAATGAATAATTCCGGAGCTATTTGCAATGTTAACAGCACCTATCTTGCCCATCCATTCCTTCACGATAAGGATGGAAATATGCATTTCAACAGTCTGCGCAGATAGCGATTCGGGGCCGCTTCAAAGGACACCTGCCACTCAAGCCAAGGGCTGTCACTCTCCCCCTGCCGCCGCTGCCAGCACAACGGCAACAGAGATTATCTGCACTTTATTTCCTTTTTTCTCCTCCGATTATAACACCGTTACATTTGCCATCCACTGACAAGTGATTTACACCCGCAGCTGTACTGCATTTAAGCCAGAAAAAGCTATTCTCTCAGGCAGCCCTTATTCTTTCAAGGTTTACAACTGTATCAAATATACTATCGCGGATGTGATCGCGGCCGTACAGAACGCCATTATGGCAGATATTAGAAACGCTTAATCTGTTTGCTGACATAAAGGTGACAGTGATAAAGCCCCAGCCTTGACGTCAGGGCCCAGCCAGCTCGGCTGCTTTTTACAGACCGGACACAGTTTGCCGGGGTGAGCCCAGAGGGTCTCCAAACTCTCTCCTCCATGAGCTGGGGATGGATACAGCTTGCTGGGAGAAGGCTTTTGAGGAGGAAGGGTGAGTCTGCAGGAGCCACCACCATTCCCTGCAAAGACCAGATGGAAGACAACTGAGGTCACACGTGGGCTGTGAGAGTCTGTGCCACAATAGGAGACTTGTCCTAGTGACCTCAGGGCAAGGCTGACAGTCTGACAGTCCCTCTGGTGGTACTTCTCATGGACAAACCCCACGGCTGTGCCATGTGAGCAGAGCTGTCAGAGTTGTCCCTATGTTCCATACATGCTCCAGGAGCTCTTGGGCTGCCACTGAATTTTTGGATGGGGCTTGGAGCAACCTGGACTAGTGGGAGCTGTCCCTGCTCATGGCACGGGTGGCTCTGGGTGGACTTTGCTGTCCCTTCACACCCAAACCAGTCTGTGATTCGGTGAAGCAGATCCTGGGGCAGTCACAATCTGTTGGCTGCTCCATGCTTCCCCAAGCTCCACTCTCCCTTATCCCGAGGAAAAAAAAACAAAGAAGAAAAAAACCCAAAAACCCTCCACCACTCTGCTCATATTTATCTTAATAATATTTTCCAGATTATTTGCTTCTAACTCTTTCTCAATAGCCACCCCATTGTGGCTCTTCCATGGAGTGAGGCCCCACTCCATCAGTGCTCACTTTCAGCCCCAGAATGGCCGGGGGGTGACTGACCCACAGCAGCTGTGCCCACTGCACCCACTGCAGGATCAGTCTGAGTTTGGGAGGAACAAACACCCATGTGTTGTGCACCCTGGCCAGGACAGCTCCCACTGGGGACTAGTCACACTGAGAGCCTGGTGATGGCTTAGGGACAGCACAGAGAACATCCCAAAATCTGCCCTGGTCCATGCACAAGCAGAAGGTCTGTGGGGCAGATGGAGGGCAGGTGGGAGCCCCTTGCACCAGTGGTCGTGAAAATACTTTGCATTCTTGTTCTTGCTGTCACATTTAATGCAAGTCCTGGCAGAAGGTGTTTTGAGATCAATTTCAACTCAGTTCTGCAGTGGTGAAACCCAGTTCTACAGTGGTAAAACCCAGTTTTGCAGTGGTGGAACCCAGTCCTGCAGCAGTGGGTCCACCCTCCCCCATGAAGCAAACAGGGGGGATGCTTCCAGCATCTTCTCAGCCCCAGCCCTGGGAGCCAGGCCACTCTCTTGACCAGAACTATAGGCTTCTTCTGACCACCATGCTTTGGTGCCCTGTAATTGTCCCTGCAGAGCAAAATGGGTTTGATGATCAATGAAAGGCCGTGTTATAGGGTCACCTAGCTGGTGTTCCTGTGTTTCCCCCATGTAATCGACTCTGTTCCTCTGAGAACTGACAGGGAAGAGGCCGTGGCTCAGGATGGAACTGTCAGCAATGGGTGTTGTTCAGAGGGGGCAATGCTTTTCTGACCACCTTTTTGACCCATGGACAGAGGTGATGGCCTGGACCCTGCAGACCCCGTCCCTGGGGAGAGGAGAGATGGTCCTGATGGCAGTCCCTGACCACACTGCATCCCACCAGCACCAGCAGCATCTGGTTGTGAACAGACATTAGAGTAACACGTGTGGGTCACAGGAACACACAGGGATCCCCTTTCTGGTAGTTAATGCCCTGGATGGGGATGGGAAGTGGCCTGGTCTGTGTGGGCAGGGCTTCAGCTCAACAGAAGAGCAACTTCATCCTCCTTCCTGCTGAATTACCTGGCGAGGGCTCAGCCCCATTTTTCTTTTGAAGATGAAAGAGAACGCTGAAAGAATTTGTGGATCTGGGTTCCTAATATTAAATAATTCTTACCATTTAAAACAGTTTTTGTAGGAAATATTTTATAGTTAAAGAAATAGTTTTTGACATTTTGGGGGGGAAAAGAACAATGGACCGTTTACAGGTCTACACAGTAGATTAATGAATCTAATTGAGTCTGTAGGGAAATGCTTCAGTTTAACTACTGGAACTAATTTATACATTCACTACATCGTAATAAGTCAATTTAAGTTTCTGGAAATAAAACTGGATATCCTGGGTATAGATTTGAACTATAAATTTCTGCAAGAAAGGAGTCTGTGTGTTCATTATACATTGTAAAATTACCATATGGACCTGTCAACACTTCTTAGCACAGCTTTGTAATAATGTCATTTAGTTTAACATTGTAATGTGCCAACTGAATTAATGCCTGTGGCACAACCAACGCCCCCCCCCCGCCGGCGGGGCTGGGGAACTCCGCAACTTTGTAGGAGGCTCTGCGGTGCGGCGAGTTGCGGCGGGGTCTGCTCGCCCGCGTCTCCTCGGCAGCGCCAGGCCGGGGAGAGGGGCCACCTCCGCAGCCGCTCCGGACTCTCAGCAGTGGGGATGGGCCATAAAATCCTCAATGCCGTCAGCGGGACAGGGTACCGGAGTCCTCCAGCCTAATTACCAGGGCCAGAGCCCCTCCTGCCGAGTTGCATCTCTGAGCATCTCCTCTGCTTCTTGCTGACGAATTCCTTCTCCCTTCCCCTCTCGCTGCCGGCACCGCGGCCACTGCTCCTCCTGTGACCGTGCTGGAACCCTTTTGTGCCCGCTGTGCTTCTCACTCCCCACTTCCCATCACCGGCCCGTAATAAACACTCTTCATTCTTCCAGACAAAACTACAAGTCCTGGGCAGCAAAAGGGGCTGGTGCTGCTGCAGGCAGGCAGAGAGTAAAAGCATTGCAGACCAGTAACCCAGGTTCTTGGACAGTAGGTGGCCAGCTCCCAGCCCTGCTGGTAGCCACACGGCCAGACTGAGTGCCCACTGGTCCTGTGGGAGACACAGGGCACCCCTGGGACTGCAGCACCCACTTCAGCAGCCCGGACCTCCTCTCTGCTGAGGCTGTCCCACATAAATCAGACAGTTTTTTTCTTTTTTGCCCTTTGTCTGTCCCCTTCTTTTGCGCCCCCGCTCCTCCCTTCACCTCTCAGAGCCCTGCCAGAGCCACGCTGGAGACTGTAAAATATTCCAGCATTTGGCTGGGGGAGGGGAGAAGAGGCGAAGGGAGGGGATAGCAGGGGAGCTGGGCTGAGGCTTCACGGCAGGAAAAAATCCAACTCGTCTGCCTGGAATTGGGCTGCAGGCAGGGAAGGGTGAAAACGTCCCCCTCTCCCAGCCTGCCAGGCGCACGGACAGCTCTGGGACCCTGCAGTATTGCTTACTGCGGGACTGCAGGGATGCAGCCTGATTCCCTGCAGGACTACAAGGCCAACGACAGCAAGCCCTGCCTGGGTGAATGGACTGAAGCAGCAGATCTCCACAAACTGATCAGATTTGGGGTTTAACTTTGGGATCTCATTCAATGGCACCCAGCCGCGCAGAGCCAGCCCCGCCAGGAGGCTGCAAAACACTGGCTCCACGGCTGCCCCACACCCAGAGCTCCTGCTCACAACCATGGGGGAGAAAGAGCCATTTTTGGTAATTAAATATTGTAACTCAGCTTTTTGCATCACTAATTGCGTATTGCAGTCCCGTGGTTATTTACATTTCTGCACTCTGATTCCCACTGAACGCTGTAACAGTTAATGTCACTCCTTCTGCAAACCTGATGGCATCTGCCTATAAAAGGATGATTATAAAAGATTAGCGCCTCACCTATAAATTCATCTCACTAATAAGCAGCACGCTCGTGGCTGAAAGTCAAAGAGACTTTCAAAAGTAGTTAGATGGTTTATTTCCTTTTTAAAAAAATGACCTGCTGACAATGAGAGAAGTGCTGGGGTGTCAGAGACACGGCGCCAGCGCCCACGGCTGCTGCAGAGATAAATGGCGGATCCTCAATTACATCTTTGCTTTATTCCCCAAGTGAGGTGTATTTTGCCTGATATACAGCCAGCACCATCACAGTTGTTTCCCAATGCGAGGAAAATATCCTTCATGAAAATGTTATTAATTATAGGGAGCAGTAATTGAAGGAAGGGCTGGGGACAAGCAGGAGTGGAAGGGTCACTCGGGCAGAGGGACATTGGGCTGGTCACTGGGGCCAGGCCACAACCCACCTGCATTTGCCAGCCCCAGTGGCCATGGACACAGAGGAATGGCAAGTCCCTGGTCACTGGGGCTGGAGGACTGATAGAGGGAGAACCATGCCCAGTATCAACAGGAGATGAACATGCCTGGAGCCCATCAAAGTCCTTCAGCTCTGGTGCTGCACAGGGACAATGATCCTGGCGGAGAAGCCTCTGCTGGCTTGGAGCTGCTTCACTCAAGTCACTTCCATCTTTTCTCACCCCAGATGCTTCCCAAGCTTTTAATGCCATCCTTCCCACAGTTCCACCTGCTGCAGTGCCTGGGCACAACATTGCCCATGGGGTAGGAGCACATGGCAGTCGAGATGCCCCTGTTCCCTCCCTGTGGCCATGCAACAGGGGCTTCCATCTATTACAAGCTGAATTGGGCAGACACTATTCCCTGCATCCCTGCCTCTGTAGGATGGATTTCCAGATAGAGACTTTCTCCTTCCCCCATGAGGCCCCGTGGGGTGTTGGGCAATGCCCAAAGCACCAGCTCCTGCCGCCTTCCCCCTCTCCTTCCCTCTCTCTTTTTAATTATGAAAATCAAGGAACCTGCAATTCCCATGGCATCTGTGACTACATTCAGACTTAACCATGAACTACGTGGCAAATGCTTGGTTTGTAGGAAATCATGTTCTATAACATATGTTTCTCATTGTGGGGTAAATCTTCAGAAGAGCAAGGCTGGTACCTTCTGCAGGGGGGAGGAAAGGCCCTGCATTCCCTGCTCAGCTCCTGCAGCCCAGGTTTTGGAGGCATTACAGGGAGACCTTGTAAGGCTAAGGGGAGACTTGAAAGGTCTGAAAGGAGGCTGTAGTCAGTGGAGGTCAGGCTCTTCTCCAAAGAAATAGGCCATGGGACAAAAGGAAGTTGCCTCAAGTTGCACCAGGATTGTGTTAAGATGGATATTGGGGAATTTTTTTACATTGAAAGGGTTGTCAAGCACTAGAAGAGGCTTCCCAGGGCAGGATTTGAGGGAAGGATTTCAAAGCCAGGCAGATACAGAGATCAGAGAGATGGTTTAGGGCTGGTTCTGTCAGAGCTGGACTGATGGCTGGATGGGTATTTAAAGGTCCCTTCCAACCAAGGCCATTCCATGTTTCAATGATTCATTGCTGCTGGAGGAGCAATTCCTGCCCATGGCTTGTCATTCCCACAGGTGAGGTTGTTGTCTGCCCATGGGTGTAGGATGGGTGGGACCAGAAGTGAGTGCAGTAGGGTTTGTTTGGTGTCACTGTCTGCATCTGGCACGGCAGAAGGGAGTGGCTTTGCCCAGACATAAAACTGCCGGGGTCTCTGGGGTGTCCTTGAAGCCCCAGGACAGCACACTGAGATTTGGATTGTCACAGTGGGAACTGTCTCATCCCCAAAAGCTCCTTCAGTCCCCAGAGCAGGGAAACAAGGGCTGCAGCAGCCACAAACCTCCAGCAGCTGAAATTTCAGAGGGTAGACATGAGGCTGGAGAGAGGTTCATTTCCCATTAGCAGCCAGTGCCGAGGAGATGTGGGGCCACCCCAGGCCCTATCCTAGAGCAGAAGGTGGGTCCCCATCACCAGCTGCTACCAGCCAGGGCTCAGCTCCAAGCCCTCTCCTGCTCCAGGAATGAAGATCAATTTCTCCCCCTCCTGGCTGCTTGCTCTCCTCCTTCCATGGCAGCAGCCACCCGTCCCTGCTCATCCATGACCCACTCTTGGCATTTCAGGGAATTTCACCTTCATCAAAATGGGTGTTGGCAAATTCACCTGGAAGAAAAAGGCAAAGGAAGTTTCTCTTTCACCTGGGACCATCAGCCTGGGCTACCCCTGAAGTTTCTGGTGCTACAGATAATTCCAAGGAGAAACTTGTTGCAAAAAAACAAAGTTTAGCCTTGTCTGTCCCCCAAAGTTGTCACAAAATGGGACAACCCTGTCTCCCCAGTACCCACAAAAGAGCCTCACTGTGGTTTTCCCAACAAGAGCCTGTGGGGAACAGCAACAGTGTACTTGATCCTCATCACTCCATTTTTTCAGTCAAAATCTTTGCAAATTGGGACCAGGAATGAAAAGAAAGAAAACAATGTATTGGATGGATGGGTTTTTGCATGTAGTCTAAAACTGCCTCAGTGGCCATGAGGGCAGCGGGGCCGTTGAGCATTAGCGAGACAAGGATTAGCAACGGCCCCTGTCATCGCCATAAAGGAAATCAATAGCCAACATAAACACCAAATCAAAAGGTTCTTCCCCCGATGGCATCATCTCCTGGGCACCAAACACAGAAACCTCCCGTCACCTCCCACTGCTGCAGCCCGAGCCAAGACACAGGGTGGGAGGGCCGAGGCCAGCTGGGGCGGGGGGTGGCTGGTGGCCATCCCTGGGGGCTCTGGCTGATGCCCTCCAGCCCCTGCAGAGGGATGGCGCACGACACACAGGGGAACATGATCCCCGAGACGAGTGTACAGCCACGGGCTCTTCCCTGGGGACAAGTGGCTTTTCCGCTCCTACGGGACAGTCGTGTCTGTAGTTGCCAGCCGGGGGATGGTGCAACCTCACAGCAAAGCACTTCATCTGCCCCATCTTCCACAAGCAGCTCTGCCCGGGGGGGGAAATGAGCAGCCCCAGGAGACCCCATCCCCGTGGAGCTCCCGCAGGACAGCGGCACTGGAGAGGGGGAGCGGGGAAGAGCCAGACATTGACCTTTATCCCCCACCCCCCTGGCTGGGGCACAGCTTTCTGCTGCAGCCAGAGAGATGTGGGGGGTGGTGAGGAGCTGCCTCCCCCCGCAGCCGCTCCTGTCTCTAATTACATTTGCTGCGAGGACATCGCATTCTCTTGTGAGACTGGATTTGTCTAACCTCAACTTCCCGGTGTAACTTTAAGCGAAGAATGAAGATTATATTTTTAGGATGTGTGATCATCTGCTGGGAGAAAGCACACAGATAGTGTATCAGGAGAAGCAGCCTCATTAGATTAATTAACTTGTGCAGGCGAAGCCTTACATGCCAGCTCTGGAAGGAACCAGAGCCCTCAGCTGCCGTTGCTCCCCGGGGAGGGGGAGCCGAGGAATATTCAGCTTCTCGGGGGCTTTGCAAGGGCAAAGTCCAAAACTGGTGGCACCAGCTTGCTGTATAAATGAATATACAGCTTTTCCTTCAGTCCCTGAACATCTACAGGACTGCATATAGCAACGATGTGCCCTTAAGGTGTAGAAGAAAAGGTCCCGTTTGTGGGAAATCACCCCCCTGGTGCTGCCCATCCCTGGGGACCCCTGCTGCCAGCACGCCCCCCCCCGTGCCATCACCCAGCGCCGTCCCATCGCCCCCTTCCCATCCCCCAGCCTTATAACTCAATGTCACGGGGGCTTATGTAATATTTAGGCAGGTATTACACTAAATTAATCTCAACATGAAAAATCTTTTGATTACACAGTATGCTTTTGTCAGTGATTGATTAATTCATTTATTCATATAGTAATGCTATGTCCAGCTTCTATTTATATTCAGTTGTAAGAGAAAGTTCCCATTCATGTCAGAGGAGATAAATTAAAATAGTTCTCACTGCTATTTTCTGGCTGCACTTGTGCAGGGCCCTCTCACTTCCTGCCCCGAGCCCCCCACTTCTCCTCCCAGGAGCAACTGGGGGGAGGCTGGACCCCAGCAGAGGGGCTGATGCCCCCAGCACAGGGTCCTGAGGAGCACCTGGTGCATCTCCAGGTTGGTGTGGGCTCCACCCTCTCCTGGCAAAGATGAGGGCAAAGGCAGTGTGACAGTGGGTGGCCCATGGGACCATGATGCAGGGCAGCCCAGGGGACAGTGACACCGGCACCCTGGCATCTCCCTGCCTAATTAACTGTAACTTGTTTATGGGCACAATCCCAGCAGTCCCCCCCTCCATCCACATCCTGGCCTCTCAGTGTGGGGCTGGGCACTGGCTGCTCTGCCTGCCCTCCCCCTGCACACCCACAACAAAGTGGATTGAAACCATCACCCACATTTTGTTTGAAAAGTGAGGGTAATGGTGAAGCTGAGGGAAAAGTGTCTGCGTTCACACAGAGCCCAACTTCTGCTGCTGACACCTCTGTGTGTCCAGATTAAAGGTGAGAAATCAATTTGGGAACATTCCCCTCTTGGGCAGAACAATAAGTTCAAGCCCAGTAATATTAGGAAGGAAAGGAGTAAATGCCCCTGATGGTGGGTCTGTGGTGGGACTGTGGTAGTCCCTTTCTGTGACTTGGGCACATGTCCATGTACCTGGCACCAAAAGCCACTGAAAGCCAAGTGTGTGCAGTGTGTGCTCAGTGCCCAGGTGACACCAGGGTCTCTGTCTGGCACCTGCTCAGTAGCACCTGCACTTAGAGCCCCCAGATAAGACTGGCCCAGGAGCAAACTCGCCTGGCTGCAGGGCTGCTCCTCACCCAGCTCCAGGGCTCTGTGGGGTTCAGACCCTTCTGCTCCTCCCTGAGCCCAGCCGCCAGGACCAGCGGCTGCAGGCACTGGTGAGTGTGGGAAGGACCGTGGAGGGTGTGGAGTCTGATCAATATGTGTGTGAAGGTGGGAGAGAGCTCACTGACTGCCTCAGCCTGGGCTTGGAAGGACTTCCCGGTGCCATTGCTGTGTGTGACCCCCAGTGGCCAGCTCAGCACAAGGCTTTGAGGAGCCAGTCAAGGTGGGATGTGGGCTCTTGGGATGCAGCAGTGCACGTCTATGGTTGCTCCAAGGTTTTTTGCTCTCCCTGATGAGTTACCTTCTCCAAAGCTCTCCCATAACTGAGGCTCTTTGGAAATGGAGCAGAAGGAAAACAGCAAGTAGTGCATTCAGCAGCCTGGTTTGGAACTGACTGATGGGTGTGAGGGGTTGCAGCTTTCTATCCACTTCTGTTCTGGGAAATGGAATTGGGTGGTAAGGATCTGACCAATAAGAGCTTCTACTCTTGTTCTTCTTTCACAGGAGGATACTTGTGTCCAGAAGCTGGTGCTGTGAAATACACCAGATCCTGTTTATTGATATTTTTCATACACAGATGAACACAATCTGCATTTTAATGCAAATCTCCCCCCAGCCAGCCAGGTGTGTTTCCCCATCTCTGCTCCTCATCAAGAAATCCAATAATTGGGCTGTACCTACACCTGACCCAGTGTGCATTTGAGCATGGATTTCAAAGAGGGGCAGAAGGGAAATGGCTTATTTCCCCCCTGGCCTTTATGAAATGAAAAGCAAAAACCCCTGGTGTTAACGCTATGTTAATGTTGCAAGATCAAGCATTTAAAAGTCAGGAAATTCTGTAACTTGAGGTTGTTCCAGTGATGTTGAGCTGGCACATCACCCATCTCGTATGTTTTCTCATGTACTTTAATGACAAATATTAATCAATAACAAGGAAATTAAGTAATATGACATTGCTTGGACATCAGCAACACAGTTTAGTTGGAAATCCCTGTGTCTGCTCAGAGACCCTTGGATGTTGTTAGCACAGATACCAGTCTGACCAGCTAATGCTCTTGCCAAGTACTGTCTTCTTTAATTTCCCAAAGGCTGGCCCATGTCTGTCTCTGGATGTTCACTTCCCCCTCTCCACAAGGAAAGAAGGATGAATGTTTCTCCTACTGGAACTAATTCCCATCCCCAGAAGAGGGGCCACTGCCCTGGCTGGAGATGCTGAGGCTGCAGCCCCCAAGCAGAGGTAGGAGCGTGTTCCCACGTTACTCCTGCTGCAGCCGCTGCCTCTTCATTCCAAAATAGCATCTTTTCAAATGAAGTAGCAGAAAACAGCTTTACATTTTGTTATCCCTTCCAGCACAGAATAAAAAATGCCTGTGCTGCCACTACCTGATTCAATCAAGTGGAGCAGAGCAGGCTGGATACCCACAGGCTACCAGGGCTGGAAAAAGCTGACTGGTATTTTAATTAATAACGCGGTGCAGCGCCTCAGCAGCCGGGCCCCTGGCAATGTGCTTTGCTCTCTCTTCATCATTTGCTGTAAACAATTTCCAAGCAATGTGTAGACAACCCTATTTTTTAATTCTTGCTAATTCATAATGTTAAGGGGACGCAGGGTTTTTCTTGCGCAATAAAACCAGCGATTAAACCTCCTTCCCAGCTCATGAGAGATTTTGGGCTATCTCATCTCAGACCAAGAATGAGATCCCCAGCTATAGCTGAAGGCTTCCCTGGGGTCTGGCAGGGTCACTGGGCCATGCTGGCAGGAGGTGAGCCTGGGGGGACAAGGGACAGCCCCAGCTTGGGGGTCTTTGCCCTCTTCATGTGGTAGCTGTTCCCAGAGAAGACCGAGCAGGCACACACAACCCCATGGCTGGAATCACCTCTCCTTCAGCATCTTTCCTGCTGGCCCTCCAGCAGACTTTCTACCTGATACCATCACGTAAGAGACAATTGGCCACAGCACAAAGCAAAATGTCACCCAAATGTCACAGCAATGTCTAAAGTGTCCACAAAACTGCAGCTGCTCCTTTCCAATGGCACACTGGCTTCTCCTGGGAGCAGCAGCACCCAGCTCTTCTCCCTTTTCCCCCTTGTCACCACCCTGCAGGAGCATGGGGTGCCACCATGCTGGTAGAGACAGAATGGTGTTCAAAGAGATTGTTCCTTGTCATTGAACATGCACGTCCAACACAGCCTTTGCCTTTTCTGGCTTGGCTGGTGTTCACTCAGTGGCTGAGGCTGATCTTCCTCCCTTTGTTTTTGAGCTCTGTGGTCAGAAGGAGATACAGCACATTTCAGGGTGGGGACACACTTCAAGGCAGGATTGATAAAGAAAATATTAAAAATCAAAGGTTTTTGGTTTGTTTGGTTTTTTTTCTTACTTTAGAGGGGCAGAGGTGGAGGTTAGACCATAGAAGCAGTGGTGAATCCATACAGAGAAGTGCCCAGAGGTGCCTCCTCAAGGCTGGGGGCCCTTCATTGTACTTCACACCTTCACATGCGGCTGGTGTGGTGCTTGCTTCAGAGGTGTGGAAAAGGAACAGTGTGGAAGGTGGCCTCTAACAGCCATGGCCCTGATGGCAGGCTGGCAACGGGGATTCATCCCTGTGGCCTGTACAGTGTCTTGCTATGCCTTGCACTCCTAGAACACACACACCAATGGTGGGAACTGGAAAGTCTCTGACAAGGCTCTGCTCCCTCCTGGTAGCAGCTTCCTTGGACATGTCTGGGAAGGCACTGTGATAGGAGCCCCTCTCCCTGTTCATCAGCAGTAGGTCTGTAAGACAAGGCAGCAGCAATTGCACTCCCATGGCATCAGCAGCAGTGGGCTCTGGCTGCCACCACGGGTATGGAAACACATCACCGAGAGCTGGGGAGGAAAATGGACCAAAAATAAGAATGCATACTCCAAAATAGCACACCATCTGCTGTGTAAAACCATCTTACACAACCACAGCCAGCCCACTGGTGTGTGGGGACATGGCTCCCCTTCCCAAACTCCTCCTGCAACCTTTTTCCTACAGCATGTCAGACACTGGGACCGTGGCTGGTGTGATGGGCTGCTGTCTGAGAGCTCCTGATGAAAGTCCCCATCACCACAGATACAGGAGATGATGGCATTACCCAGCACGGCCCCTGCCTGGTGATGCTGCAATTATACAGCTCCTAACAATTAAGTGCTTGCTGATTATGTGTTGAAAGGAAGCTGAGCACCATCAGATCGTATCGCTGCTGATTTATTGAGTTATTATTGGCCCCATCCTGGAGCTCTGACTGTCCTTCTTTGATCAAAGCTCCTTGTTTACCTGAATAAAGATGAAGAATTTTGCCCTGTGGTGTTTCAGGCAATAGTGTGTAATCTCAAAACCTTTTCAAATGCTATTTATAATCCTAGAGTGTATTGTTTTATGCTTGTTGGGTTTTATAAACAACTATTCTCCCTGCGAGGATAAAAACAAAGTCAAGCAGTGGCTCCTGCACGTAAGCCGGGTCAATGCAGTGGGCAGGATTCTCAAAGGTCTGCTTCTACAATTTATTGAAGACGAAAGAAAGAAGGCTCTTGAAAGCTTCCCAATTTTTGTCTGTGCTGGAATATGTTATGTACAAAACAAGGTCATGTGTGCTTTATCTCTACAGCTGACATCAGGTATGTAATGAAACGGAGCTGACAAGCAGTTTACTGTGCGGTTTTCATTAATATCACAAACTTAATTCAGCCACAAGAAGACTCTTTGCAGTGAGTGTGACACTGACAGAAAGGTACCAGAGGACCACAGAGAGACCAAGGTAAGTGATCTTCATTGTTGTTATTTATTCCATCTCTTTCCTGTTCCCCCATTAAGCATTTCCTTTGGAAATTCACTGGGGAAAAAGAACGGGAGGATACGTGTTCTGCTCTCCCATCTGAATATCCTTAAGTCACATATGTTACATTATATTTGCATTTTTAAATAAATACCCCTCGCAAAAACAAATTAGAGATGGTTATTTGTGCCTGGGGAAGCTCTGCTGCCCCACAGTGCTGTCGGAAGGTCAACCATTGCCTCCAACCTCACCGAGCACACGGCGACCTGCAAGTACCATGGGTGACCACCCCGTGGCTGCGAGTCTTGAAGACTTAATCATCTGACATCCGAGGGGCCCCGCGGTGCTCGTGCTTGGCATTTGCCTTATTGAAATGTACACAGACAATATGCATTTTAAACAATTCCCAGCCGCCTGCCTAAAATAGTCACGGGGCCACTGATCCCTGTCTGGAAGAGGCTCTTCACTCCTTTGGCTGTGGCCTTGAGGAGTGTCAGCAGCCGGAGCTGCCCCATGCAGCTGGGGCCGCATCTCCCTGCGCTTCTTATCCGTGTCTGCTCCACACTGCAAAGGAAAGTTGTCATCTGCGTCATTGGGAACTTAATTACTCACTGCCATCAGCCAAATCTGATTTTAAGCCTCTCTTTGTGAAAGGCATCAAGAAAAAGGGAAGGAAAACCTCCATTAAAAAAGAAACCCACAGAGAACTTACAAGTTCTCTTAGAAGAGCTGAGCTCCCCTGGAACACCTCACAGCTACAGTGCTTGGTCACTGGGTGCTGCCTCTGAGCTACAGCCCTACTCCTGGTCTTCAAATGCTCCAAAAAGCCAATTACAGCACATCTGCCTTCATCCTGGTAGAGCAAACCCACACCTACAGGATGCAAACTGTGGTGAGAAGAGGAAAGGCAAAGTCAGTGTCAATCACTGCAATCAAGACATGCATTATTTTATGTCCCCCTGCTCAGGATCACTTTGGCAAGGCCACCATCTGCTGCTGAGGGAGCAGTTCTCAGGGTAGGGCTGTGGCCAGCTTCTGAAGAGTGTGTGCTCTCACCTCAGCCACAGCAGAGGAGCCTGCTCTGCTCCTGCTGCTGTTGTGCTCCTTCCACCTCATTAGAATCAAGCCCCCAGGGACCTAGGGCTGTCCCTCGGTGATACTGAACATCTGGATCCATGACAATGTGGCAGCAGATCCCCAGCAACACCCTTGTGATCCTCCTGAGCTCCCCAGCCCCAGTGAGGGGATGCAGTGTGGCAGGCAGGTACAAGGTCCAGCTCAGAGACTGAACATGAGACAGCTCTGCTCCCAAGGCCAATTTCTAAGGGCTTGGAAGATCCTGGAGCTGCTGCCAGACAGGCAGAAGGTGAATTGGAGAGGGCATCCAGCTGGTGATGGGTTGGTCAGACTGGAAGGGATGTCACTCCTGCTGATGGGAGGAGACCATGGGAAGGCTGAGGTACCTGTGCTCCCCCCAGGCTGCTTCAGTGGCCACGCAGGGCTGCATCCCCCACATGTCCTCAGCCAGCCAGCCAGCCCACAAACTCACACAGGCAACAAAGACCAAAGGGAGAAGCTGGAGCCACCAGAGCCCCACAGTGATGGCAGCCAGGTCCAGGCCCTCAGTCCCCACACTGCCTCAGGAGGATGCGGTGGCTGCTTGGGAGAGGAGGTGACATATGTTAGTGGCGACAGAGCTACTTTCTCTTGCGTGTTTACCCTCCCACAGTTCTTCTCAGTGGCTTGAAGGAATTATGCTTGAGAGAGAAAAAAGAAAAGAGAAGAAAAAACCTCAGGAAAAAACCTTCCCTTTTCCACCCACCCTTGAAAAATATGCCCAAGTGATGTCTGTTTCTGGTATTTCACATTGCTGGGAGTGAGGCAAACTGGCCCATGCACTTTCCCTGTCTTCTGTTTTAACAAACTGCACATTAGTTTGGTTGGGCAGCTCCAGCCCCCGGCCATCACCCACCCCTTGGTTCTGAACACACAGTGGTGAGTCCAGAGTGAGGGAAGAGCCAGGATTGCTTCACGTTCACGGCCTCATTGAAAACATTTATTCAATCAAAGGGAAAAAATAAATGTGGTCCCTGCACCCTGTCAAGTACAAACTGTTATTGATCCCCTAAATGAAATTTGTCCGAGCTGATCGATCAAACACATTATCTTTTTTCCCCAGTCTATTACCAGCAACTGGAAACTCCGGAGTGTCGATAGTGCCCAAGTGCTGGCAGCTGGACCTGCAGCCCCTCTGCTCCTCAAATCTCTCTCATTCCAGCCTCCCTCCTTCCTCTATACACAGCCCCATCTCTGCATTCAGGGTGTGTTCTTCCAGAGCTGAAGGTTAGAAAAAGTTACATTTCATAAAATGCTGGGAATTGTTTGTGTCGTGTTCATCTTCTGCTATACAGTGACAGCACAAGGATATCAGCCAGCAGGGCTCTCTGGTGGGGTCCCACTGGCTCCTCAGACTGTAGCTCCTGAGATTGCCACAACCAACATAGCAAACTCCATTTTAGTATTTCTTAGAATTTAATTTTTGGCAATCCTGGTATTTAGGATGAATACTTGTGGGAATGAGTGGCCCTTCACTCTCTCTGCTCCACAACCCAGGTGTGGTGTCCTGTCCTTCTACACAAGCACTGCTGCCACCACATCCCACTGCTCCAGGAGCCTGGTGTGACAGCAGTCACTGTGGCTGGGACAGCCTTCCTCTCCCCAAACATTCCAAAGGGCAAAGGCAGATCTCATGTTCTGTTCTCTCATGGAAGATGGTTGTAACAGCGTGAAATTCAATAGAATAGAAACTAAGAAATAGAACAGAACTAAGGACTCGTAGTCCTGAACTTTTAACATGCCTCTTTTTCCTTCTAGTTGCTCCATCTAGAAGAACTCAAGAAATTTAAAAATGCTCTGATGCTTCTTCTCCCATGACCCCTTTGGCTCTCTAACAAATTGTATCCAAATATGGATTTTCTTCCTGTAAAGCATCCCTTTTTTTTCCTTTACCTGCATTTTTTTGGCCATTTTCTGAGTGCTAAATTCTCACACTTTGAAGAATCGGCTGGGAAAAGAAACACGCTTTTCCTTGGCTGTTCTGGAAGGGCCTCCACAGCCATGGATGCTCCTGTCTCCACTGTGCAGGCTGAGGGCAAGGGGCTGGTGGCACCTGATGGCAAAGCACCACAGGGTCCTACCAGCTCCAGAATTTCAGCAACCCTGAGTTCTCAGTAGAAGAAAAAAGTTCAAACTTTTTTTTTTGTTTAAATTGTAAGCTTGGAGAAATAGGGAGCAGACTCCAACCTCCCAGACAAGCTTCAGAGTTGGAAACAGAGCCCACCTGAAGGAGAGAGGGCTCTACAAGGCTCCCAGCAGCCTCCAGTTCAACAAGCTGCACTTCCACAAGCCCATTTTTCTCTTTAATCACGGGGTGAGCTTTTAAAGAGAGAACAGTTAGGGTCCCTGTAAGATATTTGCTGGTAGATAATTCAATTATTGAAGAAAATTATTTTAAACATCAGGATGCACAAAGTTCAGTTTTCCTCTGTTTCTGTGACTATCGCAGGAGCTATTGATAAGATGTCTGAATTTATTGCAGAATAATTCTGCAGGAAAAGAGATAAAAGGTTCCTGAATAAAATATGAGGCAAGAGCTGTAAATTGTAGCAATGCATATCATTTCATTCAAATGTAGGAAGCAATTACCATCTGCTATACTCATCAGTTCCCTCCTTTATGACTTAATTATATGTTTAATGCTATCAGATCAAGGAAAGGGCACAATAGATGAATGAGTGAAAGAAATAGAAAAGATTCAGCAACAAGACAAAAGGCAGATGAAAAGTAACCCAAGAACAGAATTGATTTCATTTGTTGGGAAAGGAGTTAATTTAAATAGTATATTCTATCATCTCCTGTGTTGCACTGAGATAATATAAATCATGTGTTTGTGAATTTGCTTCATACAATTTTAACAAAAGCATTCAAGTTTCTGAAAACCCAGGGTCTGCGGGTTTTGATTTATTTATGAAACGAGTAACATTTACAGAGAAAGAGCAGTGACTGACAACCAAAGCGTTTAAATGATTATTAACAGCACTTTGCAGTACAAGTGGGAGATGACAGGAGGGAAGCCAACGATCTCTTCCCCTTCCCCTCATCTCCAGGTCCTGGCATCTGCCCCCATCCCCTCCCAACAGCCTCCTCAGGGATGAATAAGGGGACACTGACACCCCTCCAGCAATGGGGCCTGCTTCTTCTCCCCTTCACCGGCTCTCAATGTCCTCCAGAGAGGGTCTGGTTTGCCTCCCACTGGAGCAGCTCTGCTGCTGTCCCCAGAAGGAGGAGCAGGGCTGGTGTGTCCCTGTGGCTCCCAGGACTATCTCATCTCTGACAGGGCACTGGCAGAAGGGATGCTCCACACGGGTTTGCAGCCTGGCCTACTACCAGCACAAGGGGATTCTTTCCCATATCAGACCTGTCACCTTGCCACAGCAGGAAGGGAAAGCCAGGGCCTGCTTAGGACACTGGTGATGGGTGGAAATGTGGGAAACTCAAGGAAATCTGCCCATCCCTATGATCTAGGGCAGGCTGTGCCAGTCCTGTCTGCTGCCAGGGGCCAGGGCATGGCTCCTTTGTCCTCCCATGTCCATCCCAGGGCACTGCCCCTGTATGGAAAGGCAGATTGCTTGCTGGCTCTGTGTCCTCATTTCTTTGAGGACACAGGGACAGCGGTGCCATCTCATTCTGCCCTGAGCCCATAGTCCATGTGTACAAACAAGAACAGAGTGTTACACTATTTCCCCTAATTTATTCACATCGAATGTCAGTGCAATGTCATATAAAAATTTTTAATGATTTTAAAACAAATGATCCCCGAGGCAGGAAAACAGTAGTAGGGGCATTTCTAATATTAATTTAATTCCTGTGATGTAGAAATATTATTTATGAGGGTGCCCAGTCTGCGTTACCAAGAGGGTGTGTCCCAGCCGCAGTGGCAGAGGCTGGTGCTGCCCGGGCAGCTGCGGGAGCCGGCGATGCTGGGGGTGGGCTCTGCAGGACTCGCTACCCACCGTTGGCTCCACTCGGCAGCAAGAGCCTATTTTTATGCCGTTTCTCGGTGACTCACGGTGCTGCATCTTCCCTGCCATATGCCCAGGACAGCCTCGCAGCGATATTCTGGGCCTGGAATCCTTCCTCTGCCACGGGACGATCCCACTCAGCCACCCTGGGACCCACTCACCATATGGCACTGCGGTTCCTTCCTGGGGCGCTGCCGGCAGGGGCTCCGGTGGGCAGCCGGCACCTCCCTCGTCCCACCAGTCCCCGGCCCTTCTGGCGAAGGGGACCTCTGCGCTGTCACCCCACACCCGCTGGGCCACAGCTCTAAGTGCCGTGTGCCAGGCTCCCGGCCACAGAGCAGCAGCGGGAGCGCGGCCAGAGCTGTACTGGGACACTGCGGGCTCTGCCCGGAGCTGGGGACACGCCGGGGCTGGCTCCACGGTGACATCTCACTCCGCAGCTGGGGGTCTGGGGACGCGAGCTCAGCGTCAGCCCCAAACCCCGGCTGAACCGCCACCCCCAGCCCGACAGTGCCGGCAAAAACGGGGCACTTCCATTTCCAAGCTGATGTCCCGGTGCTAATCTATAGCTCCCCCTCTTCCCCCGCTCCTCTCCGGGGCTGAACGAGTCGCCAGCCCACGGAGAGCCTGAACGAGAGGAATCCGGAGCAAACGCTCCTCGATTTCTGTCCGCAGCTCCGGAGCCCAGCTCTGAAATGCGGGACATTCGAGGTGGATCGTGCCCCCCGGCAGGCAGTGATTGAGGGGCTCCTCAACTTTGAACCCTCCGACTTTTCAGCTCCAAAGAACTAAACGAAGTTTCGCTGAAAAGTGCTGGAAAACAAGTCGGGGAGGTAAGAGTGCGGGGCGAGGAGGGGCTAGGGAAGTCGGGGCGGGGTTTGTGCTGTAATCACAGAACGAGAGAGGACCTGCAAGGGCGGTGTAGTCCAGCCCCTTGCGGGATGGAGGAGTGTGGAGCAGAGTGGGGCAGGGTTGAGTGATGTTGCTGTGCGGGGCCAGGGAAATGCACGGCGAGGCCGGGCGAGGTGGGGTTAATGATGGCGAGGGGTGGGATTGACGATGGCGCTGCGCAGGCCGGAGCCGGGGCCAGTGTCGGAGCCGGAGCCGGAGTCGGAGTCGGAGCCGGAGCCGGAGCCGGAGCCAGTGCCCCGCGCCATCCCGCGGGCGAAAGCTCCCCCCAGTGGCCGGGACGCGCCTGTCCGTGCCGGGCTTGGGGTTGGGGCGCTGGGCTCCAGCCGCCTATCCCGCAGATCTGGGCTCGCTTTGCCTCTGGTTGCGATGTCCAGATCCCCCCGGTCCAGCAGCGGCCACGTCGGCATGTGCGGGCCAGAGGAAGGAGAAGGTCTGCCGCTGCGGGACCAGCAGGGAGGTGTCAGAGCCGCTCCGCCCCCTCTCCTGTGCCCTCCCCGTTCTCGGGCTCCTTCGACTCCCTTCTTCTGGAAACCAAAATACACACATCGCCCACCAGCGCAGGGAGCGCAGGGAGCGCGGTCTTCTCCTGAGAGGCCCTGAGAATGAGAACAGCCCCTGCCATCCCACCCACCACGGGGAGCGTTGCTTCTCCCCTCCAGTCCCTTCCCAGCAGCCCGGAGCTGAGCTGGTGACCCCCAGTCCGAGGCACTGCCCACCCCACTGCCGTCCCTGCGCGGCCCCGGGAGCACGGCCAGGATGAGGAGGGGAGGTGCGGGAAACGATGCTCTCTGGGCCACAAGGAGGAGGAGCCTGACCAGGATGCAAGTGATGTCCAAGGTCCACCAGAAGGTCCAGGGATGGCACGAAGGGCCAGTGGAGGACACAGGGAGGGTCCCTATGCCCATCCAGGGTGGACCCTGCAGCACCAAACCCCCAACACTGGGCCTACCGCTCCCAGACTCCCCCGAACCGCCCCGATGTGACACTGTAATTAGGTGAAAGGGCTGAGCACCCGTGGCGTTGGGCTGGTTCCAGCCATCTGCACCAGCATGTGTTCTTAGTGCAGCAGATTTCACAGCGCCCTCGCTCTATTAGTAATTAATGAAACTGTTAATAAGCTACATATATCATAAGATGCTGCAATAATTTATCAAACGATAACGTTATGAGACAAATTATATATAACAATTATAGAAAATGGCTCGCATTACTGGATGCTACATGCTGCTAACTGTTTTCTCTGCTCTCCTCTTCTTAATGAATTCCCTAATTAATTTAATGCATACTTTGTGAGCAATTTGAAATTTAAGACCAGTGCAGGGTCAGGTTTTTGCTGTCTTGCCTGGCCTGCTGTCTGCTGCTACACAGCGACACCGGGCAAACACCATCCCACGGCCAATGGCCCGGTGAAGGCACCGCGTCCCACCAGAGCCAGTGCAACTCTGTGTCACTATTTATAACAAAAAACAACCTCCAAGGACTGCTTTGATCTCTTGTGATGTAACCAGCTCTATTCTGAGGGAAAGCTGCTCTCCATCACTAAACAGCCACCCAAAACAGAGCCTTGCTGCCATCCTGCACCCAAAGTCATCCCCCAGAATGAGGGGCTCAGCCCAAACATCCACCAAGCTTTCAAAATAGAAACGTAAACTTAAGTTTCTTGATCTTTAAGGGCCTCTTTAAGGGCCCAGCACACAATTTGCCAGCATTTCCTACTTTTCTCCATCTCCAGCTTTGTGGTTTTCCTGCAGAACATGACCTTCAGCTTCCCTCTCAGAGCCAAGTTTCCATCCCTGCCTGAGGCTGGAATTGCTGTGTGTGGAGACAGCAGGAGAACCACCCAACAGCTCACAGAGTATGTGAGAGACAGGTCTCCTGACCCCTCACCACAGCTCAGTGTGTCTACTCCAGCATCACCCCTGCTACATCCACACATTAAATTCCACACTCAAACACGGACACCACTTGGGGAGTAAAGTCCTTAATTGTCAGGCCTTTCCTCCTTCTGTTTGTGGCAGTGCTTAAATATGTCTGATTTGCTGCCACCCTCCTCCATGGTTTCTTTAAACAAACTTCTTTTCCAACAGGATTCTCTCATTGCAGTGCTCATGTCCAAACTCACGCTGGCTGCCTGTGCTACTATAGGATAGATAAGTAATTAAGTAAGTAGGTAATTAGGATGGAGCTGATCCTTCCCTAGGACAAAAGGAAGAGCTGGGTGGCTTTTTGCACTACCTGCTTGCACCATTTCCTGCTCTTTTCAGCCAAAACGGCCCTTGCACTCTGCATGGAGGATCAACCTCTTTATGACCACCTTCTGGGGCACTTCTGCCTGGAAAGAATGTTGAGTTTTCATCTTGTAGTTCACTTAGTTCTGTGCCTCTCCATCTGACACGTCAGATTGTTTAAAAGATGGAGCAGCCCTGATTAAATTAATTCCTCTCTACAAAAGCAGCTGGTTCATGTCAAAGAATCTGTTCAACTCCGGAGCGCTCCTTCTTGCCGAGGAGGAGAGCCAAGGAGGAGCCAGCCAAGGGAATGCCGACCCTACACAAACTGTCACCGCTCTGCCACCACGGGCAGCATGAGCTGGAGCTCAGAGGGACATCTTGGGTCTCTCTGTCGCCGGGTGAGTCTCGAGATGCAGAGGCACCGGCTGTGCCAGGCCATCACGCTGGAGAGGGGTCCTGTCGTGGGGACAGCAAGGGTAAAAACAAAATAGAATGGAAAAAAAGGCGGCAGCAAAGCGAACATACCCACAGCTCTCGGTTTGTCTTTAATGTTTATTTCTAAACCAAAGGGAGCGTTTCATTTAAGGTCGGTTTTTACCCCAGTCTCCCTCTGTCAGGGGTTATTTTCCTGGCTGGAGTCCCTCTGCTCCCGTTCCCCGAGTCCCTTGCCCCCGCGGCCGCTGGCGAGCAATTCCTGCACAGAGAAAAGCCTCAGAACAACATCAGAATCGCTATTCCTTTTTTTAAAAAAAGACGTTTTCAATCTCAGAGTATAACCGTAGGCTGGACTTTGAAATTACTACTTTTTAAAGCACGAATGTGTAATTTTCTCCCTTCTTTTCTTTTCCTTTCAGTGCTCACACGGGCTGCTGTGGGTTGGGGCTCTTTATTTAAAAAAAAAAAATCATCACTTGCTTTGTGATTTGGGACACGGTGCGTTGCCTTTCATTTTATTGCTGACACAGTTTGGCAGAGTTTGCTCGGGCTTTTTCTCTTTCCCACTTCAGTGCCACGAGGCGGAGTGTGAGCGGCTGCTGACGGGGATCCCACAGCGCCCGGGGGTCCCACAGCGCCCAGAGCCCAGCGGCAAGGAAACACTTTGACAAACTCAAAGTCCCGGGTGTACGGAGGAGGGGAAGCCGACCCGCAGCCGCTCACACCC